>CM051270.1:43850654-44330654 GCA_027921565.1 Artemia sinica
ATGGGTAGCACTGATGTGTCTCCTTTTTTCTTTTATTTTTTCCTACTAGGGCTAGCTAGTGACCAGGACATCGTAGAGTTGTTCTGGTAACTCGCTAGCCCTGATTGAAAAAAATTAAAAGAAGGACACATCAGTGCTACCCATACAAAAAAGTGATTTTTGACCATATTGATTCCAATGGTACAACTTTGATTTTGATCTGATGCCATTTTTGAGGGATTTCAGGCTCTTTTACAAAATCATCTAAAATTAATTTTCTCAATAAACCCTTACTTTCAAGATTAACTGAAATACTAGTTACCATTCCTGAATCAATCACAGTTGGCAATGTTTTTTCTCACTAGGCAGTTTTTTCAAATGCTCTTTTCAATTTTCGGTTAATATGGACTGTGGTTTGCTCTTTACTATGTTGCAGCTACTGTTGCAACAATGATAGAAGGCACAAAAACACTTTAAAGAAACACCCGCTACTGACATGCCCGATACGATACACGCGATACCAATACACCCGATACCGATACATGAGATACCAATACACCCGATACCGATACATGAGATACCAATACACCCGATACCACGTGGGCTACAGCCCTACCCCAGGGACTATAGAAGGTCATATCATCATCAAAACTATTGAAGGGCAACTAGATCCCCTCCCATGCTCCTTTTTTTCTAAAAATCGTCCGATCAAAATTTTGAGATAGCCATTTTGTTCAACATAGTTGAAAGGCTGAATAACTATGACTTTGGAGATAATGTGACTTCGCACAGCCCCTGGGGAAAGTTCTTTAAGCTATAAAATTTGCCCATTGTTTACATATAGTAGGCTATTTGTTATTGGGAAGTATGCATACATTTTTCTGGTAGGGACGGGCAAAATATTCTGCTAGGGGGGTTTTCCAAGTAGATAATTTTCCATGGGGAGGGAAGTTCCCAGGGGGTGAACCTTTCAGGGGAAATTTTATACTGGTGGAATTTACCAGAATTCCACAAAATTCTTTTTATATGTCTTGCTTTCTCTTTTCCCTCTCAATTTTACGCGTGGAGTTGTTAAGGGTAATTGTCCGGGGTAAATTTTCAGCGGGATTGAATTGCCTAGAGGATATTTCCGTGCGGAGGAGGGATTTTTCCGTCGAGGTGGGGCTAGATTTCCTGGTATGATTTAAAAAAACGATCAGAAATTAAATAAAAAAATGTTGTTTTTTTAATGAAAGTATGGAGCAAAGTTAAAACTTACAACGAAGAGAAATTGTTAATTACTTGAAGGGGGTTAACCTCTCCTTAACACCTCCCTCTTTATGCTAAAGTTTGGATTTGGTCCCAATCTTTTAAGAAAGACTCCTGAAACACAAGGTTCGCTTAATTAGAACAATAAGAAGATTTTTTAAAAGTACTAAAAAACATTAGCGTGAAGAGGGAGGTGCTGAGGAGGGGGCAACCCCCCTCACATACGTAACAATTTCTGTTCGGTTTAAGTTTTAATGATGCTCCTTACTTTCAGTTGAAAGCATCGGAGCTAAGAGGGCTGGGAGCCTCCCATCCTGTGCTTTTGCACATCCTTCCTATTCATTCCCCCAGATTTCAGTATACCCATATAAATATGGGTATACTGTATATAAATTTAATACAGTGCAATCATTCCCCATCTCAACCATTATACAAAGCCGGACCGAGATGCAAGTGCTCTGGAGAATATTTAAACAAGTATAAGGGACATTCGATTTTTTCACGGGTAGACACGTCAGATTTCTCTTGAACGCAAAACTTGGCTTCACCTTTGTAACACTGTTGCTAGTGCCCTTTTTAATAGCCGAAAGTGATTGGAAGGCAACTAAGACCCCTTCCACACCTATCATTTCCTCAAATACATCAAATGAAAATTTTGAGATAGCCATGTTGTTACACGTAGTTGAAAGATCTGGAAACTATATGTTTGAGGAGGAAACTTCCCCCACAGCCCTCAGGGTAAGGGTTGTAAGTTATGCCCTGGGGGCATATAAAGTTTTTTTTAATAGAAAGTTGAAACTTCAAAAAAGGCTCATTCATTTGGAAATTGAAACGGCTAGTACCCTTTTTAATAGTAGGAAGTGATTGGAGGGCAACTAACCTCCCTCTCACGCAAACCATTTCCCCAAACACACCCAATCAAAATTTTGAGATAGCCATTTTTTTCAACGTAGTCAAAAGTTCTGGCAACTATGTCTTTAAGGACAGACCCCCCCCCACAGCCCTCAGGCCAAGGGTTGTAAGTTATGCCCTGAGGACACATAAGGTTTTTCATACAAAGCATTGTTGTAGAAACTTCAAAAAGGGCTCATTCGACTGGAAATTCAAAGGGTTAGTGCTTTTTTAATAGTCGAAAGTGATTGGAGAGCAACTAACCCTCTTCTCGCGCCCAACATTCCCCCAAACACATCTAATAAAAATTGTGAAATAGCCATTTTGTTCAACGTAGTTCAAAGTTTTGGAAATTAGGTCTTTGAGGATGAAATCCCCGCCCCAAAAACCCTCGGGGCAAGGGTTGTAAGTTATTCCCTGGGGGCATATAAGGTTTTTATAGAAAATGCTGTCGTAGAAACTTCAAAAAGAGCTAATTCGATTGGAAATTGAAAAGGCTAGTGCCCTTTTTAATAGTCGAAAGTGAGTTATCCTCTGGGGGCATATAAAATATAGATAGCGTTATCGTACAAACTTTAAAAAGGGCTCATTCGATTGAAAATTGAATAGCCATTTTGTTCAACGTACTTTAAAGATCCGGAAATCATGTCTTTGAGGAGGAGAGTCCCCCCACAGCCCTAAGGGTAAGGGTTGTAAATTATGCCCTGGGGCACATAAGGTTTTTAGAGGAAGGGTTGTCGTAGAAACTTCAAAAAGGACTCATTCGATTGTAAACTGAAAGGGCTAGTGCCCTTTTTAATAGTAGAAAGTGATTGGAGGGCAATTAACCCCCCTCTCACGCAAACCATCTCCCCAAAAACTTCAATCAAAACTTTGAAATAGCCAGTTTTTTTCAACGTAGTCGAAAGTTCTGGAAACTATGTATTTGAGGAGGACAACCCCCCCCCCCACAACCCTCAGAGGAAAGGTTGTAAGTTATGTCCTGGGGGCATATAATCCCCCACCATTCCTCCAAACAAATCTAATCAAAATTTTGACATATTCATTTTGTTTGACGTAGTTTAAAGTTCTGGAAATTAGGTCTTTGAGGATGAAAACCCCCACCCCCAAAACCCTCGGGGCAAGGGTTTTAAGTTATGCCCTGGGGGCATATAATATTCTTACAGAAAATGTTGTCATAGAAACTTCAAAAACGGCTCATTCGATTGGAAGTTGAAAGGGCTAGTGCCCTTTTTAATAGTCGAAAGTCAGTTATGCCCTGGGGGCATATAAAGTTTTTATAGATAGCGTCGTCGTATAAACTTCAAAAAGGGCTCATTCGATTGAAAATTCAAAGGGTTTATGCCCTATTTAACAGTCGAAAGTGACTGTAGGGAAACTAACCCCTCTCTTACGCCCAAGATTTCCACAAGCACATCCAATCAAAATTTTGAGATAGCCATTTTGTTATACGTAGTTGAAAGTTCTGGAAATTAGGTCTTTGAGGATAGCAACCCCCCTACAGCTCTCAGGGTAAGGGTTGTAAGTTATGCCCTGGGGCATATATGGTTTTTATAGAAAGGTTTGTCGTTGAAACCTTCGAAAAAAGCTCATTCGATTGGAAATTAAAAGGGTTAGTGACCTTCTAAATGGTGGGAGGGGGGGTAGGCAACTAACCCCCCTCTCACGCCCACCATTTCCCCAAGCACATTCAATCCAAATTTGGAGATAGCCATTTTGTTCAACGTAGTTGAAAGTTCCGGAAATTAGTTCTTTGAGGATAACACCCCCCCCCACAACCCTCAGAGCAAGAGTTGTAAGTTATGTCCTGGAGGCATATAACGTTTTTATTGAAAGGGTTGCCGTAGAAACTTCAAAAAAGGCTCATCCGATTGGAAATTGAAAGAGCTACTGCCCTTTTTTATAGCATAAAGTGATTGGAGGGCAACTGACCCCCCTCTCACGCCCACAATTTCCCAAAACACGGCCAATCAAAATTTTGAGATTGCCATTTTGTTCAACGTAGTTTAAAGTTCAGGAAATTAGGTCTTTGAGGATCACAACCCCCCAACAACCCTAAGGCCAAGGGTTGTAAGGTATGCCCTGGGGGCATACAAGGTTGTTATAGACAGCGGTGTCGTAGAAACTTCAAAAAGGGCTCATTCGATTGGAAATTGAAAGGGCTAGTACCCTTTTTAATAGTTGAAAGTGATTGGACGGCAACTGACCCCCCTCTCACTCTCCCCCCTTTTAAAATTGAAACTGCATAGGAGGGAGTAAAGAGGGAAGAGTGAGGATTTGACTGTAAAGTAAAGCTTTTACCTCTAAGTAGTAATCAAAACACTTTTTGCACAAAATAAATTTTTCAAAAAAAAAATAAAGAACTCCATTAAACCAAAAATGAACAAAAATAGAATCAAATAATCTACCAAGCATACAACTACCGCAAATCAGTATTAATAAATGAATAAAACCCAAAACAAACAGAAATTATAATAAGTCAAGCTCAAAAAGAGTAGAAATTAATCTGAGTAGGGTTCTAAACCCTATGATTTCTAAGAGCCAGAATATAACTTGTACTTTACTGAAAAAAATTCAAATGAATTTACTGCAAAAAATGTGCATTGTTAGTTTAATATACATATGCTGATATTTATTTCTTAAAATCTAATTAATTTTTAATTTCTTAAAGTTATAAAAGTGAAAAAACTTAAAAGAATTTTTTTTCAGTAAAGTCAAATTATATTTTGGCTCTTAGAAATCATAGGGTTTATCTGTTGTCTTTTCTTTGAAAAGCTTATTTTGTGGAAAAGTTTTTTTTTTAATTAATTTCTGTTCGTTTTATATTGACATAGTCTTTTCAGGGTAAAAATAAATCTTTAGATCTTTTCGTTTTTTTAAGACTTTATAGTTTGGCCTGCTATTTGCATGCTGAAGAAAAATATTCAGCAATTTTTAACAACATACACCCTTTTAAAAATCTTGACACAAATAGTAGTGTTTAATTTTGTTTCATACCTCCTCTAGTTGACCTGAAATAGAAAACTTGATATCATTCGCAAAAAAACTGTTTACTTTCTTTGATAGCTTGGATACACTTACGCTATTTTGATTTGGTTAAATTTTAAGAGGAGAAGTAGCCCCGAAATTTTGAACATAATACCCTGGCATAACTTATAACCCTTGCCCTGAAGTCTGTGGGGGGAGTTTCGTGCTCAAAGATATAATTTCCGTACCTTTCAACTACATTGAACAAAATGGCTATCTCAAAATTTTGATTGGATGTGTTTGGGGAAATGCTGAGCGTGGAAGGGGTGTTAGTTGCCTTCCAATCACTTTTGACTATTAAAAAGGGCACTAGTCATTTCAATTTCCAATCGAATGAGCCCATTTTGAAGTTTTTAAGGCAACGCTTTCTATAAAAAAAACCTTATATGCCCCCGGGGCATAACTAACATTGCCCTGGCGGCTGAGGATGGAGTGTCATCCTCAAAGACATAAATTCCAGACGTCGAGTAAAATGGATATCTCAAAATTTTAATTGGATGTGTTTGGGGAAATGGTGGATGTGAGAGGGGTGTTAGTGATCCTCCAATCACTTTCAACTATTAAAAAGGTCACAAGCCCTTCTTATTCAATTTCCAATCAAATGAGCCCTTTTTTAAGTTTCTACGACAATGTTTTCTATGAAAAACCTTATATGCCCCCTGGGCATAACTTACAACCCTTGCCCTGAGGGCTGTGGGGGGTTGTCATCTTCGAAGACCTAATTTCCAGAACTTTCAACTACGTTGAACAAAATGGCTATCTGAAAATTTTGATTGTATGTGTTTGGGGAAAAGGAGGGCGTGCGAGGGGGGTTAGTTGCCTTCCATCCACTTTCGACTATTAAAAAGGGCACTAGCCCTTTGAATTTTTAATCGAACGATCCTTTTTTGAAGTTTCTACGACAACACTTAAAAAAAAAACTTTATATACCCCCAGAGCTTAACTTACAAACCTTGCCCAGAGGGCTGTGGGGGAGTGTCCTCCTCCAAAACATAGTTTCTATGTGGAAATCAACTACGCTGAACAAAATGGTTATCTAAAAATTTTGATTGGATGTGTTTGGGGAAATGGTGGGCGTGGAAGGGGTGTTAGTTGCCTTCCAATCTCTTTTGACTATTAAAAAGGGCAAAAGCCAGTCCAATTTCCCATCGAATGAGTCCTATTTGAAGTTTCTATTACAACTCATTCGATTCGAAGTGCTCTGGTCTAAGACCAACAAACCAAAAAAAAAAAAAAAATACATTGTGCCCACATCGTTCTTTACTTAGGCAGCGCTATTGCGCTGCCTATGGTTTCTGTTTGTTTTGGGTTTCATTTATTTATTGATACTGATTTGTGGTAGTTGCATGCTCGGTAGATTATTTGATTCTATTTTTGTTCATTTTTGGTTTAGTGGAGTTCTTTACTTTTTTTTGAAAAACTTATTTTGTGAAAAACTTATTTTGTGAAAAAATTTATTTTAATTAATTTCTGCTCGTTTTATATTGACATAGTCTTTTTCAGGGAAAAAGGCTGAGCCTCTTTTAAAGTTAAACAACCATCCGTTCTATAAATACCTTAAATACCCCTGGGCATAACTTACAACCCTTGCCCCTAATATCTGGGGTTTGTTTTAACCGCAAAAGCCTTGTTATATGATATGTAGACTATTTTGAATAGAATGGTTATCGCAAAGTTTCTATTAGATACAGTTCGGGACAATACGACGTGTCTATGTGTGTGTTTATGGGGGGGGGGTAGATGCCCTACGATCGCTTTGTCTCTTACAAAAAGCACTAGAGCGTTTGATTACCAATCCAATGAGCCCCCTTCAGATTTTATATGGCCATGCTTTCTATAAAAACCTCTTATGCCCCCAGGGCATAACCTACAACCCTTGCCTGAGGGCTGGGGGAATTTTTCATCCTCAAAGACATAATTTCCAAACCTTTCAAATACGTTGAATACAATGGCTATCTCAAAATTTTGATTGGAAGTGTTTGGGGAAATGATGAGCACCGGGGGGAGGACATTTGCCCTCTGATCGCTTTCGGCTAATAAATTAGGCACTAGTCCTCTCAATTTCAAGTCCAATGAGCCATTTTTGAAGCTTCTACGACAAAACTTTCTATGACAACCTTATATGCCCCAAGGGTATAATTTACGACCCTTGTCCAGAGGGCTATAGGGGGAGGGTTTTCATCCTCAAAGACATAATTACCAGAACTTTCAACTACGTTGAACAAAATGGCCATATCAAAATGTTGATCAGAAATGTTTGGGGAAATGATGGGCGTTGGGGGGGGGGGGGGGGGTGATTCTCCCTCGGTTACTTTTGACTATTAAAAAGGGCAATAGCTCTCTCAATTTCCAATTGAAAGAGCCCTTTTTGAAGGTTTTACGACACTGCTTTCTATAAAAACCTTATATGCCCCCAGGACATAACTTACACCCTTAGCCCTGAGGGTGGGGGAGGGGTTGTCATTCTCAAAGAGATAATTTCCAGACCCTTCAACTACCTTCAACAAAATGGCTATATCAAAATGTTGATCGGAAGTGTCTGGGGAAATGACGGCTGTTGGGGGGGGGGGGTTAGAGCATTCACACCCTCCAATCGCTTTTGACTATTAATAAGGGCACTAGCCCTCTCAGTTCCCAATTGAATGAACCCTTTTTTAATTAACCACGACAACACTTTCTGTAAAAACCCTATATGTCCCCAGGGCAAAACTTACAACCTTTACCGTGGGGGCTGTGGGGGGTTTGTCATCCTCAAAGACATAATTTCCAGACATTTTCATCTACGTTGAACAAAATGGGTAATTAAGGTCTGGTAATTATGTCTTTGAGGATGAAAACCCTCCCCCTATAGCCCTCTGAAAAGGGTCGTAAATTGTGCCCTTGGGGCATATAGGGTTTTCATAGAAAGTTTTGTCGTAGAAGCTTCAAAAATGGCTCATTCGACTAGAAATTGAGAGGACTAGTGCCTAATTTAGCTTTGACCCTGAAGTGTATATTTTGTTTAGTATGAATATAGTTTATTTTAATTTTGATACGTTAGTAACTCTACTGGTAATGATGACCGATTGTGTCATTAATATATTTAGAGCCTTTGTTTTATATTTTTGTTTCACTGTCTAATAAAAGACCTGTCCCTATTTGGAACTTTTATTTATATCGTCCTAGAAAAGGCAGTGCCCACGAACTTGGACTAAAATATGCATTTCCTGATGCTAATATTTTACTGTTGTAGTTTTGATCAAGCACTAGCTAAATATATTTAAACTGATACAGAATTTTATTATAACTATTGTGCACAATGATTTGTGCTAAAAAGCACATTTCATAATAGCAACTTTTATTATTATTTTGTATCAATTGTGGCTATTCTTTTCTAACATGAATAGTACTTAAACATAACTGGTGTGCTATATGTATTGTGCATAATACATGGCTATCTCAAAATTTTGAGACAGCCATTTTGTTCAACGTAGTTGAAAAGGTCTGGAAATTATGTCTTTGAGGATGACAACCCCCCCCACAGCCCCCACGGCAAAGGTTTGTAAGTTATGCCCTGGAAACATATAAGGTTTTTATAGAAAGCATTGTCGTGGTAAATTCAAAAAGGGTTCATTCAATTGGGAACTGAGAGGGTTAGTGCCCTTTTTAATAGTCGATAGTAATCGAGGGAGAATCACCCCCCCCCCAACACCCATCATTTCCTCAAACATTTCCGATCAACATTTTGATATTGTGCACAATACATGGCTATCTCAAAATTTTGAGATAGCCATTTTGTTCAACGTAGTTGAAAAGGTCTGGAAATTATCTCTTTGAGCATGACAACCATTCCCCCACTCTCAGGGCTAAGGGTGTAAGTTATGTCCTGGGGGCGTATAAGGTTTTTACAGAAATCGGTGTCGTTAAACCTTCAAAAAGGGCTATTTCAATTGGAAATTGAGAGGGCTATTGCCCTTTTTAATAGTCGAAAGTAATCGAGGGAGAATCACCCCCCCCCCCAACGCCCATCATTTCCTCAAACATTTCCGATCAACATTTTGATATGGCCATTTTGTTCAACGTAGTTGAAAGGTCTGGTAATTATGTCTTTGAGGATGAAAACCCTCCCCCTATAGCCCTCTGGACAAGGGTCGTAAATTATACCCTTGGGGCATATAGGGTTTTCATAGAACGTTTTGTCGTAGAAGCTTCAAAAATGGCTTATTCGACTGGAAATTGAAAGGACTAGACCCTAATTTATTAGTCAAAAGTGATCAGAAGGCAAATGTCCTCCCCCCGGTGCTCATCATTTCCTCAAACACTTCCAACCAAAATTTTGAGATAGCCATTGTATTCAACGTATTTGAAAGGTTTGGAAATTATGTCTTTGAGGATAAAAAATTCCCACAACCCTCAAGCAAGGGTTGTAAGTCATGCCCTGGGGGCATATGAGGTTTTTATAGAAAGCATGGCCATATAAAAGCTGACGGGGACTCATTGGATTGGTAATCCAATTAAAAAATCAATCTCTTGTGTTGCAGCATACGGAAAGAAAAAACAACATATTGTTTTGGAATGTGAGGACTGATTCATTGTCAGATGCAAAAAATACCATTAAAAAAGTGCTGAATGAGGGATTAGAAATGGAAGTGAAGAATATCCCTCCATTTTCAGTGGTACAAGAAGCGAGTAACTTTATTAAAATCAAAGTTACAGATTATAAGGACCGATACGGCATAATGAAAAATGCAAAGAAATTAAGAGGAAAAGACTTGCAGTTTGGAAAACCAGTTTTTACTAGTGATGATGTTAGTAGAGAGATGCGCCAAATTAGAAAGGAATTGGTGGTGAAAAGAAAATATTTGATGGAGAGAGGTGTTGAGTGCTGGATACCACCCGTGGTACCGCCGGTTCTTTCTATTAAATCTACTGGTAACGTTGAAAAGGTTGAATGGTTCAAAGCGTTAAAAATGTAAATAGTGGTTTTGTGCTAGTTATTTACAGTGTTTGGAAATTATTTTTTTTTTTTTAGAGGTTGTATGAAAAGTTATTAATTATGAAGGTTATTAAATTCTGATTTGCTTGTAAATGAATTTGTGAGCCATATTAAGCCCCCTGAGTTTTATTTTGGGAGTTGATATGCGTATACATATCGACCGGTTTGTTTATTTGTTTTGTTTATTTTTTGTTTCTTATGTTTACTTTATTACGATAGTTAATACGTCCTCGGATGTTGTAAGATGTAGAAGTTATTTGGGGAAGATACGGTTCTCTACTTCTCCTTTGACTTTCTCTTGCCCATATTTGACTTTTGATAATGGTTAATTTGACCTGTAGGGTGAGGGAACTTGAAAGGAGCCCACTGGATGTGTGTGGATTGATAGATGATGTTCTGCATCGAGACTATGATGTAAGTGAAAATGTTGGATGTTTGGATTCCCGGTATGCTTTTTTGTGTGAGATGTGTGATTGGAATAATAGGAGAGAAATGAAAGTCTACAACATGAACTGTCAAGGGATAAACACATCATATGAGTTCCTTAATGAGCTATGTCTTAAAACAGAGCCGCATATCCTGGTCCTAACGGAAACTTGGCTTAAGGATTATAATTCTACTTTATTAGAAATGAATTAAAAAAAACTTTCCGAAAAATAAGTTTTTCAGAGAAAAGTAAAGGCCATTTTAAACTTAAGCTCAGGAGATATGAATACCTGTTAAAATTCAAACTCAAAACGACCAGAAATTACTATTAAAGAATAAATGAAACCCAAAACGAACAGAAATTAAATAAACAATCATAGCAAAAAACATACAACAAGTAATGATATAAATGAAAAAATAGATTTTAAAGCGAGTAATGCTTAGATTTAATATGAAACTTAAAACGAACAGAAATTAAATAAACCATCAATGCGAACAAACAAACAATATATATTAATGTAAATGAATAAATAAATCTTAAAACGAGTGAAACTTAAATTGAATATACAAATCAAGTTTGAATCGAATAAAAATAACTACAAACAAGAGTTTGGGTATCGCTTCACTGCAGAAGCCTAAAACCTACTGCGTCATTGGCGCCTTACTGAAAACTATATGAGTCTTGAACAGTCTTTGAAAGTATAAACAAAATCAAATTGAATATTAGATATATAATGATATTAATTGTTGAAAGATCCATCAGTTTAAGATTTTTTTTTTCACTGTAATTTTTATTTTCATTTTCAATGCTGTAAGAACTGGAAAAGAATAAATTTGTAATATAAGAGTAATTCGTTTTCAGTGAAGCGCCAATGACGCAGAAGGCTTTAGGTTTTTGCAGTTAAAGAAGCGGGCAGTATCCAAATTTTGTTTGTAGTGAAACTATATTCGTCTTGACCAATCTTGGAAAGAACTAATAAATTAAACTGAATATTTGATGTATAATGATATTAATTGCTGAAAGCTCATCAGTTCAAAATTTTACTGTAATTTTAATATTTATTTTCAATATTAAGTACAAAAGAAAACATTTATAATATAATTCGTTTTCAGTAAAGTGCCAATGACGCAGTAGGTTTTAGGCTTCTGCAGTGAACCGATACCCAAACTTTTGTTTGTAGTTATTTTTATTCGATTCAAACTTGATTTGCATATTCAATTTAAGTTTCACTCGTTTTAAGATTTATTTATTCATTTACATTAATATATATTGTGTAAGGAGGCCTTATTTTGTGTAAATTCCGTAACTCAATTTTATTAAAGCTTGGAATTCCCTTTCGCTTCATAGATCAGAAATATAGCGACAATTTCAAATTAGCTTGAATTTGAAAATAACTTCTCTTTGCATAACTAGTCATAAATCTTGTAGTGACACTCTTTGTCCAAGAATCAAACGAACTTTGAACCCGTGATATGTTAAGACCTAATTTGGACCAGTTTTGCAAGTCCTTGAAAGACTGGAAAAGAAACTACTTTTAACAAAAGGTGGTTGATTGGCTAGGAGGGAGGGAAGGTCGCTAAACGGATCAAGTAGCAAAAAGAATATAACTTATGGATGAGAGACAAATCGGGGTAGTTTTGCCTCGGAAACACGGGAGTCTTTAGGGAGCAAACAAAATGTAAGTGTTTTACTTTGTAATTACGATAAGCTACCACTGTCTGTCTGAAATTCTCCTTGGGGATAAAAGTTTGAAGATAAAGGTTAAAATAAGAAGAAAACCTCTAAAAGGCTTTCTGTCACTTAAAAATAACTTTAATACGTATATAAGAGAAATTTAACCCTTGAGTATTTCCACCTAGACAAGGCTTGAGCCATTTGGACAAAACAGCATTTTTAAGGTTAGAATAAGCCAAATTAAATTTCTTCCCAGAAATTTAAGCTTTGAATAACTGAGGGCTTAAAGAGGAAAGGAAACCTTAACCAAGAAGAAAAAGCTAGGAGAGCCATTTGTGCTTCCCCTTGTCAGCCTAGAGTCCCTTGAGGCTTAGCTTGACTTTATAAAGACCTTATATCCAAAAAATTGGAATTATCGGACATTAAAATTAATTAACACCACCCCCCCCCCTTTGTGCAATCTTCAGACGTTTATACGAAGATGAACACCGTTCCCTTTTTAATCATTCTTTCATTTCGTTAACCCCGTACTGCATGTTTATACAAAGGTGAACTTATTGTTTATACAGGTAGGTTTAGGGGAAAAGGGAACGATATTATCAACGTAAGAATTTCCAAACCTTTATGTCCAGATATTTTCAATTAAGCTTTCCCTGCTAAAGTTAAAGCTTAATAAAGGTCCAAACAATACACAGCCCTTTCAAGAAATAATAAGAGAATCTCTTGGTTTGGGTTAGTGAAATTTGAATTAAAAGCAAGTACGGTTATTCTTAGCTTAGCTCAAAAATAGCTTGAACTAAAGGATTTTAATAACCCAGAACTCAAGCCTTGACTAGCTGTTCAATTGTAACCCTTTTAAGTAGAAACATTCGTTAGCTTAGCATTAACTTAATCTTTTTCTTTTCGGTAAACATGGTGGATTGAACATGTTGATCATTAGACCTTAGACCTAGAAGAGGTTTGGAAATATTCAACATAAATAGAATTAGAATATTTTTCTTTTTATCTTCTTTTGTAAATAAAATCAGTTGTCACTGAATTCTGAGTACCGATTTCTTACCCAACGCCTCAGTTTGTATCACGCTACCAAATTTATTAGCCCTGTTAGTAGGGGCAACCTTACAACTGGTCGCAGCGGTACTCAAGTTCGGTACAACTTTCGTTTAAGTGGGGGAGGATTAATTAAATTTATAAAATTTAGTAAAATTTAGTCCTATTCCTCACAAGAAAGTGTGTGTTCAGTTTTCCAAACCTATCCAAGACAGAAAAGTTTGAAAAAGTGTTTAAAAGGGAAGCTCAGACAGACTTTTATCTTTTAGCTTCCTAAGATTCTTTCTTTCTTCTCCTTTTCTTTCTCTTTGCTACAAGTTCTAGTGTCCGTATCATCTGTACCTTGCTTAAATCCTTTTTAACACTAGTGTCATAGTTTAATCATCTTCAAAAGTGTAATTACAATATTAGCCTTGAGGGTTAATTTAAATCGAGATATTGAGCTAATTCTTACGCAATTTATAAACTAGCTCATTTTAGTAGTTTAAAACAATTTAAAGGTTCAAAACGTCCCCTCATTAAGACTTTATAAGGATAGAACAATCATGAGTTCAAATAAAAACAAAATCAAAGATTTAGAAATTGCACTACAAGACGCGCAGTCTAGAATAAACGCTCTAGAGGGACAATATAGAGATGCCACAATCACAAGTAGGCTTCAAAGCCTATTTGTGGAGCAAGCGCCTCCCATCCCATTACTGACATACCCAAATGAAATCCATTCATGGATTTCCACCCTTAAACAAATACAAAGGAGTTTAGAAAAAATTACATTGCTATGATAAATCAAGCTCTTTGTTATACTCGAGGAGAAATGCAAAGATTCGCAACGAGCTTAGATATTCCTAAAATAAAAGATTTAGACCATTTAGAAAAACTTTTAAAAGAAGCCTTTTTACATGAAAAACCAGCCGCAAAAAAACTACAAGAACTGCTTTCCGAGAAACAAAGACCATCTGAGTTGGTACACCAATTTTACTCCCGAATTAGTAGAAAGGCTCTAGAGTATGCAAAAACTGCTCCTGGTATAAGGGCAGATGACATAACTATTAGTATTTTCAAAAGTGGTATGCTCCCTTCAATTGGAAGGAAAGTTCATGAACAAACTAAAACAACAGACGACAAAGATGAATTATTAGCGCTGGCAAAGAGATTTGAATCGATTGATTTAATGTATAGGGACTTCTCAGACATGTCTTTGGGAGCAACAGTGGTTGACTTAGGAGACAAGACCTCCCCTGGAGAACAAAGAGATAACTCCAGAGTAGAATTTCAAAACATAGGAAATTATAAAAATGACCCAAAGAAATGTTTGAACTGTGGAAAGAAAGATATGTCAGGACCAACTAGGGATAATTATTCCAGGTATAAATTTAGTAAAAGGAAAAATGCTCGCATAAAATGCTGGACTTGCGGGGGTCCACATAGACATTCAGAATGTGAAACACCTCCAACCTCCATCCGCTGTGGTGAAACAGGACACAAAGCAAAATATTGCTTAGCTCCAACACCGATACACCAACCCCAAGCAAAATTTTAAGGCAATTTTGACGAAGGTACTGCGGCCTCCGAGCAATG
Organism: Artemia sinica; assembly: GCA_027921565.1. NCBI lineage: Eukaryota > Metazoa > Arthropoda > Branchiopoda > Anostraca > Artemiidae > Artemia > Artemia sinica. The sequence continues at coordinate 43,865,504 of CM051270.1, forward strand.
GTTAGGGAACCACCGGAAGGCACAGGCCCAAATTCCGTAGTTTTGTAGTAGATTAACCGTTAGGAATAGACTTAGTGTGACTAGGAGTCACGGATATGTCATGACAGGGAGTCATGTACTTCAGAGGGAGGTTGAGAGGACACCTCTCAAGGATACAAAAATGGGTTGCGTCCAACTCTTAAGGATGCAAGAAAGGGTTTCATCTACCCCTTAAGGATGCAAGAAAGGGTTGCGTCTACCTCTTAAGGAAGCAAAAAGGTTTGCATCCATAGGGATATGAAAAAGGGTTGTATCCCAACGCATAAAGGCTGCATATGCATATACTTACAGAGTATTCATGATCATGAACCTGGATTGGAGTCTCCCAGGCTAAAAATTGAGACAAAGAAAGCTAGCACAGTGCTGAAATGGCTTCTAAAGTAAACAGGATACCGAAATATTTCTAAGATTTGACATTTTGGGTAGAGCTCAGAACCAAAAATTTCGAATTTAGGAAAGAAAGGAAATCCCATTTTTTAGGAAAAGGTTAGGAAATCTCCGTTTGGTTCCCGTGAATGGCTTATTGTATACACTGGATGATTCTGAAAAAAAGAAGTCAATTTAAGATCATTTTATCAAAAAAAAACTAGTTAATGGAGTCATCCATTTCCTACATTCAAGTCTTTTTTTGGGGGGCCAAGATGGGAGCTGTCAAAACCTTAAATAAATTAAGACAATATGGTGTCTTTGTATATATGTACTGCCAGGTTGAAAAGGCAGTAAAGAATTATGAACTCTGTTTGAGAAGAGTTAAAGTTAGCGTTAGTTACCCCACTCTTTAGGGATAATATTTTCCCTTATGACCTCTTTCACATTCGGTCAAGCGATACCACAGGAAAAGTGCGACTTAGCGCGAATGGTGACTAATGCACATTGGTAAAAATATAGTAGTAGGACCATCTAAGGAACAATGATAAAACTAAATCGCATTGCCCATAGGATTCAGAATATTGCTGAATATAAAAGGCACTGCCGATAGGATTTAAAATATCCGTCAAATAAAGGATAAGAATTATAGAAATTATATAAGAGACTTCTTATAATAGAGCCATACAATAACTTAAAATAGTAATAATTTGTGATTTCTGTCTCCAACAAAGGAGATGAATTCAGAATATTCGAAAGGTTCGAAATTTTCATAACTCGTAATTTTTTAAAAATAGAGAACGGGTACAGATTTTTTTTCCTTTCAGTGTAGAATGTATTTGCCTTTGATTTCTGAAGCTTTCCATTGTTACTAGTCCTTTTGGCACCTTTAAATACTCTTTCGAGTATTCAATTATAATTTGGAAAAAAAAATTGTGAATAAAGTTTGAAAAGGCCCAAATAAGAAAATAGCATTCAGCTATTCGTAGGGGTCAATTCATATATCTTCTTTTTATAAAAAGCTGTGCTCAATTTTAAACCTAAGTAATCAAATAGTCGATTTATCTGTGCTTAGCAACACAAGAGCAGGGGTTTGATTTCGGATGCCGGGAAACAACAAACAAAAACAACCCATAGATTAAAAATATCTGCATGAGCTCATAAGGATTCTGGCTGAGAACTTTGCATAAGTTCTACTACATTAGGAAGAGGAAACTGAATATTTAACTTTTATTTACTTTTAGAATAGGTTTAGTTCAACCATTGGCCTAGATGAAGTGAGGCAAATGCGAGTTTCCTTACAAGAAGAAAAGGAAAGATGTAACAACATATTGGACATCACATATAACATTTTTACACTCTATATATATAATAGGATTTCTTTCAGTAGGACTGATATTCAGAAAATGAAGAATATTATATACAGGTTATAGAGACCAAAAGTCTCAGGGATTCAATTTAGAAGTAGTATAAGGAGAAATTGAGTTACACTAGATCTTAGTAAATTTGTGTTTCCTTTTGTTTATTCCTTTTAAAACAAAAATTATACTAAGATTTTAAGTGGGGAGATTGTAAGGAGGCCTTATTTTGTGTAAATTCCGTAACTCAATTTTATTAAAGCTTGGAATTCCCTTTCGCTTCATAGATCAGAAATATAGCGACAATTTCAAATTAGCTTGAATTTGAAAATAACTTCTCTTTGCATAACTAGTCATAAATCTTGTAGTGACACTCTTTGTCCAAGAATCAAACGAACTTTGAACCCGTGATATGTTACGACCTAATTTAGACCAGTTTTGCAAGTCCTTGAAAGACTGGAAAAGAAACTACTTTTAACAAAAGGTGGTTGATAGGCTAGGAGGGAGGGAAGGTCGCTAAACGGATCAAGTAGCAAAAAGAATATAACTTATGGATGAGAGACAAATCGGGGTAGTTTTGCCTCGGAAACACGAGAGTCTTTAGGGAGCAAACAAAATGTAAGTGTTTTACTTTGTAATTACGATAAGCTACCACTGTCTGTCTGAAATTCTCCTTGGGGATAAAAGTTTGAAGATAAAGGTTAAAATAAGAAGAAAACCTCTAAAAGGCTTTCTGTCACTTAAAAATAACTTTAATACGTATATAAGAGAAATTTAACCCTTGAGTATTTCCACCTAGACAAGGCTTGAGCCATTTGGACAAAACAGCATTTTTAAGGTTAGAATAAGCCAAATTAAATTTCTTCCCAGAAATTTAATCTTTGAATAACTGAGGGCTTAAAGAGAAAAGGAAACCTTAACCAAGAAGAGAAAGCTAGGAGAGCCATTTGTGCTTCCCCTTGTCAGCCTAGAGTCCCTTGAGGCTTAGCTTGACTTTATAAAGACCTTATATCCAAAAATTGGAATTATGGGACAATAACATTAATTAACACCCCCCCCCCCCTTTGTGCAATCTTCAGACGTTTATACGAAGAGGAACACCGTTCCCTTTTTAATCATTCTTTCATTTCGTTAACCCCGTACTGCATGTTTATACAAAGGTGACCTTAATGTTTATACAGGTAGGTTTAGGGGAAAAGGGAACAATATTATCAACGTAAGAATTTCCAAACCTTTATGTCCAGATATTTTCAATTAAGCTTTCCCTGCTAAAGTTAAAGCTTAATAAAGGTCCAAACAATACACAGCCCTTTCAAGAAATAATAAGAGAATCTCTTGGTTTGGGTTAATGAAATTTGAATTAAAAGCAAGTACGGTTATTCTTAGCTTAGCTCAAAAATAGCTTGAACTAATAATAACCCAGAACTCAAGCCTTGACTAGCTGTTCAAGTGTAACCCTTTTAAGTAGAAACATTCGTTAGATTAGGATTAACTTAATCTTTTTCTTTTCGGTAAACATGGTGGATTAAACAAGTTGATCATTAAACCTTAGACCTAGAAGAGGTTTGAAAATATTCAACATAAACAGAATTAGAACATTTTTCTTTTTATCTTCTTTTGTAAATAAAATCAGTTGTCACTGAATTCTGAGTACCGATTTCTTACCCAACGCCTCAGTTTGTATCACGCTACCGAATTTATTAGCCCTGCTAGTAGGGGCAAGCTTACAATTGTATGTTTGTTCGCATTGATTGTTTATTTAATTTCTGTTCGTTTTAAGTTTCATATTCAATCCAAGCATTACTCGCTTTAAAATCTATTTATTCATTTATATTATTACTTGTTGTATGTTTTTTGCTATGATTGTTTATTTAATTTCTGTTCGTTTTGGGTTTCATTTATTCTTTAATGGTAATTTCTGGTCGTTTTGAGTTTGAATTTTAACAGGTATTCATATCTCCTGAGCTTAAGTTTAAAATGGCCTTTACTTTTCTTTGACAAACTTATTTTTCGGAAAGTTTTTTTTTTAATTAATTTTTGTTCGTTTTTTATTGCAACAAATTTCAAGTTTTTATTGCATGGGGGGGGGTTGCTTACTGTCCGATTATTCTTGACTTTAAAAAACGGATCTAGAACTTTCAATTTAAATCGAATGAGGCTTTTTTTCAAAGTCTATACGATTAACTCTTTGATAAAAACCTTATATATGAACAATAGACAGCTTGCATAACTTGTGGACAGCGATTGGCAACAATGAATGGATTGAAAAAATAGCTCCAATAAGGGTGTTTTGACCATTTCCTTTGCTGATACAAAGGGATCACGACTGTTTGGAATTGACCTTAATAGGATTTTGTGTGCCAAAGCAATTTTGCATCTATCACAGAGTATGTATTTTAACCTTATAATTGGATAATTATAATAGATTTACTATGTGTTCTTCCCATACAAAACTTTACCTTATTAAAGTCTTTGGGGTGGGGGCGGCGTAGTTGGCAGAAGGAAGAAAACTTTAGCGTAGACAGTAAGTGAGGGAGAGGGTGAGGTTGGAGACTCATCCAATGCGGGTCGGAACTTCACTTATCTCCTCCGTTCCTGATTTAGGAGATTAGACAGACTCATTGGGCTGTAGAATGTTGGACCGTTTGAGTTGTGGAAGACGTTAAAATACTCAAAAATACTTTATATTCTCAGTTATTGCAGGATTGATTTCATAGATTGTGGATTGGTGAGCCCCCTGGCCCATCATTTGGGTGAGCCTCAACTCATAATATGCAATTTTGATTAATTGTTCCGTGTTATGTGCATATATTATTCTATATATGTTATTTTGAGTTATACTTTTATCGCATTGCGTTCATTTTTAAGGGTTGAGATAAAAACTGAAACCTTAGTCGAGATAGTGGTGGGGGGAAGTCTCCCCCCTCGCATGCATAATTGAGCAGCCAAAGAGAAATTAAAACAAATGAAATTAATCTGTCTTTTGAAAATGTCTTTTTTCAAAAGACACGAACAAAATCGTCTAAAGGAACCTGAAGTGCTATCTCTGACATTTCCGTTGATTCTTTATTCCCGTTACTTTCAGATGTAAAATTTAGAATATTATCGAATGGGTTTAGTCGTCCCCTCCCTGAATAATTCACATTTGGAAAACCCACCCATGGGAAATTCCTCCCCCTCAAAAAACATTTTCTTTTCCTGCTGATAATTCCCCCGCGTTAAATTCCACCCTTCAGAAATTTCCCAGCCGTGGAATATGCTCCCCAAACATATTCCCCTCTGATAATTTCGAATATTCATAAAAATGGAAGCTGAAATTTCTACTCAACTTTTTAGGTCAGAAGCAATGCTATAGCGTTACCTAAGTAAAGAGTCATAAGGGTTCAATAAATTAATACTTATTTATTTTTCCAGGGGCACTTTATGTGGAAGAGGTGGTCGCATAAACTTTGGAACGGGGTTCATTGAATTACAAATTAAAATTTATAGTGCCCTTACACCAGGGGCGGATCCAGAATTTTTTAGGGGGAGGGGCGCAAAATAGGTTGATCCGATAAACTTGCGTTAGGAGCAAGTTTAATTAACGCAATCTTGCGATAATTAAGTAAATTACACTACTTTAGACTACGTTAGGGGGAAGGGGCGCCCCCCTCGCCCCTCCCCTGGATACGCCACTGCCTTACACTCTCTGTTTCTTTCCTTGTTAGGGAGGAGAGCAGATGCCTAATAGGTGTGTGTTAATACCAAAACATTCTAACTCTCATTGGGCCTTCAGGTATAAACAGAATTAGTTCAAAGGGAGGGTGGGGAAAAAGGGCGGGGGGGGGTATTTGCCCATCGATCGATTTTGATTCGTAAGAGCTAGACTAAAACTTCCAATTTCCAATCAAATAAGCCCTCTCTAAGTTTATACGAGAATCCCTTCCTGCCCTGGGCCCTGGGGGTTTTGTCAACGCCAGAGTTTTGTTACTTAACCTTTCAACTATTTAAAAAAAAAATTTATCTAATGCATTTAGGGCGTGGAGGAGGGGGAGGGCTGGTTGGCCTTCAATCTCTTTTGACTCTTAAAAAGTGAACAAGAACTTTCAATTTCCAATCAAATGAGCCCTCTCTAAAGTTTATACGAGTATCCCTTCCATAAAAAATAATATGAAGGATTCGGAGAATTCTTAAATTACAACCCTTGCCCTGCAGGCTGTGGGGGAGTTGTCATCCTAAAAGACCTAATTTCCAGACCATAAAACTACGTTTAATAAAATGGCTGTCTCAAAATTTTGATTGGATGTGTTTGGGGAAAAGGTGGGCGTGAGAGGGGGGTTAGTTACCCTCCAATCACTTTCGACTATTAAAGAGGGCACTAGCCCTTTGAATTTCCAATCGAATGAGCCTTTTTTGAAATTTCTACGACACCACCTTCTATAAAAACCTTATATGCCCCCAGGGCATAACTTAATTCCCTTGCCTTGAAGGTTGTGGGGGAGTGTCCTCCTCAAAAACATATTTTCTATCTGAAAATCAACTACGTTGAACAAAATGGCTATCTCAAAATTTTGATTGGATGTGTTTGGGGAGAATGATGGGCGTGAGGGGGTGGTTAGTTGCCCTCCAATCACTTTCGACTATTAAAGAGGGCACTAGCCCTTTGAATTTCCAATCGAATGAGCCTTTTTTGAAATTTCTACGACACCACCTTCTATAAAAACCTTATATGCCCCCAGGGTATAACTTAAAACCCTTGCCTTGAAGGTTGTGGGGGAGTGTCCTCCTCAAAAACATATTTCTATCTGAAAATCAACTACGTTGAACAAAATGGCTATCTCAAAATTTTGATTGGATGTGTTTGGGGAGAATGATGGGCGTGAGGGGGTGGTTAGTTGCCCTCCAATCACTTTCGACTATTAAAGAGGGCACTAGCCCTTTGAATTTCCAATCGAATGAGCCTTTTTTGAAGTTTCTACGACAACGCCTTCTACAAAAACCTTATATGCCCCCAGGGCATAACTTAAAACCCTTGCCCTAAGGGTTGTGGGGGAGTGTCCTCCTCAAAGACATATTTTCTATGTGAAAATCAACTACGTTGAACAAAATAGCTATCTCAAAATTTTGATTGGATGTGTTTGGGGGAATGATGGGCGTTGGGGGGGGGCAGTTGCCCTCTAATCACTTTCGACTACTAAAAAGGGCAGTAGCCCTTTGAATTTCCAATCGAATGAGCCTTTTTTGAAGTTTCTACGACAACGCCTTCTACAAAAACCTTATATGCCCTTAGGGCACAACTTAAAACCCTTGCCCTGAGGATTGTGGGGAATTGTCCTCCTCAAAAACATATTTTCTATTTGGAAATCAACTACGCTGAACAAAGTAGCTATCTCAAAACTTTGATTGGATGTGTTTGGGGAAATGATAGGCGTGGGGGGGGGGGCTAGTTGCACTCCAATCACTTTCAACTATTAAAAAGGGCACTAGCCCTTTAATTTCCAATCGAATGAGCCTGTTTTGAAGTTTCTACGACAACACCTTCTATAAAAACCTTATATGCCCCCAGGGTATAACTTAAAACCCTTGCCCTGAGGGTTGTGGGGGAGTGTCCTCCTCAAAAATATATTTTTTATCTGGAAATCCACTACGCTGAACAAAATGGTTATCTCAAATTTTGATTGGATGTGTTTGGGAGAATGATGGGCGTGGGGGGGGCTGGTTGCCCTCCAATCATTTTCGACTATTAAAAAGAGCACTAGAACTCTCGATTTCCAATCGAATGAGCCCCCTTTGAAATTTCTACGACGATCCCTTCCATATGAAGTGCCTCTGGGAAAAAAAAATAATAATAATAATAAAACATTGGAGCCGTATGGCCTTTACTATAGGCAACGCTACAGCGTTGCCTCTGATAGAAGGATATAATATGTACGTGCAAAATAGGGTACTACACCAACGTGGTGACTTAGCTGTATATGTAAAAAGTGGTTTTAGTGTACAGATTAGGTCAGATTTAGCGGTTAATTATGAAATGAATTTTGAGTCTATAGTTCTTGATGTGAGTAATGCAAATAATAAGTTTATGGTTGCAGTAATTTATAGACCACCTTAAGGTAATGTTGAGGAGTTTATCGAACTGATTGATGAATTTTTGGGAAAGTTACCAAGTTCAAGAATACCATGTTTTATATGTGGGGATTTTCATATTGATTTAAATATGGTTGATAGAAATAATAAGGTAAGACATTTTGTTAAAACAATGTTAAGTTTTGGTTTTTATCCTGCAATTAACATATGCACACGAGTGACAGAAACTTCAGAGTCTATAATTGATAATATTTTTGTAAATATAAATTATTTATGCCCCACAGTAGTTATTAATAGTGCAACTGATCATTTTGGGGTTGCAATATCTGTACCTGGAATGTTTGGTCCAAATCCCAAGAATAAAAGTGTGCCAAAGATGCCTTACATGGAGGGAAATGTGCTTTTGAAGTTTAAGCGGAAGCTTAAAAGGGCAGATTTTGAGTTTCTTCAGGATAGAACAGGTATTGATACCAAATTTGGTAAATGGTATGAAAAAATAAAATTACTATTTCAAGAGTGTTTGGAGTTTAAAGAGACAAAGCAAAGATATAAGTTGCCAATTAAACCTTGGATTACAAAAGGATTACTAGCCTCAATGGAAAAAAGGCAAGTGATGCACAAAAGATGCGCGACTCAAGGTTCAGCATCTGATAAAGAACAATATAAAGAATTTAATAGAAAGTTAAAAAGTCTTTTAAGAAAAGCAAAAATGGATTACTATGCACAGAAATTTAAAGATTATGAAGGAAGCCCGGCTAAAACTTGGCAATAAGCCCAAATAGTGAACCAATAACTCCTAGTAATTTGCCGTGGGAGTCGGATAGTGGTGTAGCCAATAACTTGTGTACCCACTTTTCAGAAGTAGGGCTAAAAATATCGACATCTGTGGAATGTATAAATGGTGATGGTACATACCAGAATTTTCTTCCTGAAGCAAGTGATACAACCATTTATCTTCAACCAGTGAGATTGCGTGAACCTGAGGATATCTTAAAAAGTATGAAAAAATCGGCAGCTGGAATGGACTTTATAACATTTCAAATAGTTCAAAAAATTTACCCAATTATATATAGTCATCTGTTGTACCTTTTGTAATCAATGTTTTGAATTTGGAGTGTACCCTAATTGCTTGAAAAGTGCTTTGGTTATTCCTCTGTATAAAGGAGGTGATAAGGAAGATATGAACAACTGGCGTCCGATATCTCTACTTCAAGTGATTTCTCGTATTTTTGAGGAATTGATTTATAGACGACTGATGAATTATTTTGAAAAAAGAGGTTTTTTTCATTCTAGTCAATTTGGTTTTAGAAAAAATATGTCTACAGAGCATGCTTTATTATTTTTGACAACATTTGTTAACGATTGCCTAGATTCAGGTTTAAAGGTGGGTTCAATTTTTCTAGATATTATGAAGGCTTTTGACTGTGTTGATCATGAGATTTTATTGGCTAAGCTTGAAAAGGCTGGAATTCGTTTTAAAAGTCTGAAATTGATTGCTTCATTTCTTGAAGGAAGAACGCAAAGAGTACGGCTGGGCACAGTCCTGTCAGAAGAGATGGTAGTAAAGTGCGGTGTGCCACAGGGGTCTGTGTTGGGTCCCCTATTATCTCTTGTGTGCATTAATGATCTAAATGGATGCCTCAAGCAACTGTCAACTCCAAGGTACACTGATGGCCCGGTGCGAGCAATGCTTCCAAGTTTTGCTGATGATACTCAATTTACAATGGCTGCGAAAACAGAAGCGGATTTGAAAAATGGCATGAAACAAGGAATGGTGATAATCGAGAGGTGGATGCGAGTGAACAAACTGCTTTTTAATCAGAAGAAAACAATGTTCATGTTATATGGCAGAAGTGCAAATTACTATCCATGGATTGAAGAAATTGAGTAAGTAAATGGAAGTATAAAACGGACAAGTACAGTAAGGTATCTTGGTGTAATGGTAGATGAATGCCTAAGTTTTAAAGATCATATTGCAGTTATAAGTACTAAATTAGCCAAAAATGTTGGAACTCTGTAGAAGCTGAAATTTTTTTTCCTAAAAAGATTATTAGAATGTTATATTTTTCTCTTATTCATCCATATTTGCTGTACTGTGTTACAGTTTGGTCGTCGACGTTTCTTAGCCATTTGTATCCGTTCCGTGTGTTACAGAATAAAGCTGTAAGAGTTTTGACCAATGACTTGTCCCAGAATTCGGTAAGATCGAGGTATCCCCAATTAAAAATTTCACCATTCTTTGGTTTGGTTAAATTTTATATAAATTTGTTTATGTATAAATTTTTTTTCTAATTTGTTACCTGCATGTTTTTCGGAACTTTATAATGAAAGGGACCATAGTTATGAAACTAGAAATGCTGAATTAGTTAGAACACAGGTTCCAGTTACTACCAGATCTAAATCTTCTATTAGGTATATTGGTCCTGAAGTATGGAACAGGCTTCCGGCGGAAGTAAAAGGTAAGAAGGTTCTTGAGGAATTTCGTGCTTCTTTGCGATGTATTTGTTTTAACCAGTATTGTAGACACGGATAAGTTGATTGATCTGGGAGTGAGTATATGCTTGCGAATGTTAAAAGAGAAAAATTTTCTTGTGTGTTTATTGAGGTGATTGTCGGTATATGAAAGGAAGCATGATGAATCATAGAGTATGAGTGTGGGATTCCTTTAAGTTCCCTGTAAAAAAAAAGGTATTATCCTTAGAATGTTGATTAATTGTTTAGTAGGGGTGGGGGAGGAGAGAAGTCAGATAGTATTATTTCCCCGAGGAAGTGTATTAGTGTATAAGCAGTTGAAGTGTTCCTTTTTTTGGATCATCCCAAACACGCTAATATGCGTCGGGACCTATTTTGATATTGTTGGTATTATATGCAGTTTTGTTTTGTTAGCATTATATGGAGATTTGTATGTTGTTTTTTTTGTGACCCCTTTGTTAATAAAAAAAAAAAAAAAATCGGACGCTCTAGTGCTTTTTTAAGAGACAAAGCAATCGTAGGGCAGCTACCCCTCCCCCCCCCATAAACACACACACAAACACAGACACGTCGTATTGTCCCGAACTGTATCTAGTAGAAACTTTGCGATATCCATTCTATTCAAAATAGTCTACATATCATATAACAAGGCTTTTGGGGTTAAAACAAACCCCAGATATTAGGGGCAAGGGTTGTAAGTTATGCCCAGGGGTGTTTAAGGTATTTATGGAACGGATGGTAGTTTAACTTTAGAAGAGGCTCAGACTTTTTCCCTGAAAAAGACTATGTCAATATAAAACGAGCAGAAATTAATTAAAATAACTTTTTCACAAAATAAGTTTTTTTAAAAAAAAGTAAAGAACTCCATTAAACCAAAAATGAACAAAAATATAATCAAATAATCTACCGAGCATGCAACTACCACAAATCAGTATCAATAAATAAATGAAACCCAATACAACAGAAATCATAGGCAGCGCAATAGCGCTGCCTAAGTAAATAACGATGTGGGCACAATGTATTTTTTTTTTTTTTTGGTTTATTGGTCTTAGACCAGGGCACTTCGAATCGAATGATTTGTCATAGAAACTTCAAATAGGGCTCATTCGATTGGAAATCGGACTGGCTTGTGCCCTTTTTGATAGTCGAAAGAGATTGGAAGGCAAATAACACCCCTTCCACGCCCACGATTTTCCCAAACACATCCAATCAAAATTTTTAGATAACCATTTTGTTCAGCGTAGTTGATTTCCACATATAAATTTTGTTTTTGAGGAGGATACTCCCCCATAGCCCTCTGGGCAAGATTTGTAAGTTAAGCCCTGGGGGCATATAAGGTTTTTATAGAAAGCGTTGTCGTAGAAACTTTAAAAAAGGCTCGTTCGATTAGAAATTCAAAGGGCTGGTGCCCTTTTTAATAGTCGAAAGTGATTAGAAGGCAACTAACCCCCCTCGCAAGCCACCTTTTCCCCAAACACATACAATCAAAATTTTGAGATAGCCATTTTGTTCAACGTAGTTGAAAGTTCTGGAAATCAGGTTTTTGAAGATGACAACCCCCCACAGCTCTCAGGGCAAGGGTGGTAAGTTATGCCCTGGGGCATATAAGGTTTTTCATAGAAAGCATTGTCGGAGAAACTTAAAAAGGGCAGATTTTATTGGAAATTGAATAAGAAGGGCTTGTGACCTTTTTAATAGTCGAAAGTGATTGGAGGATCACTAACACCCTTCTCACATCCACCATTTCCCCAAACACATCCAATTAAAATTTTGAGATAGCCATTTTACTCGACGTAGTTAAAAAGTCTGGAATTTATGTCTTTGAGGATGACACTCCATCCACAGCCGTCAGGGCAAGGGTTGTAAGTTATGCCCCAGGGGCATATAAGGTTTTTTTTATAGAAAGCGTTGTCGTAGAAACTTCAAAATGGGTTCATTCGATTGGAAATTGAAATGGCTAGTGCCCTTTTTAATAGTCGAAAGTGATTGGAAGGCAACTAACACCCCTTCCACACTCACCATTTCCCCAAACACATCCAATCAAAATTTTGAGACAGCCATTTTGTTCAAAGTAGTTGAAAGGTACGGAAATTAAATCTTTGAGCAGGAAACTCCCCCCACAGTCTTCAGGGCAAGGGTTATAAGTTATGCCAGGGTATTATGTTCAAACTTTCGGGGCTACTTCTGCTCTTAAAATTTAACCAAATCAAAATAGCGTAAGTGTATCCAAGCTATCAAAGAATGTAAACAGTTTTTTTGCGAATGATATCAAGTTTTCTATTTCAGGTCAACTAGAGGAGGTATGAAACAAAATTAAACACTACTATTTGTGTCAAGATTTTTAAAAGGGTGTATGTTGTTAAAAATTGCTGAATATTTTTCTTCAGCATGCAAATAGCAGGCCAAACTATAAAGTCTTAAAAAAAAAGAAAAGATCTAAAGAATTATTTTTACCCTGAAAAGACTATGTCAATATAAAACGAACAGAAATTAATTTTAAAAAACCTTTTCCACAAAATAAGTTTTTCAAAGAAAAGAAAACAGATAAACCCTATGATTTCTAAGAGCCAGAATATAATTTCACTTTACTGAAAAAAATTCTTTTAAGTGTTTTCATTTTTACAACTTTAAGAAATTAAAAATTAATTAGATTTTAAGAAATAAATGTCAGCACATGTATATTAAACTGACAATGCACATTTTTTTCAGTAAATTCATTTGAATTTTTTTTCAGTAAAGTACAAATTATATTCTGGCTCTTAGAAATCATAGGGTTTAGAACCCTACCCAGATTAATTTCTACTCGTTTTGAGTTTGACTTATTTTAATTTCTGTTCGTTTTGGGTTTCATTTATTTATTAATACTGATTTGCGGTAGTTGTATGCTTGGTAGATTATTTGATTTTATTTTTGTTCATTTTTGGTTTAAGGGAGTTCTTTACTTTTTTTTTGAAAAATTTATTTTGTGCAAAATGTTTTTCTGATTAATACTTAGAGGTAAAGCTTTACTTTACAGTGAAAGCCTCACTCTTCACTCTTTACCCCCTCCTATGCAGTTTCAATTTTCTTTGAATTATTTCTGATGATCTGTTCCCATCCCATTTGAGGACTTTGCTAGGCCACAGATGACCAAAAAGCGCGGTCTTTGGCAATCTATCATTCTTCATCAGTAAAAGTGGCAAATGCCTAAATATTGTGACTAAGAATCCTATTTACATATTACAACATAGGGTATATACCTAGAAAGAAGATGAGAATATTTTTCTTATTAGGAGAGGGTACACCAAAAATTTGATTTTTAGGTGAAGGTTTAGCAATTTCGCATGATATTTTACGATATCAGGAAAGTGAAACCTCTCTTCTCTGCTGTCATGCCTATGCATATTAAAATTAAATAATTACCTTTTTCTTTCCTCTTTGAATAGATATTTTCTGGAGAACTTTCCATAAAGCATGTCTTTCCGACTCGCTTGCTTTTGCTAGAAGTGATGCTGAAAATAATAAATATTAAAATAAAAACAATCAATAAAATAAACAATAAACTAATAATAATTATATATAAATAATTAATAAATTTAATAATAAAAATACGAAAATAATAATAAATAAATATGAGGTCTTAAAAACAAACAAAAAGAGGAGCATTAAATATTCTTATTTCTGTATGGTGAAATTTTGAAATCGGGCTGTCAATATTATTGCCATTAAATTTTCTGTTTGGTTAATATATGCAATCTGAGTAGGTCCATTTTGTTCCAATAATAATTATATTTGAACTATATCATATGTTCACAGGTTTAATAGACACTTTTGATTTCTATCCTTGGTGCTCTTTGTCGTTTTCTCTAGATATTTCTATTTCACATTCTTCTATTATGTGCGTTTTACCTACGCTAGACGTGAACTTCAGATGGGGCTCATTTTATTTGAAATTGGAAGTTATAATGCCCTATTTAAGATTTAAGAGTGAGTCGTAAAAACTACAGTAGCCTACATAACTGATAATGTAAATTTCTAAACTGAACATAAAATATAATCAGCCTTTGATCACCCGCAGTTAAAAAAAGAATCGAAGTAGTAATATTTTTTAATATTAAAAAAATTATTGTTTAGGGAAGTTTACTATTGCTGAATTTATCTGCTGAAGTTAATAATGCAATCAAAATTTTCATGAGACCCATAGTACATGACTTTATACGCTAAATCTATATGCTAAACTTAATAATGCCATCAATTTGTCTGTGTTTGATTGTTATTAGTTTGTGATTGTTTGCTTTTTAATCTATTTTGATATATCTGGCATGAGAAATTAAATCAAAAAGTGCCCTTAAGCAATTGAACTCATTTTCATGCACCCTTAAATTCCTTCCCCCCCCCCAAAAAAAAAAAATCATCGTTTGAAAGCGGTGGTTTATTTCAGCAAGTTTGTTATTTCAGTTATTTTTTTCAGTAGCGGTATCAAAAAAAGGCTAAAAAAGAATACAAATATATAGTAAATAAACAACTATAGTTCAAAAAACAGGGTCGCTTGGTATATATCCGAAATATTTGTTAAATATCCTTATTTCTGACTTTCGCCGGAGAATTTCGACGACCATGCACTAATGGTGAATGTTGAGTATTTCTCAGATTTACATTTTCTTCTCCGTAATTCAGTCGCGATACTTTTTTCGCCACTCTTTCTGGGAGGAAGGACTAAGAACGTAACACACAGTACATTCTTACTGAGAAAAGAAAACAATAGTAATAAAAAATTTCACATAGCGCCAATTTCAGATACGACTTCACTAATGAATTCTCTACCATTATCTGATTGCACTATTGCTAGAGCACCTAATGTTAAAGATATTGAAAGAACGTGAACGTGAAGTTATTTAATACAGATCGGACATTTCCTGACTTTCCATCATTTTACTAGCTCAGTAATCACAGACTATGAATGAATTTTTGACATCCTCTCTCCATTCTCAGTCATTCAAATGTTCTCTGTCATCCCCAGGTATGTCCTGCTGGACCTACTTCAAAATTCTGGCCAAAATTACACCGAAACCTTTCCTATTTGAAAGGGATCTTAGAATTTCTACCTGGTTTTTCATCTTTATTTGCTCGCAAAAATCGCAATGCATTATGGGATAATCATCCCTGATTTCAGCCACCTTGTCCAGGCTCTTACCAAATAACTTCCTTATTGTTTTTCATCACAGATACTTTTACATGTCCATCCCTTTCAATAACGCTAAGACTCATTACAATCGAGTCTTCTTGACCATTTAAAAGAATAATCATTTAGTTCTTTTTACGCACCCTCGACTTTTAGCGCATTAATTTGCCATATAATCTTGTATTTTGGTGCTGCCTTATATGCATTATTAACGAAACTGGCCAAGACAGGAAAATGTAGAGCTAGTGCACTTAGAGACTGTAAGAAGCTGCAACATCCGTCGTCAGGCTACGGTACAATGAACGCCCGTGTTTTCTTGTATCCCTCTTTCACAGCTATCCAAATCGTCAAGGTAGTACTTAAGAATTTTATCGGTTGAAAATTTTACTTCTATAGTATTTACAAAGGTTTCAAAAAGAAATTGGTTTCAACATCCTTCGGATTGAACTTGTAGATTTCGGGATGACATTGCCCGTCACTGGCGCCACATTTCTTTTTCTATTCATAGAACGTTTAGCCAGATTATTGAAGGTGAATGCAGTCTTCATAATCACCTTGTCAGATCTATTTCCAAAATATTTTTTAATACTTTTCTGACACTCTTCAGTACAGCTTGTTCATCAAGATAAAAATATTTTGGGTAAATAGTCTGTAAAACTAGCAGAAGTTTTAAAATTAATGGTAGAGGCGGTTTATTCTTGAGAATAAATTCCAGAAAGTTGTACTATATCAAAGAAAAATAACCAGTCTTACAAGAGCATTTGGTAACCACTCCAACAGGTTCATTATCGCCATAATCGAAAACTTAGCTTTTCCTTCGTTGTTCATTGGTATGGTTGTATATATTGCTCTTACTGCTACAGTAACTGCATTTGCTCCTCCCAAAATTTACGCAGTCTGCGTCATTTATAAAAAGTATGCCTTCGTGTATTTCCAATGTTTTCTAATATTTGCATTGCTTCTGTTAACTGTTCCTCAGTCATCAGTAAAGAACTTGGAAGCTTGTCATTAAACATGCATCATTTCTTTTCAATATTGCTATGAAGTTTTGAGAGCATTTCTAACCAACGTTACAACAGCATCAGCTCTTTCGAAGAGAACTTTAACCTATAATTTTGAATATTTTCTATGCTCCTGATAACACATTCGTGAATTCTGTGATTAGACAGTGAAACGAAAATATAAAAACAAAGGAGCTTGCCCTATTTGGAACTCTTATTTATTTCATCACAGAAAAGGTAGTGTGGTCATGGAAAAAATACCAACGTCGTATATATGGGGATGACAGACCAACTTTAGGATCAGCAACATTTCATTTGCTATTAGAAGAACAAGATGGTACCACCTTTATTCAACGCAGCATTATAAAATTCAAGAACAGTTAGTGAACTCTTTAAGTCAATGGACGGTAACTTGCTTTGACCCAAAAGTGTTTATTTTGTTTAGTATGAATATAGTTTGTTATAATTTTGATACATTAGCAACTCTACTGATGATGATGACCGACTGTGTCATCGAAATATTTAGAGCCTTTGTTTTATATTTTTGTTTCACTGTCTAATAAAGGACCTGACCCTATTTGGAACTCTTATTTATTTCATCACAGAAAAGGTAGTGTGGTCATGGAAAAAATACCAACGTCGTATATATGGGGATGACAGACCAACTTTAGAATCAGCAACATTTCAGTTGCTATTAGAAGAACAAGATGATAAATTTAGCACCTATAAATTCAGCATTATTTCATTTTTAATTAGAAGAATATTCAACGCAGTATTACATAATTCAAGAACAGTTAGTGAACTTTTTAAGTCAATGGACCGGTAACTTGCTTTGTCACTGAGGTGATTGTTTTGTTTAGTATAAATATAGTTTGTTTTAATATTGATACGCTAGTAACTCTACTGATGATGATGACCGAATGTGTCATCGAAATATTTAGAGCCTTTGTTTTATATTTTTGTTTCACTGTCTAATAAAAGGACCTGACCCTATTTGGAACTCTTATTTATTTAGTCATAGAAGGCAGTGTGGTCATGGAAAAAATACCAACGTCATATATAGGGTGAACCAGGGTAATTCCGGACAGTGGGTAATTCCGGACAACCTCCTTTATCTTGCTAGCCCCTCGTTAGATTTATTTTGAAAAAATCACAGAGGTAGTGCCAAGACTCTAGTTTATGACTCTCTATATCCGATTGACAACAGCCAGCACGTGGGGGAGACAGTCAGTCTTGAACCAGAGTCAGTCGGAGAAACTTCGATGAAAAAGTACGAATGGTGTCAGTTTTTGTTGCATTTACTGGTGAACGGTGTAACTTATGGGTTTTGTTGTTTTAAACCATTCAAAAGGGTTTTAATTAGGGCATTAGTGTGATTTTTACAGATTTTTATCTCTAACGGTTTAGCCGTAGGGTGGGTGTTCGGAATTACCCATTTTCTGACCCCAAACAGGGTAATTCCGGATAGATGGTGAGCCATAATTCCGGACACAGAGGGGTATTTCCGGACATGAGAAAATGTGATGCAATCAATTCCTTTTCATCGAATTTTGACCTCTGCCTCCTGAAACTGTGTTCTATCAGAGATTCTCGAGTGTCTAGCAATGTAGCATGAGTTTACTTAACTATTTTCAGGAAAAATAGTTTTTTCAGGGCTGATTATCTGCAATTTTCATTAGTTTTGGTTTCTTTCAGTGCAAACAACTTTTCTTCTTATACCTTTTAATTACCCTTGCTTTAAATTTCAGATGCCGAGGACACAGTACAGCCCAGAAGATCTGGACAAGGCATTGGCAGAGGTGAAAATGGGTTTCCTGACAATCAGACTCGCAGCAGCGAAGTATGGGATTCCAAAGTCGACGATTTCGGACCATTTGACTGCGACATCATCGAAAGTGGGAGCAGGTAGACCTACAAAACTGGATTTAGATGAAGAAGTGACACTCGCAAAGTGCATCAAAACCATTGACAAGTGGGGTGTTGGACTATCCCGAACCGATATAGTTGCTCTTGTAGGCGAATATGTGAAGGTGAACAATATGAAAACTACTTTCAAAGACGGTGTTCCTGGTTGGGACTGGTGGAAATACTTCAAACAACGACACAACCTTATTCTCAAGAAGCCTGAAACCAAAGAGAATTCAAGATACAAAGCTGAAAATCCGTTCTTGATCTACGGATTTTTTTATCTTCTCTCAGAGACGTTGAATGAACTTGAACTCCTCGATAAGCCCCACTTGGTGTACAACCTGGATGAGACGAGCTTCTGTACTGATCCTTGGAGAACCAAATTTGTGGGACAGAAGAACTTGCCAAGTTTCCGCCGAACTGCTGGAACAGGGAGAGAACACACAACAGTTCTGGGCTGCATCAACGCTGCAGGGGCAATTTTTCCCACCCCCCCCCCCCTGATGATATTCAAAGGCAAATCTGTGTGATCTACTTGGACATCCGATGACGCTTTGCCTGACACTTCATATGCTGCCACAGAAAGAGGTTGGATGACGGCTGACGTGTTCTACAACTGGTTCAAAGGCCAGTTCATTCCTAGTGTTGGGCAAGAACGTCCAGTTCTGCTTCTTGTTGACGGTCATGGCTCTCATTTGTCGCTGCAAGTTGTGCAGCTTGCAATGAACGAAAACATCACGATTCTGAAGCTGCTACCCCATATGACACACATGCTTCAAGCTTTAAACTTTGGCGTTTTGAAGGCTTTTAAAACCACGTATGACCAAAGGCTAACCAAATGGGCAAGGAAAAATTTTGGAGAGAAGCTACAGAAATCAGATTTTGTCAAGATGATAAGTGAAATTCGGAAACAAGCAGATCCATTCTAATCCAGAAAGCGTTAGCATCAACTGGAGTTTATGATCCTAGCGTACCAGAGAGAGCCAACTGTGCGAAAATCAACAGAGAGCGGTTTGACCCGCAAAACTCAGGGCTTACGATGCCATTCCTGAAGAAAAGAAAAGAGAACAAGCAAAGAAACCAGCAGAGAAGTCAACAGCCGATAGGATTAGCGTTAGAGTCCAGAGAGAAAATGACAATCTGACCGTCAACATCACATTTCTTCCCCTGAGAAGAAACCACCAACTCCAATGAAGAAGACCTTTGAAGAGCTTCTGTTAGAGAGAGTAAGAAGAGAACCGAGAAGTGAACCAGGGCAGAGGTAAAAGATCACTCAGAAAGCTGCTGAAGTGATCACTTCTACGGTGTATTTAGAGCAACTTAAGAAGCAGCAGGAGGAAAAGGAAAAGACAGACAGGAAAAAGGGTGTGGGAAATAAAAACCAAGCGAAAGAAACCAGTGATACCCAGACCTCTGGTGCCAAAAGCAAAAAGATGAAGCTCTCACGAGAAGCGAATTCCCCAGTTCCCTTTTCTGACACCGAAAGCGAGTCCGAGATACCGTACGCTGACACCAATGATGACATTTCTCTTGAAGAGACGTGTGTTCTTGATGACCTCGATCAGCCTGGCCTTAGCAAGAAAAAGATCGAAATGAAGCTTGACCATTATTATGATGTGTATTACAAAGACTCACCTTATTTTGGCAGAATTTTTAACTTTGTTGATGAAGGGGTCGTTAGGATGAAGTTCCTAAAGCTCGACTCAGCAGCGACGTACGAGTTTAGCTGGCCCAAGAACGATGACATCACAGACGTCGCAGAAGAGTTTATCTTGGAAGGGCCCCTCACTCTGAAGGGCACTGGACCCTTCACTATAAGTGAGCATCGCGAAATGGTGAAACGCCACAAGGAAAGGAAGAAAAGCTATGGAAAAAAGCAGTGATCACCTAGTTCCTCTGTGTTTTGCCTTTAAACTTGCTTTTATCAGTATTTGACGTCGTCTTTTTTATTATTTTTACCTTATTTTTAATATACGAATTTCAAGGAAGTTAGCAGATGGATTCCGTAGTTACAGGAGATGAAGGCCCAGGTTTTCAGGTCCCCCAGTCCTTCAGAAGACTATTTAAATGTTGGCTCGTGGTGGTATAATCACTTTATTATCAAATTATCGTGAGAATCCATGGTTTGACACATAGGAAAAACGAGATTGATTTTCAGAAAAACAAAATCACGACTGCAAAGCTGAATAACTCCGCTATTTCGGAAGGTAATAGCATGAAATTTGGAAGAAACATAGATTCTAGGGTGCTTATACCGCCAACCAAAGCTAAGATTTTTTACTCCTTCAGGTACAAAGATATTGACCTCGTCCGGAATTACCAGTTTTTTGGTGGCTAATTCCGGACACCGTGGGAAAATTTCAAATGAGGTCACCAACCCCCTTTATAGTTCGAATTTCAGAAGTTTCTAGCTCTTGTATGAAAGCTAACAGTCTCAACTTTCATATGAATCCGATTTTACGGCGAGATTTTAAGTCTGCTGGCAGGAGGAATTTTTTGAATCCAAAAAAAGGTCAAAGTGTCTGGAATTACCCTGGTTCACCCTATGGGGATGATATACCAACTTTAGAATCAGCAACATTTCAGTTGCTATTAGAAGAACAAGATGATAAATTTAGCACTTATAAATTCAGCATTATTTAATTTTTAATTAGAAGAATATTCAACGCAGCATTACATAATTCAAGAACAGTTAGTGAACTTTTTATGTCAATGGACCGGTAACTTGCTTTGTCCCTGAGGTGATTATTTTGTTTAGTATAAATATAGCTTGTTTTAATATTGATACGTTAGCAACTCTACTGATGATGATGACCGACTTTGTCATCGAAATATTTAGAGCCTTTGTTTTATATTTTTGTTTCATTGTCTATTAAAAGGACCTGTCTCTATTTGGAACTTTTATTTATTTCGTCATAGAAAAGGCAGTGTGGTCATAGAAATAATACCAAAATAAAGTATTAGTTAAAATTGACTATTGTGCTCAATAACTTGGACTAAAGTATACATTTCCTGATGCTAATATTTTAGTGTTGTAGTTTTAATCAAGCACTAGCTAAACATGTTTACAGTGATAAAGAATTGTGCTATAACTATTGTGCACAATAATTTGTGCTAAAAAGCACATTTCATAATAGCAACTTTTATTATTATTTTATATCAATTGTGGCTATTCTTTTCTAACATGAGCATTACTTAAACATACCTGGTGTGCTATACGTATTGTGCACAAAAAATTGTGCAGAATAGTAAATTTCACAATGCTTAACTTTTATTATTGCTCTTTATTAATCATGGCGATTCATTCTTAACATAAAGTATTGCCTAAACAAATCTAACGTGATAAATTATTATACTAGAGTGTAAATATTGTGCGCAGTGATTTGCGCTGAAAAGGACATTTCATAACACTAGCTTTTATTATTAAATTTTATCCGTGGTGGTTATTCTTTTCTAAAATAGGGTCTTACTTGCACATAACTATTATGCACAATAATTGAAAAGTGCATTTCAAAATTCTAACTTTTACTATTGTTCCGTATCTCTCATGGCAATTTTTTTTTAACGTAAAGCAGAAGTTAAAGCTATCTATAGTGATAAATTATTATGCTAAAGCTATTGTGCATATTGATTTGCGCTGAAAATTTAAAGCTATTGTACCTATTGATAATGGCATATTGATTAGCACATTTCATAATAATAACTTTTATTATTAATTTTTATCAAACGTAGCAATTCTTTACTAACATATGGTAATATTTAAACTTAACTATGTTAAAAGTTAAGGTACATGCGGGTACCACACTTTAACATATATTACGTACGAAGCTGTTAGGGCCACGGTTAAGGAGGCCCTCTTAAATCTGGGCTAAGACCTCGCCTGAAATCTACGTTCTCTTAAAGGCTAAGATCTATTTAGCCTATGATTGCCCGGCCATACATCGGCAAAATCAAACCGCTGTTTTGATATTCCTCCTCTCTTTGGGAAATATCTTCGACACAGCTGACACCTACAAGTCTCACAACCTCCCCCCCCCCCCTAACTCGGGTTAAAAAATAGCCAATCGCAATATATAGAAGGAAACTCACTTTAATTTTCAAATCGTAGTCAGGCCGCAGAACTCAAGATAAACTCTACAGGAGCTCAACGTGAACTCAACACGAACAAACTGCAAATACTTAAACGGAAACGAGCTAAACCCACGTGTTTCGTGGACAAGGGGGCTGCGGACCAAAACGAAGTAAGTGTCATTGACTTTTGAAAACTCAATGCCATCATCCATGGAGCAATGAGAAAAAATTATGTCAGCTTGCATTTAAGCAATCTTCGCAAAAATACTAACTTTATGAGCTGATGAATTTTTCAATCGAATTTTGAGCTATGAAAAATCAGTACATAAGCGAATTTATATAAAGGGCAAAAGGAAAATTAAAAGAGTAGCGAAAAGCAAATTTATATAAAGGGCAAAGTTCGCATTTATCTGGTAATAAAATGAATGAAATACTATATTATCCAAAGGGTGCTATAACTGTTGTGCTAAAAAGTGAATTTCACAATACTTAAGTTTATTATTGTTTTTTATTAGTCATTGCGATTCTGTTCTAACAAATCTATAGTGTTACAATCATTTTGTATAATAATTTGTTCTAAACACTCCATTTAAATGTGCCAACTTTTATTATTGTTTTTTATAGCAATTCTAAAGCATTACTTAAACCGATCTATAGGGATAAACTATTGTGCTAGAGTTATTGTGAACAATGGTTTGTGCTAAAAAGCACATTTTACTATACTAACTTTTGTTACTTTCTTAACCATCGTGGCTATTCTTTTCTAACATAAACTATTACTTAAACATAATTATTCTGCTATAAGCATTGGCGCAATACTTAGTGCTAAAGAGTGCACATCAAGATAGTAATTTTATTATTCATTTTTTATTAATCGTGGTAATTCTTTTCTAACATAAATTTTTACTTAAGCATAACTAAATAGCCTACCTCGAGTTTTCCAGTAAGCATTTGCTGTTGGTGCTTCTAGAACATTTATCTGATTCTGAACCTGCTTAATCAACTTCTCACGCTCTTCTGAAAAAACAGCTGAAAATAATTACAAATCCTTAACTTAAGCCTAATCCAAGACACAACATGTTAAAATTGAACAAAAACACATTTTAACGGACAACTATTGAGTTACCTTCTTTGCAATACTCATTTACAATACAAGACTATTAGTAAATCTCATTGAATAAGCAAAAAACTAAGCTAAAACGGAAGCACCCCGGGCATTCATCAGCCTAGCATAACATTCAAGTGCGCAATATTCGATAAGATAGTAAAAAGTAAGTAAGTATGACGGCACTAGGCCCTTAAGGTCCAGGCCGGCGGTGCTGATCTCCGTTTCGTGGCCCTTCAGCCAGGAAGTGCAATGGGGGGGCTGGGGGCCAGTCATCCTGTGCTTTCACACACCCTTCCTGCTTACCTTCCCCACATTTATCCAGGTACCCATTTAGAGCTGGGTCGACTCTGGCTAAGCTTACAGAGTCATATCACTGACCCGCGTCCCAAACCAAATGACTGGCCACGCCAGGGATCGAACCCGTGCCCCTTGGACAAAGAATTCTCAACCTAGCGCACGTCCTTTTAGCCAGGACGGCATATTCGATTAGATACCTAATTACGAAACATATAATACCAAATTTCAAGTACTATATTTCGTAAACATTTTCAGGAGATGTATTAAAAAAAAAACAATTAAAAACACAACAACAAACGTTTCAAATCATGATTACAATTTTTCTCCCTTGACTTAAATCCATACACCAAAACTCTATGACTTTCAGACTTTATTACATTTGTGCCCTTAAAATCTCACTCTTTCCTTGGATTTTTTTTATAATTGTCCATAAGCTTTAAAAGAATTCTCTTACTTTTGAGCTTCTAAGTTTTTATTCTTTAATAATCTCGCTTACGTAACCAGTCCCTTAGCAGGCACAGATATGGAGAGCCTCTCCCCCCCCCCCCACCTCCTCTCTCTCTCTCGCCTTCGATTTTTTTCAAATTATCCTAAAGTTTTAGGATGATTTCCTTATTTGTTTGCTTTTAAAGACAGTTAAAGCCCTATCCCCTACCCTCCAAAAAAATATGAAAACGTGCCTTTTCCTTATAGTAATTAATCAAAAAAATTTTTTGCACAAAATAAGTTTTTCAAAAAAAGTAAAGAGCTCCATTAAACCAAAATGAACAAAATAGAATCAAATAATCTACCAAGCATACAACTACCACAAATCAGTATAAATAAATAAATGAAACCCAAAACAAACAGAAATTAAAATAAGTCAAACTCAAAACGAGAAGAAATAAATCTGAGTAGGGTTCTAAACCCTATGCTTTCTAGAAGCCAGAATATAATTGGTACTTTACTGAAAAAAATTGCATTTTCAGTTTAATATACATATGCTGATATTTATTCCTTAAAATCTTAATTAATTTTTTTCCAGTAAAGTAAAAAATATATTCTGGCTTTTGCGACCAAAACACAATTTGCGCTTTACTGAAAAAAAAAACAAATGACCGTCGAATGTCAGTTTAGTTGACATATACTGACATTTCTTTCTTAAGGTTTTTCATTCATAAAAATAAGAAAGGTGAAAACATTTCAAGCGTACTTTGTTTTCAGTAAAACGCAAATTGTGTTCTTGTCTTGAAAAGGCATAGGGGTTATCAGCCCTACTCATGTTAATTTTTGCTCGTTTTGAGTTTGACTCGGCTATTTGTTTTAATTTTTGTTCCTTTTGAATTTCATTTATTTATTGATAGTGATTTGTGATAGTTTCACGCTTGGAAGATTATTTGACTCTATTTGACTAAATGGAGCTCTTTACTATTCTTTAAAAAACTCATCTTGTGGAAAAAGTTTCTAATTAATTTCTGTTCGTTTTTTATTGATATGGTCTTTTTCATAGAAAAAATAATATTGTATATTTTTTCAATTTTCTTCAATAAGAATCTATAGTATGGGTTGCTATTTGTATGCAGGAAAAACTTTTCAACAATTTTTAATCTGACAGAAACAGTATTTTTAATTTAATTTTATAGCTTCTGAAACATGCCTGAAAAATAAAATTTAATATCATTCCCAAAATATTCTATCTATGCTCTTTGACAACCTGGATAAACTTACACTCTTTTTATTTATTTAAATTGTAAGAGCAGAAGCCCTTTCAATTTCCAATCGAATGAACTGTTTTCGAAGTTTCTACGACAACAAATGGCAATCTCAGAATTTCCATCAGATGCTTTTCGGGAAAATACGAGGTGTGTGTATGTGGGGGAAGGAGGTATCCACCCTCCGATCACTCTGAATCTTAAAAAGGGCACTGGAACTTCTGACGACCAATCCAGTGAACCCCTTCCTTTTCTTGATCACCCTTCCAAGTTTGTACGATCACCCTTTCTATATATACCTTATATACCCCCAGGGCATAACTTACAACCCTTGCACTGAGGGCCGTAGGAGGGTTGTCATCTTCAAAGACATAATTTCCGGACCTTTCAACTACGTTGAACAAAATGACTATCTCAAAATTTTGATTGCATGTGTTTGGGGCGTGGAGGGGGAGGACTAGTTGCCCTCCAATCACTTTCGGCTATTAAAAAGAGCACCGGCCCTTTCAATTATCAATCGAATGAGCTCTTTTTGAAGTTTCTACGACAACAATAATCTTCTCAAAATTTATATCAGATGCATTTCGGGAAAATACGAGGTGTGGGGGTATCCACCCTCCGATCACTATAAATCTCAAAAGTGCACTTCTGATTCTGATTAGCAATCCAATGAGCCCCCTCCGAAGTTTATACGATCACCCTTTCTATATAAACCTTAAATGCCCTCAGGGCATAGCTTACGACCCTTGCCCTGAGGGCTATGGGGGGAGAGGGGGGTTCATTCTTAAAGACATAATTTCCGGACCTTTCAATTACGTTGAACAAAATGACTATCTTAAAATTTAGGTTAGATGTGTTTGGGGAAATGGTGGGCGTGGGAGGGGGGTTATTGCCCTCCAATTACTTTTGACTATCAAAAAGGGCACTCGCCCTTTTTTCAGTCGATTGAGCTCTTTTTGAAGTTTTTACGACAACAAATGGCCATCTCAAAATTTCTCTCAGATGCATTTCGGGAAAATACGAGGTGTGTTGTGGGGATATCCATCCTCCGATCACTCTAAGTCTCAAAAGGGGCACTTCTGATTCTGATTAGCAATTCAATGAGCCCCCTCCGAAGTTTATATGATCACCCTTTCTACATAAAGCTTAAATGCCCCCAGAGCATAGCTTACAACCCTTGCCCTGAGGGCTGTGCGGTGGTTGTCATCCTCAAAGACATAATTTCCGGATCTTTCAACTACGTTGAACAAAATGGCTATCTCAAAAATTTGATTGAATGTGTTTGGGGAAATGGAGGGTGTGGGAGGGGAGTTAGCCGGCCTCCAATTACTTTCGACTATTAAAAAGGGCACTAGTTCTTTCAATTTCCAATCAAACGAGCCCTTTCGAAGTTTCTACGTCAACTCCTTCGATGCAAAGTGCCCTGGTCTAAACAAAAAAAAATAAAGAAATAAAAATAAATAAGTAGTACATTGTGCCCATATCGCTCTTTACTTAGGCAGCGCTATTGCGCTGACTACTGATAATTTTTTAGTTATTTTTCTTTTTTCAATTGTATTGATCTCTTTCTTTTTCCTTTAAGTTAGGACAGATATTGGTTGTATAGCCGAAATGATCATACATACTACTTTTATGTCAGTAACTTGGTAGGATAAAAATAGTGGCATCAATTGGGGAGGGACAGGGGTCTTGTTTCCCCTTATGCTTTAAGCCCCCCTCTACTCCATATTTTCAAAATATCTTTTTTTTTTGGAGCATTTTCATTGAAAAATACCTTTTTTGTTATTCGCATTGAAAAAACAAGAATATACCCCCCAGGGATTGAAAAACGCATTTTGTCCCTCCCCACCCAAAAAACAGAACCATTAAATAGCGTCACTGGATAGAATTCTTCATTTCATGAAAAAAAATACAACATTAAAAGATAACGCTGACCTATGATTAATACAATAAAGCTTATTAGGGACGATTTTCCTACCATGAGCAGCTATATCAATTTTTCTGTCAGAAGGAAGCAATCCCTGCAAAAATAGCAAAATCTTCTTTAATTCACTTTCACTACCATAGAGAAATGTATCGTAACCAAGATTGCCATGATAACCAATATTCTGCAAAAGAACATAAAATTTTACAAAAACTCTAATGCGTACGCAGGGGGGCGCAATGGTGCGAATTCTGAGGACATAAGACTGGTTGTGTTTTCCTGCATTAAATTGACATTCCATATTGAAATGTCAGGGTCATGGTCAGAGCTATAAACTCGGGGGCAAGGTCAAAATTGAAAAGCTGAGCTGAATTTCTTGTCTACGATTTTGGGCAAAAAGCTCTAAACAGTCTTTGAAGAAGTAAATATGATATGTTCAAACACTTAACTGCAAAAAAAATTTTACACGACATCGCATATATTGTTCAATATATTTTACACATTTGTGACGCACATTTTATAAATTAATCAGTGGGGCACTATCGGTATAGGCTGAGCGGTAATAAAGATGGATCCAAGAATCCTAATAACTCGACTTACCGTTACAGCCATGTTTCTATCATACCTTAATGGGTAGTTTCCCTTCCCTGTCGTTGAATGACTTCCCATAAGCCACCGGCAGAGAAAGACTTTTCATTACTACTCATCAAGTGAGGGCAAAACTACACATAGAAATACAAGATAATTTTGATTTTCCATAGAGAGTACATGTAAAAGATACATATTGATTACATATAGATACCGTATAGAATATATAGATATAAATTTTACATATATAAGGTATGCATGGATATAAAATTACAAACAGAAGATAACATTGATTCTTGCTGAAAAGTATATAAGGGATTAGCTGTACTCAGACTATGCCACTATCCTAGAATTTTATTTTCTAAGGTCTACTGCAAGATATATTCTATTCACAAAGAAAAATTGCATTTAGATAGCTCAAACTTCGTTGGAACTACTTCACAAAGAAAATTGGAACTAACTCACAAGAAAAAATTGCATTAAGATAGCTCAAAATTTGTTGGAACTACTAATAGCGCCAAACCACCTGAGGCCAACATAGCTGTTCTTTCTCCACCCCAATTTGTCCAGAGCTGCACTTTTTACTCCCTCCCTTCGACTGCCTATTCCCTTTATAACCGTTCTTATCAAATCTACCGACCCATTATAGGACGTTCTGATTTTCATTTGGCCCCATGTGGGTTACTAAAAATAGCAATTTTCAGCAACCTTCTATCCTTCATTTGCATAATATGACCTAATAATCCTAACTTTTCTTTCATTATAGCCCTAAAAGTGGAATCGAACCCAGTTTTTAGTACTTCTTATTGTTTTATTTACGATCATTCAAATGAGTGCCTAGACCCGTCCTTAAACAATTCCTCCAAAAAACACCGTCCAAATTTTCTCAGTGTTTCTAAGCGTCTACATTTCAGAGTCATACTTGTCCAGTGTCACCGCTGTGACTTCTAGTACCCTAATCTGTGCTCAAAAATTTATATTACTATTCATCCTGCCTTTTTTCAGAAATATACCCTGTACTTGGGTTATTCAACCTTTACAAATGTATTTATTATTAATTTGTTCTATTTAGAGGGTTCAAATCTTCAAAGATAAATTCTTCCGAGCCGACAATCACATACTGTTTTCATTAATCATTTACAAGTACTGCTGTGGTTGTTCATTGTGTAAAATACATGTAATTATGGTCTTGGTATTAAGTTTTACAAGCAAGATTTTGTAA
Source organism: Artemia sinica (assembly GCA_027921565.1). Lineage (NCBI taxonomy): Eukaryota > Metazoa > Arthropoda > Branchiopoda > Anostraca > Artemiidae > Artemia > Artemia sinica. The sequence goes on from CM051270.1 coordinate 43,894,776, forward strand.
ATATAAAATATGAACAATTACATTAGGATCAAAAAGATTAGTACTTTTCTCTTCCAAAAGATTTACCAAATACTAAATAAAATGAAATTAGAATATAAGGAAATCAAAAATTAATCACTTTCATCTTCAATGAACTAAGGACAAAAAAAAACTGTTCCCTGCTAACCAGAAAAATAAAACTTTTTTACGAATAAAAAGTGAGGGCATGAAACCGTATGGCACTCATTACATATATTTGTTTTAAAAAAAGCTTTTTTCGAATGAATTCGTTTCAACAAGCCCAGAAATTTGAATTTCGATACATATAAGCCTGCTACCAATATTTTAGAGCCCCTGATTAAGCATAATCACCCCTTAGGGAAAAAAAAAACAAATGAACCCGCGTCAATGAACATCATTACAGGAAAAAAAATAATTTTACATTTTTGCAGATTAGGACTCCAAATCTCTGCTAATTATATGTTGATTTTTTGCACAATTTCATACAAAATCAACCAGGGGAGAGGGTCCTTTTTCGGTTATGAAAACGTTTACCTGCTAGAAACTATTAACGGCATAAAGGATATTTCGTATTTGAAATAACCCTGAAAAGCAAATTCTTGTGATGTACAAACCATCAGATCATAATAACGATTCTTTACTGCAAGTCACCTAGGGTCAACACAGCTACACACGTTCCTCCTTCACCCCAGTTCATTCAAAGCTTAACTCTTTGCCCTCTCCAATGAAGTTCCGTTACATTTTTTCATATGAACTTAGACCACCTCTTTTGGTGATGACCTGCTTTACATTTGGCCCTGGATGAATTGCGAAACCCCGATAATTTGACGATCTAACCTAATTCATCCGTCAAACAGGGCCTAGTCATCTGAATCTTATTCTATTATAGCCCTAAAAGATAGAATTGGACCATTATTACATGATGAGTAAAATGAGTTCCTAAGTTTACCAATTTAGGCCAATGGCCCAGGGACAATACCCCACTCTTAATAAAAGGCATTGCCACTGGAAAACAATCAACCCAAATTTCTCAGCATTTCAATAGCTCGCACGTTTCCCAGCCATAGGTGACCACTGCCATTACTGTGGCTTCTAATTTTCAAATCTTAGTTCAAAACATGTCTTCCTATTCTTCCAAAACTTTTGTCAACAGTGAAAAAAACACCTAAGCCTTGGCTATTTTAGTTTTTACTTTCATTGCCTCCATCATCTTTACGAATCCAGGTAAATAAAATTACCCATTTGATCGATTTTATCATTGCCTACCATCCTCCTTTCACCTACACTTATTCCTAGTCTAAACAACTTATTCTTCTTAACATTAATTTTAAACATATTTTCAGACCAAACTCTCAAAACCTTGGAAATTTCATTCCTTTTGTTAGCATTTTTATTTAGGATACTCAAATCATATGTCTGATCTAAGTCTAGAAGAGTTTTACCATCTCATTTAATACTCATTATACTCATTTTTTGCTGTAGTCCTTTGGACAAAGCCCATCAAACTATTCCATATAAATAAGGATATGATACAACCCTGCTTAACACCTGATTCCACGCTCACCCAGCTAATAACCTCACTTCAAAAATTAACTGAAGCAATGTTATCCTCGTTTAACAGCTTAGACCATTTTAACGTACTTATCCCAGTCAAGGTAATATACAGTAGCAAAAAGTCCTATACTCCCCATTGAAATTTTTTTACATAGATCTAAAACCACACAAGATTCATGACCCCACCTTTGCGCGTGCGCAATGACAAATGTTTCCAATGGAAAACCAAGTAGCAACTGAATCTATGGCTCTTACGTATATGAGTCTATCTATGGCACTGAAGCATATGCTCAGAGTCTAATTTTGCACTTTGAAATGTGAGTCATGTTTGAAAAATGATTTTGCTACTGGTATATGCTTATACTGTGGTTATCCACTACATCTTGCAAGGAAAAGACCTTCACTGAAGTTTTTTTTTATTTGAATCAAATGCCTGTTCATAATTTATGAAACATAGGACCAAAGGGATCTAATGAATTGTTAATGTAAGAGGTAAATTAGTTGATACATTTTCTCCTCTTCCTAAAACCGCAGCTGTTCTTCTTTGAAAACAGAGGGTGCGTGTGCTTACAGAGATCTTTCAAGGATTAAGTATCCCAAAATTACACACTCCCAGGATCAATCAAGAAATTTAACTCAAGCCACATATCATGGCACCAAGGAGTATGAAAAAGTGATAAACGAGTTGGCCCTTTAACATAGATTTGATATAAACCAAAAACGCTAGCAGTAATCACAGCACAGATCTACCCATCACATCTAGAAAAATCCAAACAAGCTCATTTTTCATCTATTAAAATTCATATTTAAATCAATCTCTAAGTTTATTTGTATCTACTCAAATTTCCTGAAAGTATACATTTTTTTAACCAATTTTTATTGTTAATAATATAGGTCAGGGGCACCATTTCACAAAAAATATGGGGAGGAGCAAGAAGATATAAAAAGAAGATTTTTTCAAAATCTAGTGGAGAAAGAAAACTTTCTTTTGATTTTTTCAATTAAAATTCCAAAAAAGTATGTTTAAAATTCAAGGGAGACAGGGAAAGGAGTGGGGTAAAAGAATCTAGGGGACCTCTAATTGGTGCTCCAGGGCTAGGTTAGAAAACATGGTAATTAACAGAAGATGCAAACAATTTATTTTTATTTTGGAGGGGGGGGGGCTAAAAGGCTCATTGATATGCAGCCCAATGTGAAGTAAAAGCAACAAAGAAATATTAAAGAAACTTAAAGAATGTTTTTACAGCTATCTTTTGACTTTACTACTCAAGTTTCATATAGTGTGGTTCTTTTCCTTATCTATTTTCACAGGAAAACTGAAGTCCAATTTCTTTATCAGTTCCCATACTCTTTACTATTGCATACAAAACAAATAGAAAATAATAGCTGAGCAGACTAACAATATGGTTAAATAACATAAAAAAAACTAGATAGAGGAATACTTGTATAATAGACACCAATGATGTTGACAACTTATACTTTTCTGGCAAACTTGTGGAAACATCAGTAGGGATATTGTTGCTACCTTCTGCTTTAAGCTGCTTCAGGCAATGAATCACCCCAAGTATGAGCTCTCTTGGTGACAATTTGTCAATATCTTGAAGAGAATCAAGATCCCTGAAACAACACATGTAACATTACAATAACTTTGTGACCAAAGCCAAAAGGTAATATTTCTCATGATCTATCTTCTAATGGCTGTATCTTTGAGGCCTATTTCTAAAAGTTTGTATAAATACACAAAAAGTAGCCTTTCATTTTAAAATCAGGAAAACATGTGTAAAAACGTAAATATAAATCAAATAAGACTATATTGAACATGCATGCATCAATGAATGAGACTGGTGAGATAACTAAGTTTACATGATAAAACCAATAATCAAGCACAAATTAAGTTTTATTTCAAGGACGTAATGGGGTTATTAACTTTGGTTTGGGATGAGAGTGAGGGCAACAGTACACAGGTTCAAAAATCCCTTATAGTCTACAAATATTATGTTCCATTCATACAAACATAAACAGAACATAAAGTTTCATAAGCTATTTTTTCAGAAAATTTATACTATCTTAATGTTTCCCATTCCTATAGATCAAAACAAAAAGCTTAAAGTTTGAATATTCTGAGTTTAAAGGAAAGGTAAATATGAAGCTTTTTCCATTAGCCTATTTTGCTATGTAAAAAATGAACAAGCCACTCAATGTGTTTTTTTATGCTCTCTCAAAATATACTTATTACTTCCCCTACAAATTATATTCTTGGCCCTTAAAGTAGCACCTTGGTCCTTACTAGAAAATGGTTACCAAAGATTTTGAAACTACTTTAAAACAATCATAAATGCTTACTTGTTTCATTCCAAAAAGTTTGCTTTGCTTTAAGTTGCAAAAGTTACTTCACTTTACCAACCAACCCCTCCCCCCTGATGAGTAAATATATGCTCTGCTATATATATATATATTCAATCTACCTTTTTCAATAGCATAACTTTTTCCTTCTTCTTTTATTTTACAGCAAATACTAGTGATTTGGCAAAGAGGAGAGAATTGCACTTTTTCAAAAATTGGTGTGAATATTTAAAATGGGCTGTAAATTTAGCCATCAGGGTGAGGGAAACTAAGTGAAGCAATGCACTTTGAGGAACAAGATAAGTAAGTATTTGTGATTGTCTTAAAGAAGTCACTCATCACTTTATTGGCATAAATAAAATTTGGAAAGTAAGTGATTTGTATATTTGGAAAGAACATAAAAAAAACATTAAGTTGTGTGTGGACTTTCAAGCAAGCAAAGTAATTAAACAAACTCCATATTTATGAAGGGAAGATTTCCATAAAGGGGATTAGAGTATTAAAATTCCATTAAAATGTATGTTTTTAGTTTTCTTTTACTAAACAGTGAAAAACTATATACAGGCTTTATAAGATTTTGGCTTACAGCCACACAGAAGTAACCATGAAAAGAAAATGTCGGGCAATACTTAGAACATGAAATGATACCTCCTAGAACATATACAATCAGATTTTAGCTAGCAGAAAATGCTAGCTCATAGGCCAGGTCATAATAAAAGCTTTCAATTTGGGAGGTTCAAGGAGGAGTCTTTTACAGTCTTATGACCTCACAGTACTAGATGTTGCAACGTTCTTACATATCTACAGTGGTTTAGAAAATTCAATCACACCACAAATGATTACCAAAAATATGCACAAATGTAACATTTGGAATATTATAACACTTTTTTCAAAGCTTTGAAGAAAAGCAAAAAAGTCTAAACACCCCTAACTATGCTTGAAAGCTATTTTAAAAAGAAACTCTTTGGAAATTTCCATGGAAATGACCATAGCAGAAGCTTTGAGCCTGGGTGGGGATCAAACAGGAGTCTTTGAGTATTTTGACCACAGGTAACTTATTGTTGTGACTTTCTTAAATTTTGCAATTCTTGTGAGCATTTGGAAATCAAAGCTTAAACTCAATAACTGATACTAAGTGTCCTAACATTTTGCTTGGATTAAAAGTGACAAACTAGGATGAAAATTTCAACATCTTCCTGGAGCTACTTCAGTCTGCATATTATTTCATTTAATTACACTTAAAATGGATGAGCTTCTCATTTTTTATCTAAGAAAATAGCTGGCACTTCATTTTTCTTCATAGCAAATAAACTATTAAGTGTTTTTTGTGTCATTGTAATTGAAGTGTTCATCATGTATTTTTCAATTTGATAAATTTACTCCTTTTAGATGCAGTATATAATTTGACTGATATTAGGTATTTATCAGTTTATAATTTGGAATGAATCCCCAAAAGAAAAAATGAATAATATCCAAAAGAGCAGCCAAAAGCAATAAAAAAGCAGCAGTTCAGCCTTAGCCTACATGACATATTCTATAAAGAAGCCAAAAAAATTTTAAATGTTTTTTTTTAAAACGTTATTAAAAACCAGTTTTTAATACAAGAAGGCTTCTTAGGAATCCAAAAGAGCAAAAAAAAAAAACAATCAATATCAAAGTTGTCCATTTCAACTGTTTTAAAGGTGACAAAACAGATATAGGCAAAGGGCATTATGAAAAAATTAACCTTCTAAGTTCAAAGTTATATTCAAATTTTTTACCCAGATAACTGACAAATTTTGTGATACAGTATTTGAAGTTTTGTATGCAGTAATGCTTGATAAAAAAAACTACTAATTTTGGTAATTATTTATGTTAAGAATATGTAGCTAATAGATACTTCAACTACTCATATTATGCAAGGGTTCTGAAATACCACAGCATTTCAGAACCCTGTTTCTACCAGATTTTGTTTCTACCAGATTTCTACTTCTCTTGATGAATAACAAAGAAGACCAGTATCCAGCCAGTGACTTGTGAATTTTTAAACTCATGAATAGGCTCAAATCTGTTGTAAATTTAAGTTGTGATTTGAACAAGACTCATGAAAACATTAATGTTTGTGGTCAACATTGATTGCACCAGCAGCACACCGCCAATATCTTACTGCAGTGCACTGTGCTGTTTTTGGCCCTGCTGCTGCTGGTCTTCCCTCATTGGTACAGTGCTGGGGTCTAATATATATATATATATATATATATATATATATATATATATATATATATATATATATATATATATATATATATATATATATATATATATATATATATATATATATATATATATATATATATATATATATATATATATATATATATAATATATATATATATATATATATATATATATATATATATATATATATATATATATATATATATATATATATATTATATATATATATATATATATATATATATATATATATATATATATATATATATATATATATATATATATATATATATATATATATATATATATATATATATATATATATATATATATATATATATATATATATATATATATATATATATATATATATATATATATATTATATATATATATATATATATATATATATATATATATATATATATATATATATATATATATATATATATATATATATATATATCTATATATATATATATATATATATATATATATATATATATATAATATATATATATATATATATATATATATATATATATATATATATATATATATATATATATATATATATATATATATATATATATATAGTATATATATATATATATATATATATATATATATATATTATATATATATATATATATATATATATATATATATATATATATATATATATATATATATATATATTATATATATATATATATATATTATATATATATATATATATATATATATATATATATATATATATTATATATATATATATATATATTATATATATATATAGATATATATATATATATATATATATATATATATATATATATATATATATATATATATATATATATATATATATATAATATATATATATATATATATATATATATATATATATATAATAGTATATATATATATATATATATATATATATATATATATATATATATATATATTATATATATATATATATATATATATATATATATATATATATATGTATATATAGTATATATATATATATATATATATATATATATATATATATATATATATATATAATATATATATATATATATATATATATTATATATATATATATATATATATATATATATATATATATATATATATATATATATATATTATATATATATATATATATATATATATATATATATATATATATATATATATATATATATATATATATATATATATATATATATATATATATATATATATATATATATATATACATTATAGAAACATTATATATAATAGGTAGTGTGATTAATAGAAACATGCTGAATCTCATAAAGTAAGAATCTTATTGTTTAAATGTTTGTTTTCAGTTTTGTACAAATATATATCCTAGAGTTGTATAGGAGATCACTGGAGGTAAGGGTGCATTTGCCAGTGAAACAATTACTATATTTGGGAAGAGCATAAAAAGGTATCAAGAAGCATGTTCATCTTGTCTTAAGGCCAGTAATGAAATCATGCACATAGCCTATTTACCCCAAATAGTATATTTATTTACTGGTTTCAAGGTAAACTTTACCTGCTTGCCTTGAAAAATTACATTAGTATTATAGAATGTTTTAAAGTAGGTTTCAGAGTTGTATAGCATTTTCTTTTGGAGAGTGGTAATACAGCATCAATACCATTGGTATTGGTGTAGAGTTGGGGCTGTTGAGAAGTAAAATACTATAGCCTATGATTCTAAAACAACTTTAGAAAATCATAGAATAGGCCTACTTACTTATATTTTCCTACCTAAAAATTCTTAAGTTTCCTTTAATCTGCCTTTTATTATGTAAATATATAGCTCAAGCTATATATTTCCCATGCATATTGCTATATGACCCTCTTTTGTTTCAACTTAAAGGCTACCCATAAATTGAATCACCTACTGACAAAGTTAAGAAAATGTATGGCATAGACAATATATAATTTGAGCTGTATATTTGCACATTAGGGGAAGAGAGGTGGAAGTGAAGTAAAGGGAAGCACTTTTATGGTTGATATGTTTTTAGGAATTTTTTAGGCTAGTTGTTTTCAAAATTGTATTTTGTTTTCTTTTCAACAGCCTGAACTGTACACTAATATTAAACCCTCTCAAATCTTTTCTATAGTCTACTCAAAAAAGGGCCCAAGATTCCCCCAGGCTTCAGGCCTATACCAACCCTGACTAAACATGTTGCTTTGACTGAAAAGAATACTTAGTTATAATAACTAGCATCAAAAATCTTCAAAAGGATATTTTTTTCACGATAGCCTAAATTAAGAAATTTGTATAAAAAAAAAACAGAATCGATTGTTAACATGAAAATGTTAATATATTGGAGAATTATCACATTTCAATATTTTAAATAGTCCAAAATATTTTTTCATATAGATGGTGTTCGGATGCAGTACGGTCGGTAGAGTGTCAACCTTTTTTTTCACTTTTTAGCGTTTTATTCGTGGCGACGTAAATAGCAAATAAAACGCATTTTTTGGAAGATATTTCGATGGAATACTTTAATGCTTTTTAGTAATGAATTAATCTTACGATTTACCACTCACCATTCTTCAACACAAACAAGCCATCATTAAAAAAAAAACTATAGTCATCGGTTCACCTTTCATTTTTAATTTGTAATTTCTGTGCCGACATGGAAAACAGCAGACCTTTTTCTGCCCTCAAAAGACTAAAAATGCCGACAAGATATGAACATTTTGCAGATGAAACGTCTGCCGTGTTGAGAGAGAGTCAATTGATGCGGCATAAGACCTTGGCGTGTGGGCAAAGCTGATTAAAATTCAAACTACTATATAAAATATAATAGGACAATGGTCGTCAATTTAGGTTTGTTAGTTAATAATTTTGTTAAGGCGGCGGAAACACAATTTTTTGGCAACAAAAATTGTTGAAAATTAATCATTTGGGAGGATATTCAAAAACACAAGCTTGTAAATAAGAATTTAAAGTTTCAATGATTGTTTGTGGGTCTAAAAAAAAAACCTTAGTGCAGCAAATACAATTGGTGAACAAATCGATAAAGTCAGAATAGATGAAAAAATTTTTGTCTCCGATTTCTTGGAGGGATTTTATCTTCAATTTTCCCAAAATTTTTTCTAAGAAATATTATTACTACACATTGTCAAAATAGCGCATCTCAAGAATGTACTTGGGTTTTAAGTTGGAACTTTTAGAGAGTGCTTAAAGGGGAGGATCAATTGACCAAAAGCCAATGTCCACGCTACTACTAATATTACTACCACTACTATTGCTACAGTTACTACTATTACTACCTCAACTACTACTTCTATAACAACTACTTGTAAGGCTAAGAGCATTAATATGAAAGTTTCGAGACTTATATAAATATACAAGTTATGAAAAGGACTGACCAAAAGGCAATACTTTAATACATCTGCTACTACTAGTACTAGTGCTATCACTATTAATACTACTACTATTAACACTAAGACTACTACTGTGACTATAATTACAAATATGCCTAAGTGTATGAAGATGGAATTTTCAGGGAATTTTGAGGGGAAAGGTGAACTAAATTAAAACCCGCCATCTGTATTTAGGTTGTCAAAAGGTTGTATCAGCAATATCTTAGGAAAAATTTGGTGTGTGAAATTGAAACTTACAGGGCTTGTTACGGAGGGTGTCGAACTAGCCAAAAGACAATATTTGCATCCTATTACAAATACTTCTACTCATACAAGTACTACTGCTACTATTATTACTGCTACCACTTCTACTATTGCCAAAAAATCTAAGGCTACTACTATTAATTTTACTTGCTACTACTGATAAAGCTAAGGGTATTAAGGTGAAAATTTTGGGGGATGCTGAAACTGTACTGAATTAAATCGGAACACACTATACTAACACAGGTTGTCAAGTGTACGTATTAGCAATGTTTCAGAAACGGTTGATGGTATTAAATTTAAACTTTCAGCGTGTGTTGAAGAGGATATTGAAGAAACCAAAGGCGCCATGCGCACACTACTTCTATTAATACTGCTGCTATTATGCAAGTTAAGGGTATTAGTGTAAAATTTTGAGGGAACATTTAGACGGAGTTTGAACTGAATCAAAACGAAACATCAGTATTTAGGTGCAGACTGACCAAAAGGTGCTCCCTTAAACCAAAAATGACCAGAAATAACGTGAAATAATCTTTCAAGCGTAAAACTACGACAAATTACCATCAATACATAAATGAAACCCAAAACGAAACAAATGGGAATTACAACAAATAACCGAGTCAAACTCAAAACGAGCAAAAAATAACGTGACTAGGGTTGACAAATTCCAGAACATAATTTGCACTCTACTGAAAACAAAATACATAAAAAGTATTTTACTTTTTTGAGTAAATTGGTTTGGTGATCTGAATTTATTATTTTAAAAATATTTGATAAATGTATTTGTTTCGTTTTGTTTAGTGTCGTTTCTCCCCTGCTTTTTCCTGGCCATAGATCCTTACGGGTAGAATATATTGAAGTATTTGTTATTTTTATGCGTAACTTACCGTTGATTTTGGTATTCAGTGATACATTTCTTGTTTTGTCTTTTTCAATAATTTCAAATTCAATTCAAATCCTACTGATATTTCGGGATATCTACCAAAGTCCCCGTCCATCTACTGACAATAAAATAAATCCTGCAACTACCTACAATCTACCAAAAACTTTTGAACCCCTGAAAATATTACTTTAGGTGCTATTTTGAGTGCACTGGTTGGTTCAACCGATGACAGAATTGGTTCAACTAACTTGAATATTTGGCACAAAAATGAAACTAAATGAGTCTAAGGGAGAATAGAATCTAGATAATATTTAGACTGATTGAGTTTGAACCAGTGTTGCATCTGATAGAATTTATGTAATATCTAGATTCATGAAATAAAAAGATGTATGAAATTTTGTCAAATATCTAGAAATATGCAGATTTATAAATATCTATCGATATATCTACGAATATCTATACAAATCTATTATGAAATCTATCAAGTATCTAGATTTAAGAAATCAAAATCCAGATGATAGGTTTTCACTATCTTGAAATCCAGCTAAACAGAGATTTGAGTCTCAAAATCTTTGCTAGATTCTGATTTATCAGAAACCTGAAAAGTTAAATCAGTGGAATTCTAATTTTGACCTCACGATTTTACCTATTTAATTTTCAGTAAAGTGCTAGTTTTTCAGAATTCTATAAATATTGGGAAGTACCGCGAACCGGTTTGTTTTAAATAATTTTTTTGAAAATATGCTGCATTATCCACAAAGCAGTACTGTAGCCCAGTTCGACCCAAATTTTTTCGATCAGTTTAAATCACAGTGTACTGCGAACAGTCTTCAAATTAATGAGAATAAATCAAAGGTTTTGAGGTTCAACCCACTTAAACGCGACTTTACCTACCCCGTGACTTTGTTCCCTTCTGCTTCGTGTGCGACTATCTTGGGCGTCACCTTTAGTGTGGACTGTTCGTTCTCTATTCATGTACAAGAGCTGGTTAAGAAGGGACATTATGCTATGCGGACACTGGTGGCGATGCGCCGCCTAGGTTTTCCAGTGTATCAGCTGAAAACAGCGTACCTCACTTTTATTCGACCCATCCTTGAATATGCGTGTCCCGTCTGGGGCCCACAAGTTCATCACATAGATTACTTAAGTGATGATTTGGAGGGGATCCAGAAACGAGCTGTAAAGATCATTCTTTGCGACAAATATGTAGATTACAGCTCCCCTCTGAAGTCACTTGAAATACCAAGCCTTCGCGATCGCCGTTTTCAGCTGATGATTCGTTTTGGCCAGTTTTTATTGTCTAGTCCTGTACATAGGACAATATTCCCACCTAGAATGCCTGTCCGCGCAAATACCAGAAGCAAAAGCAAACTTATGCCCGTCTCGTGCCGCACAAACAGACTTAGTAACTCCTTTGTTCCTTTTTTTACAAGTGCTTTTAATAAAATGTAGAGAAGTGTTTTCATGTAAAAAAGTTTTCATGTATAAAACAGCGCCTTTTAGTGCATTTTTTTTAATGTGTCTATGACAGCTGTTTTCATTAAAATGATTCTGATTCTGATTCTGATAATTTTGATCATTTTAAATTTCAACTTCGTTCTTTACTTTCATCTGAACAACTTTTTTAAAATTAATTTTTGCAAGTTTTTCAAGTTTTAAAAATATTAACAATAAACCTTATAAGAAGACCTTTTTGCAATTTAACAAAAAGGCTAAAAAAAAGTCAACTCGAGTTTTGCTAAAATAGAGTATCATAGGTTTAACTTCTAATCTCTCTTAAACTTCGCCTGAAAAATCTGGTATTTGTCCCATAAAGAGTCCATAGGGTATATTATCCTTGGCATGTTTGAGGAATTGTAAACAAAATTCAATTATCAATGAAGTCACTAAAATAATTTAAAAAAAATAAAACATATTCCAGTGCTCTGCTAGCAGCGAAGAAAAGAAGAAGATATATTAGTGCTACCTATGTAAGCTCAGAGATGGAGGTATAAGCGTCCTATATAGAGTTTTCGATAATGAAAATGCTGTTGGTACACTTTTTTTGGGATTCTATGCCATTTTTGTAGGGGTTTGGACCCCTTAAAAAAATTTCTATGAATTTGTCTTCAAACTAACATTTTACTATTAAGGTTAATCAAAATAACAATTACCATTCCTGAATCAGCAATAAATGGCATTTTGTTCTCAATAGACAGTTGTTTTAAAAATCGCATTTTTGAACTTTTGGTTACTCTGCGCCGTAGTTTGCTCTTAACTAGGCACAGGCATGCTCAGTTGAGGGCTTTGCCCTAAAAACAGTCTAAAAATCACGCCGAAAAAAATGTTAGAATGAAATAAAAACGTAAGTCAAAACAAAAATTTAACTAAGCACTGATAAGAGAGATACGGGACGATAATTTGCAGGATCTGTTCGTAATCCACCTTTAAAAAGTATTGTTTTTAGATTACACCGGAAAATGAACAATTATCTTATTACGAACAACCTTTTTAAACGAATAAATGATTATATCTGTGTATATTCGGTCCCATGGTATACAAATTACTATTGTAATTTTTCTACCTCTATACGTAGCATTTACTGCGAAACAATTCAGAATCCGAGACAATGGCAGATCCAGGGGAGGGGTGAGGGGGGCGCCCCCCTAACGTAGTCTAAGGTAGTATAATTTTCTTAATTAACGCAAGATTGCGCTCCTAAAGAAAGTTTATCGGATCAATCTATTTCCCCCCCCCCCCTAAAAAATCCTGGATCCGCCCCGGATCCGAGATCCACTTCACAGTTATCAAACGGGAATGTCTTTCTTTCAAAGTTCAGAATCAACTGATTTGCCAACAAACAAATTGTGTTTTGAAACTCCACCTGCTTATGCTTATGGCTTTCAATCTGCATGAGTCTCTAATTTCAGTCGACAGACGATTTATGAAAAATATTAAAGGTGTAAGAGGGGCAAACAAATTTTCCCAAAGTCGTGACCTATCTAAATTGTTTTTAAATTGAAAAGTGGTAGTGCACCAATTTTCAGAAAAAAAAAATTATAGGGGCACTTTCGAGAAAAAATTGCAGAAATACAATGATTACCCGTTTAATATATTAAGACAATAACACAAGCATGCTTTAAAGCTCTGGGAAGACTTCGTTTATAAAAGAAAGATTGACAAGTCTCGTGAGGGCGGGAACGATGACAGGAAGAAGGAGTCTGACAACCTTAGTAGGAATATGATCTGGGCCAGAAGTTGAAGAGCCCCGCAAACCATTGATGTTTCTACCCATTTCAACTTCAGAGACAGGTTCCAAAGCCAACTTCAGAGACAAGTTCCAAAGCAGATCCGAAATAAGATCTAAAATCAAGTAGAGAAGAAGAATAGCTTAAAGAAGATGTTACCGTTTCTCCATTATCCTAAGCAGTGCAATAGCTCTGCCTAGGTAAAGAGCGATGTGGTACAGTGTATTATTTATTTATATTTTCGGTTTGCTTAGACCAGGGTCCCTCGTATAGAAGGAGTTGTCGTAGAAACTTTGAAAGGGGCTCATTCGATCGGAAATTGAAAGGGGTACTGTTCTTTTTGATAGTTGAAAGTGATTGGAGGGCAACCAGCCCTTTCCCCACGCCCATTATTTCCCCAAACCGACCAACAGAATTTTAAGATAGTCATCTTTTTCAACGTAGTGGAAAGGTCCGGAAATTATATCTTTTGGGATGACGCACCCCTCCATGTCCCTCAGAGCAAGGGTTATAAGTTATGCCCAGGGAAAATATAAGGTTTTTATTGAAAGGGTGGTCGTACAAACTTCGGATAGGGGCTCATTGGCTTGTTACTCAGAAGTTCTAGTGCCCTTTTTAAGAGTCAAAATTATCGGAGGGAAGTGACCCCTTCCCCTCTACACACACGTCGTATTTTCCCGAAATGCAGCTGATCATAATTTTGAGATATCCATTTGTTCCAAAACAGTCCAAAGATCATATTACAAGGCGTTTGGGGCTGACACAGCCCCCCAGAGTCTTGGGGCAAGGGTTGTTAGCCATGCTTCAGAGGCTTATAAAGTTTTTATGGAAGGAGTGGTCGTGTGAACTTAAGAGGAAGATCATTTGATTGGAAATGTATAGTTGTAGTTCTCTTTTAAGAGTCAAAGTGATAGAGGACAACTATCCCCCCTTCCCTGACATCCTCTTTACCCCAAACGCATCCAATCGAAATTGTGAGATAGCCATTTTGTTCACAATAGTCCAAAAAGCATGTAACAAAGTCTTCAAGGTGGACACAGCACCTAAGTGCTCAGGCTGGCAAGGGTTGTAAGTGACGCCCCGGGGCATATAAGGTTTTATGGAACGGATGGTGGTATATACTTCGGATCGGATGGGGCTTATTTAATTGGAAATCGGAAGCTCTAGTGCTCTTTTTAAGAGCCTAAAGTGAATGGAGGGCAGTCACCCCCCTCCAAGCCTATCATTCCCCAAAACACATCCAATCAAAACTGTTTTGTTCAGCATTGTTGAGAGATCCAAAGTAATTATGTCTTTGGGAATGTCAACCTCCCCTCATTCCTCTGGGTAATTCATTCATTGTTTACCATAAAGTATGTGTTACTGAGAAAGGAATGTATTTTGAATTCTACTTTCCAAAAAGACAAAGGACATTCAGATGAGCCTTTTGAAGAGCGTTGAGTAGAGTTTTGAACTAAATCAAAACAGGTTATGTGTATAAAGATTGTCATAAAGGCAATTTTTGCATGCTACCACTACTACCATCACACTACTCCGTTTACAATACTGAGGGAAAATTTGAACTAAATCAAAAGACGCTATGCGCATGAACATTGTCAAAAGAGCATATCTTAAGAATTGATTTAGGTGTTAAGTTGGAAACTTCAGAAAATACTTCAAGGGGAAGATCATCTGACCAAAAGGAAATCTGCGCACGCTACTACTAAAACTACTATCACTACTACATTTACTACTACAACTACTAATACTTCAACTACTACTTCCATTGTAAGTGCTTCTAAAGCTAAGAGCAATGAGACGAAAATTTCAACAAGTATATGAACAAACAAGTTAACATAAGGACATATCACCAGTGTCATAGCAATGTCTAATCGTATTAAGTTGAAACTTCCAGGACTTGATAAAAGGGATGTTCAACTGGCCAAAATATATTACGTTACTTTCACTGCTGCTACTAGGACTAGTGCTTACAATTATTACTACTACTAGCAGTACCAATACTACTACTGTGACTACTATTACAACTAGGCCTAACGGATATGAAGGTGAAATTTTCAGGGAATCTGTTTGTGTGTTTTTTTTTTTTTTTGGGGGGGGGGGGGGTGAGCTTAATCACAACACGCCATGTGCATGTAGGTTGTCAAAAGGGCGTAACAGCATATCTTAGGAACAGTTTAGCGGGTGAAGTTGAAACTAACAGGGGTTCTTGTAGGGGATGAACTAACCAAAAGGAAATATTTGCATCCTGATGCTACTGCTTCTGTTCATACTACTACTACTGCTGCTAGTATTGTTATCTACTGCAACTAAAGCTAAGGCTACTACTATTCTAGTATTTGACCGGTAAAAATCTATAATGGGTATATTTTGAAACCTGTTTGGAAGTTATTACAATCCCCATTCAGTCTTTTACCAGTTCCGAGCTTGATAATCTGGATTAATTCTTTCGCTATTATGCCAAGACTCATGAAATTCATATGCCTAGAGTGTAGACTTCGTGCTGCTAGTAGAACGGTGCAGTTCATTCGGTGTCAACGGTGGTTTCATCCAAAGTGTGCAGGCATTTCTATTGAGGATAGAAAACAATGTGGTGAGTGGTTATATGTAAACTGCCAGTCCCCCCTGTTTTCTGAATGATAATGCTGAATTACCTGTAACACCATTTTCTCTACCTCCTAACTCTAATTCACGCTATACAGCCAAGTCTGTCCCAAAATCAGCAACTCCTAAATCAGTTTAAAAAACAAGCTTCCCAAGTCCCCCCTTGTGTTGACTGTGATAACTATATCAAACAGATTGCTGATCTCCAAGACAAATACAATGCACAGTTAGAAAAGAATTTAAACCATGAAGCAGTCATAGAAGATTTAAAAACCAAGTTGACATACTTTTTAATGACCGAAAAAAAGTGTAATGATATGCTCCATGCAGGGGCGGATCCAGGATTTTTTTTAGGGGGGAGGGGGGGTGGCACAAAATAGCTTGATCCAATAAAAAAAAATTTAGGGGGGCGTGCAAAATAGGTTGATCTAATAAACTTGCGCTAGGAGCAAGTTTAATTAACGGAAACTTGAGTTAATTAAGTAAATTACACTACTTAAGGCCACGCTAGGGGGGGCGCCCCCCTCACCCCTACCCCCTCTGGATCCGTCACTGACTCCATGAACGTGACTTGGAAATTAAAAGACTCAGTGAAGATATCAATTCCCATAATTCCCATCGATTTTAATTCTACAGAACAATCAAGTGACCCTAAAATAAAAAATCATCTAATTACAAATGGACTTAAAAAACAACGAAGCAATTATTATTACACTAGGGGATCAACTATCAAAGTTCAGTCCAGCAATAATTGCACAATATCTCAAGAGAGCTTACAAATATCTACTTGTAGGCTAGCATGGCTACGAATCAAGCTCCGGAGTTCGTGAATGGTGTAGTGATTTGCGGTTTGTTACATAAATTATCAGGTGATAATGACGCAAATGCCGTAAGGAATAGCAAGGTTATTGATAAATCATTACCATATGACGATATAATTATCATCTTTGAGAAAACTATGAAAGAGAAGGATAAAAGGAAAGAAAATGTAAAAACAAGCAGACAAAAATGTCATCTGTAATCACTTTAATCGTGATTTCTACAAGTTCACAGTAGTGCAAGTTATTAATATTTGTCGTAATTTTATTTCGGGTATCTTTGTTTCTGATAAATGTATTTTTGATCATGTTGACCTTCTTTTTGTTTTATCTTGCATTGACAAGTCGCTTAATTTTGCTCATCAGTGGCGGAGGGTAGGTTTAAAATCTAACCTTTTTTAGGGAGACGCCAAAAGCATTCCCGACCCCCTCCTCCCCTAGCTCGTGTTCCATTTCACTTCCAGCCTTATACCTCTGCACACCTGATGAAGAGCAGTATACCCCAGGAATCCATCGCTCGAAACGCTCCTCCGCCCCAGGTACTTAAAAAGCATAAAGATAATGATAGTATCTATTGCATAAAAGGCGTTCTAGACAGATAATATTTTTCATATAAAGTATGCCTAGAGTACGACCAAAATAAAAAGAATTGCCTTTAAGCTCAATTCAGGCGAATACATGTAAAGTTTGGAATAAACAATTCAAAATCATGAGACGGGGCAGTGGCGACTCCAGGAGGGTAGGAGGCCCCCCCCCTAGCGTAGCCTAGAGTAGTGTAATTTACTTAATTCACCCAAGTTTGCGTTAATTAAGCTTGCTCCTAACGGAAGTTTATTGGATCAACCTATTTTGCGCCCCCCTAAAATTTTTTTATCGGATCAGCCTATTTTGCCCCCCCCTAAAAAATCCTGGATCCGCTCCTGTGACGGGGCATCATGATTTTAGAAATGCCTAGGTGGGACAGGGCCCAAAATTGATTGGGAACCACCTCTCTATGGTCTATATGAACCTTGTAGTCCAAGGAGCAATAGTCCTGAATTATGCCAATCACCCAGAGTTTCGAGTCATGTTTTACAGTGGGAGTAGGTGGGTATGTTTTATCTTGGTATATTTTTTTTTAGCTTCAAACATTTATAAATAATTCTCTGGGTCATTGGAACCAGAGGTTTGGGTTGGGAATAGAGCAGGGGTGTTAAGATGCTTTAAAACAGACCAAAGGACTGTTTTTGTCTCTGGCCAATTTGAAGCCTACAGTCACAATGTAAAACAGAGGTTTAGTTGGGAGGCATAGGTCCTCCCAAATTCAGGCCTGGAATAGGACAAACGGAATATGTTCTGATCGTTTTAAAACTTATATATCCTTAAGTCCTTGAGCCTAGTGAATCCCCCCCCCCCAAAAAAAAAGAAAGGATGGCTCCTCTGACAACTTGCCAATTTTTTTCGGAGCAGATAAAATCTATTGGGCCAAGTGGGTCCCAACCCATCAACAAATTACGTTGTTTGCCAAGCTTCCCCAAACATTAGACCCTTTTTTGGGTGGTCAAAACTTACATCTACAAGTCTTTGATCCAAGGACTCCTCAATACACAAAAAAAGAAAAATAATGTTTTGCCTAAATACGGGACCTTAAAACAGCCCAAAAAGCATTTGTACCATGCGCATTTGGCTTTAAATTTGTACCTAAAAATCCTTCGACAAAAAGGACACAGTAGAAAAAAAAATGAAGAAATACAATTTGTTTATTCGAAATGGCTCGGTTTTTATTTTCGAAGAGGCTTGCAACTCACATCTGTTCACTCCTGGGCCGAGGAACCCCAAATGAACAGATTAGGAGCAAAAACTCTCCGAAATAGGCCATTTTTTTGTGATGAGCCCGAAACACTGATTTTGTTTATTTGCTCTTTACCTCCCTGACCTTTACCCTAAATCGAGGGGGCACTGACTCCTCGCTACATGGTATACATCTCGGAGTGACTTGTGTGCCACAAGTTTCACCACGCTTGGCATAGTTATCCCATGCTTGGCTTAGTCCCAGAAGGTAAGGCGCAGTTCCGCCACTCTTGACACGCGCCACCTGGTGTAAATGATTTTTTTTTAGAGAGACTGACACCTTGCCCTGCATTCAATTTTCCTATTTCCACTTTTGTCAATTTCTGCTTTATCAGAAATATTTCTGTGATATCGGAATAGAAAATAGTGATAAGTTTCCCTTGACAATTCTGATTGAGAAAATGAGTGATCAGCACAAAATTCTTTCAGAAAAAGGTTATTGACGGCCTCAATTCACCAAAAAATAAAGGGGGGAATTTGTTTTTATAATCTAGGGGAGGGGGATTTTGTCATTATTTGAACTGTTCCAAAAAATACCCCAAAAGGCATTTTTTCAATTGAACTATCCCAATAAAGGTATTAATCAAATCTAGGGGGCCATACCCTTCCCTGTCCCCTCACCACTGGGTTTTTACCTTATTATGGGTAGATATGTGTGTTTCCTTAGAGCTTTTGTTGGTGGCAACCCTTTCCCCTCATGACGGCTCATAATGACTTATCATGAAAAACCTTGTTTGTAAAGGCATATCAAGGATTTTTGTCGGGGGGGGGGGAGGGTGTTAGAAACCTTTAAAAACACACCAGCACTTTTTAATGCCTTTTTCCTACGTTTCAATGAATTGGACAAAACTTTCAGGGAGGGGTTTAAAACCCAGTAGTCACTATCACCCCTCCTGGATACCGTCTTGCTTGTTCGTACCGTAACTTTTCATTTAAAATAAAAATAGTCAAGTCATGCTTGACTACTCTCGCAATTTTTAGTTTCCCGCTTCACCGCCAGAGAAAGAGAAAGAGAGAGAGCAAAAGAGTCACCTCCGGTCACCTCTAACAAAATTCTATTTCCCGAGCATGTCAAACAGTCACTCGCAGTCAGCTGAAACAAGTAGACAGTTGTCTGTGGAAACAAATCAGTATAAGTTGGATTTCATCAGAAAGTTATATTTTAATTCTTGAAGATACTCGCTTTACTGTCATGGCGGATCAGCAGAAAGGGCGTGAGTATTCGTGTGTATTATTTTTGAATGATTCCCATTATCCATAACAATGCTTCAAAAGTAGGCTAATTTAGAATAACCTTCCATATTTTTGTCCAATCAAGAGGTAGGGTTGCAATTTTCTTACAAGCAGATGGATATGATAGTACAGTGAAAAGTATTATTTATTGTAAATCTATTTATTAAACTTAGAGAAAAAAAAAGCAGAGATATGGCTTAAATTGTTGCTGAAATAATGGCACAGCTACGCACACGGGCGCCCATGAGGGGGGTGGGGAGGGGGCGCCAACCCCCTCCTGGCTGAATGATGCAGCCTTATTATATTTTTGTTCTGAGATTTCTATTTATAGCATTAAAAGTGCCAATTAGACCAGGTTCCCCCCCCTGGAATTCAGCTTATGGGTGCCCATGGCTACGCATGCTCATCGTCCATCCCAATTTATCAAAGCCCCTATCTGTACATCCTTCGGTACCTGTATGATATACGCCCTGCTTAATGTTCTTCTAATATGTTTCTCTGACACTCAATCCTAATAAAATATACCAAAATAAGAACAAAATAAGGTAGTAAAGTATAGCGGGTCTGCATACCTAATGTATTATGTACAATTATTCTGCATATTATGTATGGTAGTAAGAATTGTTGGTAAATTTTGGCAGTTCATATTATTGACTTACGAATAAAGTAAACACACCACTCGATGCCTTTTTGATGCTCTTGCCAAATGTGATAATCATTTTGTCGGAAAGGAATTTTACCCCCATCCCTATATATACATAAATTTGCACATTAGGGAGGGGGGGGGGTAAATTTTATTTATGATGTAAATGCGAGGTAGGTTTAAACTTTACCCCACCCCCCTCTAATGTACAAATATATACCCTGGATTGGTATATATAGGGGTAGGGGTAAAATTCCTTTCCGACAAAACGATTATTATATTTGGAAAGAGCATAAAAAGGCATCGAATGGTATGTTTACTTTATTCGTAAGTCAATAAAATGAACTGCGAAAAATTTACCGAATTGTTTTCTAACTTCATACTGTCCAAATCCTTTACCCCCATCCGCCTAATGTGTAAATATATAGCCCAAATTATATATTTTCTATCGATTTTGTCACTTTTTATCACACATCGCAAACTAAATTAATTTCATCAATGGTCAGAGAAACCGGTTCTACTCAGATCAAGAACTTGAGTGGGGTCGCTGTAATACATGTGTTCAGTGCAGGGCGTATCCAGGATTTTTTTTATGGGGGTGTTTTGCACAAGAATTTTTTTGGAGAGGGGGGGGGGGACGGTTACACAAAAGCAAACTCAAAAAACGCATAAAACAGTTTTTTATTTCTATTTTTGGGTACTTGTTTAGAATCCGGGCAACACGCGAGAAAGACCGCATGGAAATCTCAAAGAAGCTATATGAAAAAGAGGTTTTCGCTGCCTAGTGAGGTATTGCTCACTCCGTGACAAAGATTTAAACTTTAGTTTTTGAGGTTAAAGGGACAAAAAAAGGTACCTAGGTTTGGTTAGGTTACGTATTTAATATATGCTATGTTTTACCCCCCCCCCCCTAATTTGTAAATATATAGCCCAAATTTGTTTCTGAACTATTATATTTGTATCATACTTGGCGTTATTTCATTAGCATTAACCAAACTTCACTTCTCGCGTGTTGCCCGGATTCTAAACAAGTATCTATTTTGTTACGTTTTCGCGAGTCACACAAACATTTCGGAGAGGGGAGGGATCAAACCTCCTATCCCCTGGATATGGCATTGGTTCCCTGTTATGAACGTGTACTAAATAAATTCCGTGTTACAAAAGCTAAAATTTCAAAAATACACCTTTTTCACAAATAAGGCCAAAGGAAAGTGTTATGAGGCTGATGTACTTGCTGGCTTACTAAATCCTGATTTAAAAGTTTTTAAAGAATCTGGAAAATTATCCTTAATAGTAAGAAAAGAAATCATAATCAAAAGGTTCGTAGTAACGAAATGCAAGTAAGAAATGACTCGGCCGGAAGGAGCTTTGATAACAATTGCTAAATAAAAAAGATTTCGCTATTTATGCTGATTCTAAATATATAAAATTCATCAAGTTTAAGGTTACCCATCAAAAGGTACGAGCTTTAAAAGTCAGGGGATCTTAATGAAAAAGCCTAAAATCCTACTTGAACCATTTGGAATGTGTATTCAAAACCTACTCTTAAAGAGAAATAGACTCAAACTAAAATTCACGGAATTTCTTTCTTTTTTTCGAAGTAAGCAATAGTTATAAACGGAATAGTGCTTTCTTTATGTGCATACTTTCTGAAACAGTTTCTTTCTATTTCCACTTATCTAGTGCAGGTGTGAAACTAGAATTAAGGGTCATTCACGGGTTTTTCATTCATAATTCTTGGCTTTATTTGTTGATTAAATAAAAATGACTCTTCACGCAAAAGTTTTTTAGTGCTTTAAAAAAAGCTTCTTATTCTAATTAAACGGACCATGTATATAAGCAGCCGTTCTTAAATAATGTGAAAGAATTTCCCCGAAAATTTCTTGTGGTCGATTTCGCCTGAAAAATTCTCCTTAGCATACTTTAATTTAAAAAAAGACTTTAATTTCTGATTTTTTTTTCAAAATCAGGCTGGAAATCCCCCTTCCTTGGAATTTTTTTCCCGGAAATAATCCCCACCCAAGTAGAAAAATGCTCCCGTGAAAAATTCTCCCATGAAGGATTTCTTCCGAGGAATATCTCTCCCCCCCCCCCATGAAAAGATCTTCCAGATAATTCCAACCCTGCTGTAAATTTCACCCGTAGAATTCTCCCGGAACATCTCCACATTTAGGATTGAGCCGGCAAAGTGAAAATGAGACAAATAAAAAAAAAAATCACATAGGAATTCTGGCAAATTCTACTGGAAAGTTTACCTCGAAAACTTCCCTTCCCATGAAAAATTCCCCCCCCCCCCGAAAAAGGTCTCTGTAGTTTCCAATAATAAATACTATACCGAAACAATGTGCAAATTTCATAACTTACAGCCCTTTCCCCAGGGGCTATGGGGGTCATGTTATCCTCAAAGAACAAGTTATTGGATCTTTCAACTATGCTGAACAAAGTGGCTATCTCAAAATTTTTATTGAAAGAATTTGGGTGGGAAAAGGGCGTAGAAGGGGGGGGGGGCTATTAGCCTTCCAATCTATTTGGCCACTCAAAAAGGGCACTAGAACGCCGTTCGATAATTTCCGTTCGAATGAGCCTTCTCCCGATATTTTAGGACCTTTGGTTCTATACGATCACCCCTGAAAAAAAAGAAAGAAATAAACACCCATTGATGAACTTTAGTCTGGCAAAAGATACAAAATTCCCCATTTTTGCAGATGACAGCTCCAAATCTCTGTAGTAGGATTCGTACGCCGAATCTGACGGTGTAATTTTCATTAAGATTTCTTGAATTTTGGGTGTGTTTCCGCCCTTTTTCGAATATCATGCAAATTGTCTCAGCCTCGTGGCTTTTGATGGGTATCACTAAACTTAATATCTATTGATATTAATTTAAAAAACTTTTTCCCCAAAATCAGTTTTTCAAAGAAAAGTAAAGAGCTCCATTAATCCAAAAATGAGCATAAATTCAACTTCCAAGCTTTAAACTACCACAGTGACCGTCAATAAATAAACGAAACCCAAAATGAACATAAATTACAATAAATAACCGAGTCAAACTCAAAACGAGCAAAAATTAAAATGAATAGGGCTGACAACCCCCATGTCTTGTCAAGACCAGAACATAATTTGCCCTTTACTGAAAAAAATATAGGCTACATCAAAATAGTCTTTAGGCTAATACAAAATATTCGACATTCTTAATTTAAGTTTACTCATAAAAAGTAATTAGGATGTGAAAACGACGTATTTTTTTAATTACCGTAAACCATCAAATTTGATAGGTTCATTAACCTAGAGGAAAGGCTTAAAACCCAATAACAAAAAAAATTTTTTCTCGGTAAGAATGGTCATGGATGCGTGTTTATTTCCTTGTCTATTATTGTATTTTCCCCAGAGGACCACTGGCCCCAGGGCTATTGCTTATTCCTCGGGCCTGGTATTTGAAATAGGGTTGCTTATCTCGTTTTTCCCCCTCTGAAGGGGAAAAAAGTCTACAAGAGCCTTCCTTGGTAGTGTCAGGATGTCACAATTGTTTCCCCAATCCCGAGAACCCCAACTGCTAGCCTTAGACTGGGTTGGGGAGGCAATACTCGTCCCTCGAAAAAGGGGACAGCTACCCACTACTCGCCTAATCACTGGGTTGGTAGTAACAAGAGTACTTCTTTTTCCCACCTCAGATTCCCCCTGGATGTACTGTCTGGATATCTCAGAATCTTCAGTGGATAGCATTTCGGTTCTTTTTAGACCAACATTTTTTTGTGACGCAAGAGATCACTTCTTACACCAAGGTCGGTGCTTCATATATTTAGGGGGATCAACCCCCCGGGTATGGTTAGGCAACCATTACTGGTTTCTGTCCATTGAATCTCGGCAGTAGGCTATATTCCACAAAATGCCCTGGCTGATGGTCAGACACTGGGCTGGATGACCAGTGGCTGCACTTTGGCTGAAATTAGTAGTATTGGGCCCCTTTTTGTGTCTACTACTATTATGGGCACCACTAGAAGTTCGTTACCACTACCCCCCTCCAGTGTCATCCTTGAGCAATTTGAAAACTGCAATCTTAAGCTTTAATTTTGACAGTTTGGACCTTAAACCGATTTGAAGAGGTGGACTTTTTCATCTGTGATTTTGAGGTGGACTTTACTTTTCAAACAGTTCGTGGTAACGAACTGTAAGTGAGGAGAGACCCGGCTCAATAATAACCGAAACTCTAAAAAATGGAATGTTGATACATTCCGATATTTCAAAAGAATCAGATTTTAATGCTGATTTCAAATATATAAATTTCATCAAGTTTAGTCCTACCCATCGAGTTACGCGCCTGAGAAAATTTGTCTGATTTTCGAAAAAAGGAGGAAACACCCCCTAAAAGTTATAGAACCTTAATGAAAATCACACCATCAGATTCAGGGTATCAGAGAACCCTACTGTAGAGGTTTCAAGCTCCCATCTGCAAAAATGCGGAATTTTGTATTTTTTGCCGGAAGAAAGATCACGGATGTGTGTTTATTAAATTTTTGTTGTTTTTTTCCCCAGGGGTGATCGTATCGACCCAGTGGTCCTAGAATATTATGGGAGGGCTCATTCGAACGGAAATTAAAAGTTCTAGTGCCCTTTTAAGTGACAACAAAAATGGAGGGCAACTAGGCCCCATCCCACGCTTTTTTTTCCCAAAGTCACCCGATCAAAATTTTGAGATAGCCATTTTGTTCAACATGGTCGAAAATACAATAATTATGTCTTTTAGGATGATTTAATCCCCCAAAGTCCCAGGGGAGAGGGCTTATGAACTTTACCCAATGTTTACATATAGTATTGGTTTTGGGAAGTATACAGACTTTTTCAGGGGAGATTTTTTTCTGGTAAGGGGGGGGGGGTGCGGGCTATGTGGGAGGATCTTTCCAAGGGAGAAGGGACATTGCTATGAAGGGGGTGCCGGATTTCCCAGTATTATTTAAAAAAACGATCAGAAATTAAATAAAAAAAAAGTTTCAACTGAAAGTAAGGATTAACATCAAAACTTAAAGCGAACAGAAATTATTACGTATATGATTGGGTTCGCCCCCTAGTCAATACCTTCGCTCTTTAAGCCAAAGATTTTTTTATTACATTCATAAGAACTATTTGTTCTAATTAACGGCCTGTGTGATTAAGGGGTCATTTTAAGGAATCGGAACAAAATTCGAACTATAGCGTAAAGAGTGAGATATTGACTAGGGGGCGAACTTCCTAATGTACGTATTAAAAATATATGAATATAGAAGTTCGTTACGTAAGTTAATTGGTAAGTTACGTATATTTATTACTAATAAAAACGTTCGTAAATAAAATTAAAAAACTTTCGAGAAAGCCATTTAACCAAATAAAAGTTAAATGAATGTGCAATTTATTTTTAATTATTCACGTACGGTGAGCCAAAATCAAAATCTGCATTAATTCAAAAATGTTCAAAATTTAAATAATAAAAAAACAAAATTTTTTAACTGAAAGTAAGGAGCGACGTTAAAACTTAAAACGAACAGAAATTATTCCGTATATTAAAGGGGCTGTCCCCTCCTCAACGCCTCGCTCTCTACGCTAAAGTTAGACTCTTTCTCACAACTCTACTTTTTAAAACAATAAAAAACTTTAGAGTAAAGAGCGAAATGTTGAGGAGGGGACAGCCCCTTTCATATACGGAGTAATTTCTGTTCGTTTTAAGTTTTAATGTCGCTCCTTACTTTCAGTTAAAAAAACTGTTTTTTTTAAAAATTTAATTCATATAAGAGGTGGAATTTTTTCATATGTGATTGTCATTCTAGAATCATTAGTATACAAACTTAATCGTTGGTTTGAGGAGAGTGACAGTACCCCTCGTATTTAACGTTAACTCTAACATGATATAAGAACGAACATAATTTCTTTTCATATCGATTTTATTTTCTTTTCCTCAATAGTTTTAACACATAACATATTCATAAAAACGTAAATAAAGCATAGGTCTAAATTTAGCGTAAATATTGGGCCTCTTAGAGGATGATAACCGCCATTATGTATTGGATTATTTATACTTGATTTGAGTTTTAACGCCGTTTTTTACTCTGCTTTAAGAAAAACTGTTTTTCAAAATCCGTAGTTTCCCAGTTTTCCGACCCGTTGCATGTACAAAAAGACCCTAGCCAAGAAAAAAGGGTTGTGGGCAAGTTGTGGCTACATATTGTGTGCCCCACCCCCGCCAATCTCTGAAACATGTTCTCCTGTACGTTTCAGCTTACAAAATGGACAAGCAATGTATCAAATTTTAACAACAACATATGAGGGGAATCATAAAAACTTGTGTATTTTGGAAGGAGGTGAGGTATCCACCACGCTGTGTAGGCTACGTGGTTGCATGTTACCTATATAATATATAATTAAGGCAAGTGTATAATTAGAAACCAGACGTCAATCCCCTGAAAGCAACTGATTTTTATCGGTTTTCTCATGGAAACTTCCGTAGTAAAGGAATGAGGATTATTTGCCGGGAGACACGTAGGATTACTTCTATTCTGGACTGAATGATGTAAAATTGAATGTGAGAAGCAGGCTCTTAGCCAGCGGTGGGTGGGGGGGGGGGCTAAATATCAGTTTCTATTTAATTTTTTTTATGGTTTATGCGTAATTTACCTTATTTTTGGCTGTTATGACATGCATAGTTAACTTCTTTTAACTTTGAAAAGTATCTGTATTTAAGCCAAGCACCACTTCTGGCTTATAACTACGATTTGCAGTTCATATGAAAATAATTGCTATTTTAGGGCATTTATTATATGGATTTTTATTGGAATGAATAAAACTCCATGCCTCCCTATTTTTTACCTCCTTCTTATCCTGGATTTTGAAAATACCTTTTTTCGGGTATTTTTTTGAAAAATGCCTCTTGGGATTTTCATTGAAGAAATTGAAAAAAAAAAAATTTGTCCCCCTAAATGTTCAAAACTACGTTTTGACCCCCCCCCCTGAATTTCTGGTAATTGGTGTCAATGATGTTGTCTTTTCCTTATTTTTCTGAGATCACTTTTAAAAATTTATAACAAAGCAAGAAACCTTATTATGGAAACAAATCAGAGGGGTTGCTCTCTCTCTCAAATCATCTACACTAGGTGGTGGGTACCGAGCGTGGTGGAGCTGTGTCAAGTGTGGCGGAACTGTGCCAAGTATGGCGGAACCGCGGCACAAGGGCGTTCCGAGATGTACATTAGGTGGCAGAAAGTCAGCACCCTTTCCAACAGACCCATCACTAGACTAAACCGCTACTTGATTTTACATTACTTTGTTATCTTTCTTGCGTATCCTTTGTGTTTCGTCAGTTCCACGGGAACCGCCCAAAGGCCCTTAAGTATACTTATTTTTTCTGTTTCTGATTATTTTTCTTAGCACGTTGGAAATGTGTATAAAATTCTGATTCCTTTTACTCTGTCTGTATGTCTGATTTTTATCCCGTAACTGTTTCACATTTTCTGAAGCACATTCCCTGAGTCAGCTTGTAAGCGTGTCTCTCTTATGGTTTTTAGGAAAATCAAATGAGCCCTAAAACTTAAACATTTCTCTGATTTTTCTGTGTCCCACTAAAGGCGACAAAAAGAAAAAAGGGGACTTTTTTTTTTTTTTTTTTTTTTTTTTTTTTTTTTTTTTTTTTTTTTTTTTTTTTTTTTTTTATCAAACGCGTTTGTAAATTTTCTGTTTGTATGGGCTATAGTTTGTTCTTTGCTTGGTTGCAGTTAATGCTGCAACCAAGTAAGTAACAAATACTGTGTTACTATCATGTGCTTTGATTTATTGGTTTTCTTCTATATTTTTCTTTTTTTCATTTATATTTTTTTCTTTCTTCTGTGTATCGTTTTGTAGTAAGTACTAGAAAGTATCTATGTAGTGTAAGGTATTATATATTTAAGTATTATATATATATATATATATATATATATATATATATATATATATATATATATATATATATATATATATATATATATATATATATATATATATATATATATATATATATAATATATATATATATATATATATATATATAATATATATATATATATATATATATATATATATATATATACATATATATATATATATATATATATATATAATATATATATATATTATATATATATATATATATATATATATATATATATATATATATCATATATATCATATATTATCATTAGTTTCCAGGTAAAAATTACCACGAGCCCTGCAAAGAAAGAAACAATTTTTAATTATACAGCAATACTTTTCAATTAAAACGAAATTAAAAGATGACGTGTAAGACTTTTAATAAGACAGTGAACCTTGAAAGGATTAAACAAACGCTTTTCTGTGGAAACATCTTTTTCTGTAGATAAATGCTTCCACATATGAAGATATATATATATGAATAAAGGTGGTTTCCTCTTTTTTAGCGATGATACCAGCAAGGTACATCTTCACCTTTTTCGCCTCTGCTGGCCTTGCCATTTTGTATGGACTAAAGGTCAATCTGTCTGTCGCGATTGTAGCTATGGTTAATCACACAGGATTGGCCGAAACAACTCATGATGATGGCAGCCATGGTCAGGCCAATGTTACTTACGCATGTCCCGCTCAAGGGTCCTCAAACTCCACTAACACATCCGAGCAGGTAATTTTTGTTCCTCTTACGTACAAATAGGACAAGGAAAGCTTGCTGGAGCCGCATGGTTTATAGTGACTGTAGCCTCCAACTTTTTTCATTAATGCCTCTTGGTGTGCTCCAAAATATCCAGAAGAATCCACCTCGTATTAGTAATGCTAAATATGTTGTTTTTAGTTAACGCAACATTTTATTATGCTATTGACAATTTTTCTCTTAAGAGTTGACTGCTTTGCTTGCCCTCGCCCCCTCCTATAAATCATTTATTCATGCTTTTCACTGTTTAAAACAGTAATTAATCATGCGTAGCTAAGTAACAAGTGGGACGGGATGTTATGAGCCCTTGGTCTAAAGCCAGTCTTCAAAAAAAGAAGTGACCTTTCTTAATTCACCATTTTTTCAAGTTTTGGGCAGATCGTGAAAGATTAACCGAGATCCTATGAGGCCTTGGACGTTGCTCTATCAAGTGGAAATATCTGAAGTTGGCACAAGTGCTTTTTTGTATTTCATGGAAAAATGACAATTTTGCCCCCCCCCCTTCTAGATATTGACGAACATATTTGCCCACCTCGATTGATACCGCTGGGCCACTGCTGTGTCATCTGGTGCCAATTGACTAGGCAATTGTACATAAAATTATTTGGAAGGGGGTATGCAAAATTCGAAAAAATGTAAAAATTAAGACAGTCTGTTGAAAATATAAGGAGTTTTTGACATTGTTTCGTAAATTTGGGGAAGGCCCTCCAGTAATCAAACTAGTTAGCTGCTTGAGTATATAAAGCAGTTAACATTATTGATAGGAGTTTTAATGAGTGATTTTTGAGAAATTTTTAGCTCTGATTTTGAAAACAAAATTTGGGGAAAACAAATGGATACAAATATGCTTTACTATATTCTATATGCTACACTAGGATATACTAGACTGGGTACAGATGAATTATTTATGTATCTTTATTCTTCCCATGACGTTAATTTTTATTTTTTAGGCTCCCAGCGCCGCAAATTTTTACCTGCTATAGCGAGCGCCAATCAATCAAGAATTATTTCTAGACTTCAGGTTCAGTTGCGAATTCAGAATGAACCTTGGGGTTCCTGAGGTCTCATAATTACAAGAACTTTTTCTTAGTAATTTCCTGATTTATTCATGTCTTTCTACGGTAGGGTCCTTGTCCTCCCTCTCTGTTTAGCGATTGTCTAACTTTGTTTTATTTTCTCCTACTATAATACGAGTTTCTAATTTACTTAACTAATACATTACATTGTATTTATATGGTAGTTACCATCTTATGTTACGGAAAAATACGAATTTGGCTTATGTAAAGCTGCCAGTTTTTAACAAAATCGTATCTTACCTTTCTATTCCCAACTATACTCACCCCTGTAGTGGCGCCAATTCACGAAGATGTAGGATGGAGGGGAGCAAAGCGTATTTGCTGAAGTCTAGGGGAGCTACAATTTTGATATTTTTTTTTCAATGGGAATACAAAAAAAAGCTATTTTCATCGTTAAAGATTTATGCCCTGCACTTCTAAGTAAGTGTCTATTTGTACATTGTTTTGGTGAGTCTTAGCCTCTTTTAAAATATGCAGACCTCCCCCTCTCCGACATAAACTTCTACATAAATTTGTCTGCTGAAGAAACTGTAATTTTTGGTAATGGTCATTTTATCTCTGAGGACACGTGTACAGCAATTGAATCGGTGGGGGGGGGTCAACTAATTGATTTATTCATTCAAATTTCTAAGATAGCGAACAAACACACACTTCCAAGATTGTGTCAGCAGTTTGATTCTTATGCAAACACATATATTTTTAAAACTGTAATTATTAATTTTGATGAAATAGCAGAATTTTAATATCTATGAAAAAACCAACGTCTATGTGACTGCATGCAAATACGACATTTCATTATTTCCATTCTTTGAACTCACTTAAATTAGTATTTCTTGATTTCATAAGAGAAAAATTAAATGCCATTATTATTGCTAAACGGAATGTCTAAATAACCTGACGGAAATTTCAGTGTTAATTCAAATTCGCAATTAATATTTAGTTATGACAATAAAATGTGCATTTCATTGCAAACTCGCATTCATTATTGTAATTTCAAATAAGGTATTGATTCTTTATTAAAGAATACAGGGACGCACTTTGGGTGTGTATACTGGGTACCCAAAAGGAGTATCCCTTCCCTTACATGACCCAAAATGGACGCACTTTGGTATTAAAACGCACCCTTTGACGTATCTCCCTCCCTCCCAAACTACAAAACAATCAGAGAACCCTATGAAGTTCAAGTGCCTTTTTAAGTTTTGTAATTTGTCCATTGCTTAAAGATAATATTTGTTATTGGGAAATATAGTGACATTTTCGTGGGGGAGTTCTCTGCAGGTGGGTGTACTGCCTGAAGGAATTTTTAGGGGGAGTGTGTTTTTAGGACTTATTTTCTTTCAACGAGGATGCATTTCCCAGGGGGTCTTTTCCACGGTTGGGGGGGTATTTTCAACGAGGGAGGTGTAAACGCCTAGAACAACCCTTGGGCAATATTGCCTTTCTATTTATAACTTAAATAAATGAAAATGAAATGCTGGGCCAAAGTGGGAGAGAGAGAAGAAAAAAAAAACGAGATTAAACAGTTAACGTGTTCTAGAAAATAACATAAAAAAATAAGAGAAAAACACAAACCCTCTAAGAAACAGAAAAAGAACGAATAGAAACCCACATTTGATAAACTACAGTTTTAAACAAATCCAAAATGGTGATTTAAAACCGAAACAGTTACTGTTTTTTCTCCTTTCTTTTTATTGACAAAGGGTTCTGGATGTGAAGCCAAAATATTCAGATTTGTATTAGTATATGTCAGGGCCATATCCAGAGTGGTCTTCGATCTGAACCCTCCCCCCCCCCCGATATTTTTGTCCAACTCACACAAAAGTAACCAAAATACTGATCCCCCCCCCCCCCCGAACAAGAATCTTGGATAAAGCCTGGGTAGCCTATATGCATAGGGAAAGAAAAATCAGTGTTCACTGTCTAAACTAAAACTTTTATCCTTTATTATAGTTTCTTTTAATTTGATTGTCAAACAGTTCGTGGTAACGAACTGTAAGCAAGGAGCGACCCGGCTCAATAGTAACCGAAACTCTAAAAAACGGAATTTTGATACCAATAAATACACCAAAATAATTAGATTTTAATGCTGATTTCAAATATATAAGTTTCATCAAGTTTAGTCCTACAGATCAAAACTTACGTGCCGAAAATTTGCCTGATTTTCGAAAAAAAGGGGAAAGACCCGCTAGAAGTTATAGAACCTTAATGAAGATCATAACATCAGATTCAGCGTGCCAGAGAACCCCACTGTAGAGGTTTCAAGCTCCTATCTGCAAAAATGTGGAATTTTGTATTTTTGCCAGAAGAAATATCACGGATGCGTGTTTATTGGTTTTTTGCTGTTGTTTTTTTCCCAGGGGTGATCGTATCGACCTAGTGGTCCTAGAATATCGCGGGAGGTCTCATTCAAACGGAAATTAAAAGCTCTAGTGCCCTTTTTTAAGTGACCCAAAAAATTGGAGGGCAACTAGGCCCCCCACGCTAATTTTTTTTCCCGAAGTCTCCCGATCAAAATTTTGAGATAGCCATTTTGTTCAACAGGGTCGAAAATATAACTATGTCTTTTAGGATGACTTAATCCCCCAATGTCCCCAGGGGGAGGACTGAAAGCTATGAACTTTACCCAATGTTTACATATAGTATTGGTTATTGGGAAGTATACAGACGTTTTCAGGGGGGTTCTGGTAGTGGGGGGGGGGTATGTGGAAGGATCTTTCCATGGGGGAAGGAAAATTGCTATGAAGGGAGTTCCGGATTCCCCATCATTATTTAAAATAACGATTAGAAATTCAATATAAAAAACAGGTTTTTCAACTGAAAGTAAGGAGCAACATCAAAACTTAAAACGAACAGAAATTATCACGCATATGATTGGGTTCGCCCCCTAGTCAATACCTCGCTCTTTAAGCCAAAGATTGTATAGTAATTTCGTAAGAGCTATTTATTTTAATTAATGGCCGTTGTGATTAAGAGGTCATTTTTAAAGAATTGCAACAAAATTCGAACTTTGGCGTAAAGAGCGAGGTATTGACTAGGGGGCGAACACCCTAATATAAGTATTATTAATACATGAATATAGAAATTCGTTACGTAAGTTACACATATTTATTACTAATAATAACGTTCGTAAATAAAATTAAACAACTTTTGAGAAAGCCATTTAACCAAATAAAAGTAAAATTAATACGCAAATTTTGTTTTAATTATTCATGTACGGTGAGCCAAAATCAAAACCTGCATTAATTCAAAACTAAATGAAAAAAAAATCACTGAAAGTAAGGAGCGACATTAAAACTTAAAACGAACAGAAATTACTCCGTATATGAAAGGGGCTGTCCCCTCCTCAACGCCTCGCTCTTTACGCTAAAGTTAGACTCTTTCTCACAACTCCATTTTTTAAAACAATGAAAAGCTTTAGCGTAAAGAGCGAGGCGTTGAGGAGGGGACAACCCCTTTCATATACGGAATAATTTCTGTTCGTTTTAATTTCGCTCCTTACTTTCAGTTTAAAAAAAAAACTTTTTTTTTTATTTAATAATGTACAAGATCATGAAAATCAACTGCAAAGAAAATATTTCGTATACATTGTGGATCCCATCGTTTCAATTGTCTTTTTATTATGATGAAGAAGGTTGTCGTACACTGTTGTCCGTCTTTCAAATTATAAGAATTGCCTTGTACATTTTTATGGAAATGTTTTTAGATTCACTAATTAGAATCTGAAATTGCACAGGACACGAATTAAGATTTTATCTGCTTCATTTTAAATTTTCAGTTGTGTGTCGCAGGAAAATAATTTATGATTTGACCCATTTAAACCCGGGTCAGGAGAGGTAAAAATGACTTATGACCCAAGAATCAAATAATCAATGAATCGCAATAAAGATGAGATAAAACGGTATCTCTGCCAGTAAAAATGGGCATGCAAAAACAGCAAGATAAGATTAGAAGTATTTTCCAACAAAAACAAAAATCATTCAATTGAGGGCGTATCCAGGATTTTTGTTCGGAGAGTGAGGGCATTTTCTTCATTTCTTTTTGGGAAGAAAACTTTTAAAATGGATCCAAACTATCTATATGCTTTTTTGTTACGTTTTTATGAGTCGGCCAAAATTTCAGGTGAGGGATTTCAACCAAGTAGACTCTACCCCCTGGGTACGTCCATGAATATAACGAACTGATCCCCACAATGGTTCCATGGCCTTTAATATACAGGCTCATTGTACAATGATATGATTAGAATGTCTTGGATGGTTTAAAACGGGAACGCACTTTTTTTTAAATTTGAAATGCTTTCGTTGACAAAAAACAGTTTGGATGGGTATAAAAACGGGTCTGAACAATCCGCTAGAATTTTTTTTGTTAAAAAGAGGTCGACAGCAATGGTTTTCCTGGCTTTGCACCTATTTCGTTACTTATGCATTATACGGTAACCACGAAAGAAGTCAAGTTTGGTTAATGCTAATAAAAATAAAATAGGATAAATATATAATAGTTTAGATACAAATTTGGACCATATATTTTTTTACATTAGGGTGGGGGGCAAAGCATAGCATATAACATAATAATATAATATATATTGAAAACCCGTCGTATACAATAAATATACAATGACAGAGTATACAAAAATGCGAAAAGAGGAAACAAAAAGATAATATACTAAAAAAAAATAACAACAAAAGTAACAACTTCTTAAATAATATTCAAAATAGTACGAAAAGTGGAAACAGAAAACATAACATACTCAAAGATTACAACAGAAACAACGACTTCTTCGAAAATAGCAACAAAGACAACAACTTTTGAAAGGAGAGAGAACAAAAAAGGGAAACAAGAGGGAAAATTAAACAAGCAAATTTGCCCACTCGTGCCTTAGAATTGCTTGTTTTGTTTTTTGCCGGCTAATAAGTGTCTCAACAGCTAGATTTGGGTCCGCTAGGTAATATTAAATACGTAACCTAACCTGGGTACCTCCCCCCTAAATCCCAAAAGAATAGTTTAAATATTGTAACCTCAATGAGAAACCACGCTTTGCGATCCATTTGTCTATTGCAAATACCCGTTTGACTGGTTTCCTTTAGTGTTTCCTTATACAGCATATAACGGCTACAGATTGAGTAGGCTACCGTATAATGCATAAGTACCCCCATTTTTACTAACTGTAGCACCTTTTTTCATTGGATCTGAACTTAATATAAATAATGGGACCTCATGTCACTTCAATTCAGAATAGAAAGCTATATGTAACTAACAAGCCGTCCTCAATGAAAAAGAGTCAAGAGAGATAGACATTTATCAATAAGCAAATTTACAACATAGTTGACTTCACCAGCACTGATAGTCCCGGGGGGACTTGTTAAATAGTGTGAACAATAGTGAGAAACAACGATTCAAATAACCACAATAGGAAAAAAAAATCTTGATGAAAAGTAAACAATAAAAAATCCCCTTCTTTACTGTTTTGCGAGGAAGAATTTTATTTAACTATGGCCTTGAACGAAAGGATATGCAGAGCTTCGCGCACGTCACCTCGAATCGTATTCCAAACCCTTGACCAAAATTTCTAATACCCAAAGAGATAACTCTGAAAATTGCCATTTGTAGAAAAAAAAATGCAAATGAAGAAGGCAATAGCAAAAACAAGGGATATTTTTTCCCAATTTTCCAATAAACTACAAAAAATCATTTTTACAACAAACAGGAGGGGGACTTCTTCTTAGCTGCCTAAAAAACGTATTTTCCAAAATCAAGGAGAATGGCATTTGTCATCCCCTTAATTGGCACCCCTGTATGCAAAAGCGCCCTTGCAACCAGTGGCAGATCCAGGGAGGGGGAGCGCCCCCTAGCGTAGTCTAAAGTAGTGTAATTTACTTAATTAACTCAAGTTTGCGTTAATTAAACTTGCTCTTAAAGCAAGTTTATCCGATCAAGCTATTTTGCGCCCCGCTTAAATTTTTTTTATCGGATTAACCTATTTTGCACCCCCCTTAAAAAATCCTGGATCCGCTCCTGCTTGCAACATCAACGAGTTTATTTTTCCAAAGAATCTGAAATTAACGACTTCTTAATATCTTGGTGAGAAGCATTACTAGTTTGTTTTGGTTTGCTTGTTTTTTGTAATGCGTTGTAAAGTTGGTTGCCCCACAATGACCAACCGAGCACATATATGGATAATAAACCGTTATATAGCAAAATAAACCATTTTAATGTTTTTTTTCGACTATTAAATACTTAATGTAGCAAACTACATTAAGGGATCAAGACAACTTTAGCTATATAATATTAGCACGAGGTTATAGATAGATATTTATTGCAACAAAAGCCTTTTCGGGCCATGGCAAAGTAACAAAACAAAAATAAATACAAAAAAAAACACACAATAAATTACTCACAATTCATCAAAAAAGTTTCTCTATGTGCCATACCCACTCTTGCAAATTTACCCAACCTTCTAAAATCATCAAAATTTCTACTTTTTAAAATTTTTTCAAGCCAATCCACCCCTCCAAAATCTGTTGAAAACACTTCCCTCCTCAAATTTCTTAACTCCTGGCATGTACCCATAAAATGGATGAGATCTTCCTCCTCTCCACACATAGGACACTGGTAAGGACCATTTTTAATCCTATAATTCCCAATATATTTCCTCCTTTCTCCAATACCCAAAAAATTACCACGAACCGAAATTACCCATCTTAAATCCTCACTACTCATCCCCGCTTTAAAGTAAACTTCCTCCCCCCAAACCTCCTTTGCCAGCCCATACAGCCCCAGAGACGCCGAGGATGATATCTGATTCTGCCACCTTTGAATTTCCTGCTCTATTAGTCTATCCTTTACCTTTTTTGCAACTAGCCCCACTTCCACACCTAGCCCCTTCCCCTCATTCCAATACTCACTAAAACCACATCTATCAATAGTCTCTTTAACCCGGTTTGGCCAAGAACTTTTCCTGCCATCTACTAGCATCTCCTCATATGCATTCTTTACTAGCCTCCTACTAGGCAGATTTATAATCCTTTCCCAATAATTTACTATCCGCACTAACCTTCCCACCCTTAATGATAACAAACCTAAATCACCTTTTAATACTACATGATTAAACTTATCACTAACCCCCATTAACCGCTTAAAATACATCAACTGTAACCGGTCTACCTTATCCGCCTTCTCCATACCCCACACCTCTGCTGCAAAAGACATTACGGAAGCTAGCTTAGTCTGGAATATCCTTTTCTGAAGCCTAAGGTCTGTCAGGCCTGCTTTCAAAACACTACTCTTTAAAACTAGCCATATAGCCCTAAGACCTTTACTAGCTACATAATCAATTTGCCCTTTCCACCTACCATTTGAAGTAAACTTGCATCCTAAATAAACAAAATCTTCAACTACTTTAAGCACTTCTTCTCCTACACTAAACCTTTCCTCTATATTTCCATGTTGTCGAAATACCATAACTACTGACTTTCTGACATTTAGGACCAAACGCTTCTCATCTAGGTATGAGGACACCATTCCTAGCAGTTTTTGAAGGTCAGGCCCATCTTTAGCCACCAATACTATATCATCCGCAAATAACAGAGCGAACACCTGCATTGCAGACAGATTTAGAGTTGGGGCTCCCTGCCCTACCATATAATCTTCTATATCATTAAGATACAGGGAAAACAACCTAGGTGAAATTGTACAACCTTGTTTAACCCCTAACCTACTTACAATTGCCCTAGAGTAAGACTTTCCTACCTTAAATACCATTCTAACAACCGAATACATTTTAACAACCAATCCTACAAAACGTCTCGGCAGCCCTAACTTTATAAGTCCTTCTACTAACAAATCTCGTGAAACTTCATCGAACGCACCTCGCAGGTCCAAAAAAGCTGCGTATAACCTACCATCCCTTTTCCTCATATACTTCCTAATAAGCCCATGCAAAATAAATATCTGATCTACCCCACTATAATCCTCTCGAAACCCTGCCTGAATTTCTATTAACTTATTTGATTCTTTAAGCCAACTATCTAATCTAGCCACTAACGTTTTACAAAATAATTTACTAAGGCTATTTCCTAAATGAATCCCTCTATAATTCTTATGCAATGCTCGGTCTCCCTTTTTAAAAAGTGGTAAAACTATTGAAATATTCCACTGTTGAGGCCAGACCAACTTGCTAAGGACACTTGAAAATAACGTTGATAACAAAGGCAACAAATATACCTAGACCACTTCCAGAGCCTTGTTGGGATGCCATCAACTCCTGGTGCTGAGGTCCCTCTCATCTTCTTTAGCGAATTCCATATTTCCTCACCTGTGAAAGGCTGCAGTAGTTTGTAATCTTCTTCCTTTAGAGGGAATTCCGCAAGGTTTTCGCCGACCACCCACCGACTCAGGCTATCCGTTTCCTCTCTTTCTGTCATCTTGCTTTCGATTAATTTTGGCCAACTTTCCGCCGGCGGGATACTCGTCTTGTCAGAAGCGTTTGTAGCTGATTTTTTTATTATTTTCCAAAACTCATTCTTGTTACTATTCCTAACTTCCCTTTTCATTCTCTCTGCTTCCTCTTGAAATTTATACTTCTTCACTTTTAACAGTTTCTTATACTCTTTTCTTCGGCTTTTATACATATTATAAAGATATTCCCTCCCCTCATATGAACATTGTCTCAGTAGCTCCAATGTTTGCACCAACTCTGATTTTTTCTCTACGCATTCACCATCAAAAAAACCATTTAACTTCCGTGGTAGTTTCTGAGCTGTAGTAACACCTACTTCATACAAACTATCAATTAATACCTTTAATGACTCTTCTATTTTTCCATCATTTGCCAATATTTCTCCCTTCTCTAGTCCTGCCTGAAATTCATCTCCTAACAGCTTAACCTTCTCTTCTTCCTGTGATTCTAGCCTCAATGGATCTCTAACTTCTAATCCTTCTTCTAATACATTGCTCCTAAAACCCCCCAATGACCTTTTTAATGCCCTCTTTTTTAACACATTCAAAGACAACCAAATCGGCAGGTGATCAGAACCCAAAACCGGGACCACCCCTAAACAAGCACAATCCGGCCAAAGAGACTTATTTACAACTATATAATCTACTACACTTGGATACTTCCCAAAAAAGCAAGTAAACTCTCCCCGATCCTCCCGTTAACTATAATTAAATTTTTCTTACCACAAATTTCCAAAAGTTTACTTCCCCACCTATTTTTTCGGCGATGGTCCTTACTAGTCCTTGGAGGAATCTCATCCATTTCTTCATCACCCATTCCATCACGACGAGATTCCGAGTGGTTATGGTCTTCAAATTGGCAAGACCATGGCTCTTGCAACTCCCCAGTGTATGCATTGAAATCTCCTAAAATAATAAAGCCATCGGTAGGAAACTTTGTCAAAAAAAATATGCAACTCTTTTTGAAATATCTCCCATGTATCCTCATCTGAAAAAGAACTACTTTCTGGAGGGATATACACAGAACAAAACACATGACTTCTTTTCCCCCGTGAAATTCTTACCCAAACTAAGTTACAAGACTCACTTTTTAGCCGGATCACATCATTAGATGACAAAAAAACATCTGAAACAAACAACAATACACCTCCATAATAACGACCATTTCTCGACATTTTACGATTTGCACTAAAACAACTATAATGCTTAACTATAATATTTTCTCCAGACCATGTTTCTACAAGAGAAATAACTTGAGGACTACAAGCTTCAACCAGGTCCTTAAACTTATTTTGCGTGAACCCTTGTATGTTCCAATGTGACACATTTAATAGAGAATTTTCACCATGGCCCAAATTTCCCTATACCGCCTCATTTCCCATCGTCGGTTCTTGCTGTCTTGGGCGGAAAAGTTTTTTTGGTACTATCGCCCTCTTAGCGTCATCATCACCCGAGTTTACTCTGACACTATACTCTGCGGGTCTTGGGCGGTTTACCCTCATTGGTTCGTTGTTATCAGGACTAATAATTTCCGCATTCGAGCGTTTCGCGGGATTACGCTGCTTTAGTGCTGGGATAGCTTGCGATTCCCCTGCAGCTGGGGTTTCTGTTAAAGACATCACCAAATTACGATCTTCGTCCCCCATTTCAGAGGTCGCGGAACTAAAAGATACAACCGTTGCCGAAGATTCAGATCTAGTCCTAGCATTAGACGGATATGCCAAGCTACCGTCGTCTTCAGGGGGCATGTTGCTATAGATTTCCCGACCGACCATGCCCGTAACTGGCGGTGGCGCCGAGTGTGCACTATTCTGGGGGGGAGGGGGTTCAGCTTGGTTTCTACTAGGAGGGTTTACACTGTCATGAGCGGTGTTACGTTTTTGTTCTTCAACAAGGCCGCTTGTGTAATTATACATGAAAACCTGGTTACCGATGAACAACTTAAGTCCTCGTAATTTCACATCAACAAAACCCTCAGTCTTTGCATCTTCTAAAGTCTCTTTCAGTTTTTTTCTGGCAATCAACTCACGTTCCGTGTAATCAGGACTAATTGATAATCCCAACCTTCGCAAAAGAAAACCTGATTTTAATACATAGTCCCGCCCTGCAACACTTGCAAATTTGATCACTACAGGACGGACGCTCATTGAACTTTTAAGTCTGAAAGTGTCACGCACATCAAAAAGACGGAGATTTAAATTCGGAATTCCCGCATTCAAAGCACTGACAACATCTTCCAGAAGTGAGCGCCCCCTATGCTGCGGCGAAAAGTTATAAAGCACTACGTTTCCTCGCTTCATGTCAGTTTCTAAATACTGAATTTTTCTCAGTGCTAATCCAACTTCTTCCCGTACATTTGACACATCTCTGCAAACCGACTGCGATTCCCTTTGAATATTCTGGACCACAGTTTATAGAATTAGCAGTATGATCATTTTCTATCTCTCCCATTATAAAAACCCGGACAGGGGTGCGAGTGCTCCGGAGAACGTTTTTGCAGATAGAAACATAGGCGTTATCAGATCTTTTCGCGGATAGACAAGTCAGATTTCTCTTGGACACGAAACAAGTGGAAACCCGCTATTACGAATAATGCACTTGGTAACCATTTCTCAGTGATTGACGATAACAGACTAATCCGCTAAGGCAGAAACAAGTGGGAGGAGCTTTTTGTTCGCACCGAGACCGAAGACCAGAAATTATCTGTGATAAGCTTACTGTCTATAAACTGTGTTCTGGACTAACGACGCAACATTTTCAAATTTATTTCCCAACTCAGCCACATACGACGTCATTGAATTGACCTGCCTTGACATCGGGTCAATAATATCCAACTTCAAATTAATTGCTTGAATTTGCGTTAATAATGCATTAATGTTATCTTCCATTTTAAATCAGAAATGAAGACCAAAAATGAAAAAGACTTATCTTTACGTGAGGGCTGTGCCCCACGGGTGCTACCGTAACCGGCCAAACTTGCAAGGCACAACCCAGCCTAAATTTCGCTCGGCTATAAAAACAGCATTTAACGAACGAATCCTAAAATCATAATTCCACTTTCAGTCCAAAATTCAATAATCACTGGCAAAAGCTTTTGCAAGCAATACAAGAATTTCACTTTAGGTGCTATTTGTTCGAATGAAATTTAATCCGATTAGTTAGATGTTGACACCTTGAAAACTAGTTCAGTACTGATATGATAAACCCTAATCTATAATGAATTCCAAATGTTTTGTTTCCCAAACCCAGTGATATCAATTCATAAAAATCTATGGGGGGGGGGTATTTTCAATATCTAACGGGACAAAAAAGATAGTTATTGTTCATGTTCATTCACAAAAGGCAATAAAGACGTTTTTCAATGAAAATAACTCAAAAAAATGCTTTTCAAAATTACAGAAAGGAAGGCAAAAAATTAGGAGGCTACAGACCCCCCTCCAACTGACGTCAATGCACAAACCCAATATATTTTCTTTCTATTTGCATGTTTAGGTACTTGTGCACTAATTGGTACACACCGCTATAGACTGTATCAAGGAAACCAGACACGAAACCCGCTAACGGGTATTTGCAATAGAGAAATATAATGCAAAGCGTGGTTTTCATTGCGTTTACAATATTTAAACTCTCCTTTTTTGGGGTTTATGGGGGGAAAAGGTACCTAGGTTAGGTTAAGTTACGCATTTAATATATGCTATGCTTTACCCCCCACCCCCCTAATGTGCAAATATATAGCCCGCTAAACTATTATATATTCATCCTATTTTATGTTTTTTTAATTAGCATTAACCAAACTTGACTTCTTTCGTGTGTACTATTCAGTGCACAAGTACCCATATTTAATATTCGATTTCTTTTAACAGTACTTATCCTTGAAAACACCATATAGTTAGTTTTACCGTTAGTTTTAGTAAGAAGATTATAATCAGTCCATTCTATGAACTCCGGTAGCGCTTCGTGAACCACTGGAGTACTGTCACTGAATAGTCAAGGCCCCCAAAATGGGTTTTCACCTTTCAATTGTTGAGAAAATCGGGATTGCCTAGAAATCTGGCTCTTTCCCGATTTCAATTATTTTATTCTGAATAAAATATAACTGAATAGCTGCTTTCATCAGCCATAGGAAAATGTATACAGTCTTTGGTGTTCACTTATAATTTACTATGCAATAAAAAAATTACCAGTGGTAATACAATTACAACTTTCTACACGCGTAGAAAGTATCCATCCAGGCTCATTAATAATCAGTTTTAAAAAATTGATCAAGGATCCACCATTATAATGCAGCTGGCAGCTACCCTCAAACTTTTCAGAGGAGGCCAATTCAAAAAAATGTGTGGGAGAGGGGGGGGGGGGGTACGGATTGGGCTTAAATTTTCTAAAAAAAAATTAATTAAGACTAAAAAAAAATTCGTGTGGAGACCAATGGTCCGAGTGGCGCAGCTAGCG
This sequence comes from Artemia sinica, assembly GCA_027921565.1. Taxonomy (NCBI): domain Eukaryota; kingdom Metazoa; phylum Arthropoda; class Branchiopoda; order Anostraca; family Artemiidae; genus Artemia; species Artemia sinica. Next base: position 43,938,444 of record CM051270.1, read on the forward strand.
ATCTTCTGATTCCCTGCCTTCAGCCGGGAGTGCTATGCGTTGTTGGGGGAAATCATCCGATGCTTCCCATGTTTCTCCCTAAGATTTTTCCAAGTATCCCTTTCGAGCTGTGTCGCTTCTGTCTGAACTCATAGAGTCACACCGCTTACCCCCTCTCCAAACCAAATAATCAGTGACTCCAGCACCCGAATGCCTACCCAGAAAAAACGTAGTGTTGCAATTCCAGTGTGTCAACCACCCGGCTTGGACAACTGTTTTTAAACGAATATACAAAAAGGTATCTCTAAATCCAAGATGAGTTAATTTTGTTTTTCGATTTTTTTTTCAAGAAAAATACCCAAAAAATGCATTTTTCAAAAGTCAGGGGACAGTGCTGATTTTTTTTTATTTAGGAATAGACAGCCCTGGGTCCTGTGCTATGAGATAACACTTATTGGAAAAAGCCTACAGGCCATACCAACATAAAATACAGCCTACAAAGAAAGCTTGAGGAACAAAATACAACTTTAAACAATACAAACCAAGAATAGAAAAAAAAAAAAAAAACACAACAAGGTCCAACATTTTAACTAACAAACCACAACCATAATAAAATTCAATTCATAAAAACCATAACAAGCTATCCCCTCAAAATAGATTCCCTATGTTTAGTCCATAAACAAAGAAATGGGGGTGGTTGCCCTCCGATTTCTTTTGACTCTTAAATAGGGCACTATAATTTAAGGTCCCCTTTTGACTAAGCCCCCTCCGAAGTTTATAAGATCACTCCTTCCATATAAAGTGAATAGGGAAGGAGTGTATATAGTTCCATATAAACTCTGTTTAACACTTCTATAGAAAAGTAAACTAGTAGAAGCATTTGTACCAGCACCCCGATGTTGAATCTCTTGATCTTCTAGCCTAGACATTAAATCTCTCAGAAAAACATACTCATTTCCTAGGGGCATTCTCGGTCTTTTTTGGCTTTTTGAGCACTTTTTTATTTTCACTACTAAATATGAATTTACCTGGATTTGATTTACTAGATACGTTATAAACCATGTATATTATGAATTCTGTTATTATTTTAATTGGCTATTGATATATTTAGGATGGACCTTTCCTCTGGAACGAACGAACTCAGGGATTCATTCTTGGAGCCTATTTCTGGGGCTACATTATGACTCAGATGCTTGGTGGCTGGTTGGCTGAAAAACATTCCGCCAAATGGGTGTTTTGGACTTCTGTCATTGTCAATGCTGCCTTAACCCTAATCACCCCCTTGGCTGCTAATATTCATTTTGGACTCGTGATTGCTGTTCGGTTTGTGGAAGGATTAGGGGCAGTAAGTGATTGCTCTCAATTCATTATTTGATTTCTTCTTTCTAAAATAAATAGCAGCCATTGCGCAGTTTTCCACAATAACATTTGATCTTATTTCATGGAAGTTAATGGATTTAAAAGTGCTCACGGGTAAAAATTATTTTAAGAAAACGGCTATTAAAAAATTATTATTGTTAAATTAACCGGACTATTAAAATTTTGATTATTAAAAATCATAGAAATTTTGTATTAAAAAATAGGAAAACCAATGTTTCTATTTTTGGCTTTTGAAATACAAATACAAACAGGGTTTCCTTACGTTAAAGAAATTCAGAAATGTATTTTTGTTTAACATGTAGGCTATAGGCTTACTGTTAAACAATTTTTTTGCCTTGACTTTTTTTTTATAGATATATTCAATGTAAAATAAATCAAATTTAAGACGTTTGAAAAATTCGTTTACTACGTTACGTTGGGATAATAACGTTGATAGCTGCGCTACTATTACTACTACTACTACTACTAACAAATTACTACAGTACCAAGGCGCCTGAGCCCAACTCACTGCAGCACCAAGCCGCCTGAGGCCAACACAGCTGCGCACACTCCTCCTCCATCCCAATCTATTCAAGAGTTCTGTACATCCTCTCAAGAAATTCCCATTTCCCTTAAACCTTTCTTGCTTGAAATAAACCACTATCTTTCTAACCTCTGATAAACTCATTATTCTCCTCCTTCAAGTTGAAGGAACGTTTGATGTTTGACCTATTGGAATATATATGATATACAATTCTGGAAAATCAAGTTAAAAAGTGTAATTATCATTAATTGGAACATAAGCCCTTTTCGACTATAAGTTTTATGAACTACTTTCTATTTCTTTCCAAAAGACTATGGGCGATATTATATACGTTTTGATTTATTTTCTAAATTATGAATATTTTCACAATCGTTTTGCAAATATTATACTATCCATTATACAGATAAAAGCCCCCGACTTTCTTATGATATCCAATATTCCTAATATAATTCTACTATGTTTTCATTATGTATACCATCCCCCCCCCCATTCGCCCTATCAGAATATTTTTATGATAACTGATTTTTACATACCTTAAATTTTTTTTTATTTATTGACATCGTATAACTAAAAGTTTGAGTTCATTTGATTAGTAAGCAATTCCGATAACAGCAATTTAATTTTGCAAGAAATGAAATCTGGTGACATTCATGGTGCGAAGCAACGTTTTTGCAGTAAATAATAGAAATAGAATTTAAGATTAGAAATGATAATAGAAAATATTTACAAAAAATATATATGTCATTGTATATTTATGTCATTAAAAATAAACATAAAAAAACATGTAAATATAATAAATGAATATATCATTTGGGAATAGTTGTTATGGGAATAAGACGAATGAAAATTTAAATAATTTACAAGAACAAAAAATAGAAATGAAGATGCAAGAGGCACTGTCTCGCTGAATGTGGTTTATATATACGCCTCAAAATGTGTATTGAAAACAACTGTGGCCTACTGTATGTGTACATATGTGTATGTCAAAGCTGGTAAAGCCATATACAAAACTGATACGCATAAAAAATAAGCAGATACAAATAAATAAACAAAAAACTGTCCCAGAATGAAGATTGTTGTTTTATATTTAGGTCTTATTAGGGTACTTGTATGATATAGCCGTGACCTAATATTCTTCATCTAAGTAGAACCTGTTTCTCTGACGCTCAATCCTAATGAAATCAAACAGTTCGTGGTAACGAACTGTAAGTAAGGAGCGACCCGGCTCAATGGTAACCGAAACTCTAGAAAACGGGTTTTTGATACCAATAGATATATCAAAAGAATCAGATTTCAATGCTGATTTCAAATATATAACTTTCATCAAGTTTAGAGCTACCCATCAAAAGTTACGCGCCTGAGAAAATTTGGCTAATTTTCAAAAAAAGGGGGAAAGACCCCCTAAAAGTTATAGAACCTTAATGAAAATCACACCATCATATTCAGCGTATCAGAGAACCCTACTGTAGAGGTTTCAAGCTCCTATCTACAAAAATGTGGATTTTTGCATTTTTTGCCAGAAGAAAGATCACGGATGCGTGTTTATTTGTTTGTTTGTTTGTTTGTTTGTTTGTTTTTTTTTTTTTTTTCCCAGGGGTGATCGTATCGACCCAGTGGTCCTAGAATATCGTGGGAGGGCTCATTGGAACGGAAATTAAAAGTTCTAGTGCCCTTTTTAAGTGACCAAAAAAAATGGAGGGCAACTAGGCCCCCTCCCACGCTTATTTTTTTACCAAAGTCACCCGATCAAAATTTTGAGATAGCCATTTTGTTCAGCATGGTCGAAAATATGATAAATATGTCTTTTGGGATGACTTAATCCCCCGAAGTACCCAGAGGGAGGGCTAAAAGATATGAACTTTACCCAATGTTAACATATAGTATTGGTTATTCGGAAGTATACAGAAGTTTTCAGGAGGTTTTTTTTCTGCTAGTGGGAGGGAAGGGTGGGTCGGGGGTTATGTTGGAGGATCTGTTCATGAAGGAAGTTTTCATGGGGGAAGGGAAATCGCCATGAAGGGGGCGCCGGACTTGCCAGCATTATTTATTGGTTATTGGGAAGTATACAACCATTTTCAGGAAGGATTTTTTCTGGAGGGGGGGCTAGAGGAGGGAGTTACTCTGGAGAATATTTCCGTGGAGGATGTTTCTTTGGGGTAAGGGACATTTCTATGAAGGGGGCGCCGGATTTCCAAGCATTATTTAAAAAACGATCAGAAATTAAATAAAAAAAAACCAAGTTTTTTCAACTGAAATGTAAGAAGGAATATTATCAAACAGTTCGTGGTAACGAACTGTAAGTAAGGAGCGACCCGGCTCAATGGTAACCGAAACTCTAGAAAACGGTATTTTGATACAAATAAATACATCAAAAGAATCACATTTTAATGCTGATTTCAAATATATAAGTTTCATCAAGTTTAATCCTTTCCATCAAAAGTTAGGCGCCTGAGAAAATTTGGCTGATTTTCGAAAAAGGGGGGAAAGACCCCCTAAAAGTCATAGAACCTTAATGAAAATCACACCTTCATATTCCGCGTATCAGAGAACCCTACTGTAGAGGTTTCAAGCTCCCATCTACAAAAATGTGGAATTTTGCATTTTTTGCCAGAAGAAAGATCACGGGTGCGTGTTTATTTGTTTGTTTGTTTGTTTTTTTTTTTTTTTTCCCCAGGGGTGATCGTATCGAACCAGTTGTCCTAGAATATCGTGGAAGGGCTCATTGGAATGGAAATTGAAAGTTCTAGTGCCCTTTTTAAGTGACCAAAAAAAATGGAGGGCAACTAGGCCCCCTCCCACGCTCATTTTTTTCCCAAAGTCACCTGATCAAAATTTTGAGATAGCCATTTTGTTCAGCATGTTCGAAAATATTATAAGTATTTCTTTTAGGATGACTTAATCCCCCGAACTTCCCGGGGGGAGGGCTGAAAGTTATGAACTTTACCCAATGTTAACATATAGTATTGGTTATTTGGAAGTATACAGACGTTTTCAGGGGAGATTTTTCCTGGTAGTGGGGGGGGGTGGGTCAGGGGTTATGTGGGAGGATCTTTCCATGAAGGAAGTTTTCATGGGGGAAGGGACATTGCTATGAAGGGGACGCCGGACTTCCCAGCATTATTTAAAAAAAGATCATAAATTTAATATAAAAAAACAAGTATTTCAACTACAACAGCAGCAACATCGAAACTTTAAACGAACAGAAAATATTACATATATAATTGGGTTCACCCCGTAGTCAATGCCTCGCTCTTTAAGCCAAAGATTTTTTAGTACTTTCATAAGAGCTATTTATTCTAATTAACGGCCTTTGTGATTAAGCGGTCATTTCTAAAGAATTGGAACAAAATTTGAAGTTTCGCTTAAAGAGCAAGGTATTGACTAGTGGGCGAACCCCCTAATAAATGTATTAAAAATATATGAATATAGAAGTTCGTTACGTAAGTTAATTCGTAAGTTTCGTATATTTATTACTAATAAAAACGTTCATAAATAAAATTAAACAAGTTTCGAGAAAGCCATTTACCTAAATAAATGTAAATTAATATGAAAATTTTGTTTTAATTATTCATGTACGGTGAGCCAAGATCAAAACCTGCATTTATTCAAAAACGTTCAAAAATTAAATAAAAAAAACAAGTTTTTTAAACTGAAAGTAAGGAGCGACATTAAAACTTAAAACGAACAGAAATTATTCTGTATATGAAAGAGACTGTCCCCTCCGCAACGCCTCGCTCTTTACGCTAAAGTTTGACTCTGTCTCACAACTTTATTTTTTAAAACAATAAAAAAATTTAGCGTAAAGAGCGAGGCGTTGAGGAGGGGACAGTCTCTTTCATATACAGAATAATTTCTGTTCGTTTTAAGTTTTAATGTCGCTCCTTACTTTCAGTTTAAAAAACTTGTTTTTTTTATTTAATATATAAAAAGGACAATCAGGCATTTATGTAAATTTGTAAATGAAGCATTGACATCAATGAGTGAAACTTGATATTTATGTTATTTTGCTTGTGGAGTGTATTTAAGAATACTGTGCTGTACGGCCTATCTTTTGGCTTATAATAATTGCATTATTGTTATTATACCTAAGTATGATAAAAATGTAATACTTTAGAAATAAATTTGGCCTATATATTTGCACATTGGGGGGGGGGGGGGGTAAAGTATAGTGGGTATGCATGCCTAATGTGTTAGGTACAATTATTCTGAATATTATGAAATAAGAATTGTTTTCTAACTTCTAATGTGCAAATATATAGCCCAAATTATATATCTCCCATCTATGCTGTCACTTCTCTTTGCCTTGTCTCACGCTAAGCTGAAAGAAACTGACGAAAAAAATGGTTCTACAATGCATCAATGGATGAGCAACTTGAGTGGTCGGGGTTATGTCATACAAGTACCATTATTAGTTTATACAGTTCTTATTTTTATTTGTTTTGATTGTTTTCATAGCTGACACATCTGTGTTATATTTTGCCTGACGTTTTTTATTTGGAAGACTCCATATTTTTTGGGTAATATATACGCCTGAAGTTCTCTGTTGAAAACTGTGATCTACTTTATGTTGACGATCTTAGAATGAAGACTAGCCTACTATTTTGCTACGTAAATCTTATGAATTTATACTGTTCTTTCTTTTATTTCTTTGAAATTATTTTCATAGTTGATATATTTGTTTTTATTTTGACCCTTGTTTTTTATTTACTTTGACCCTGTTTTTGATTTTGTTTTTTATATATTTGTTGTTTTTTTTTATTTTAGAACACTTCAAACTACAATATATGGTATGATTTCACCATGTGAGCTTATTTTCGATATTTTTCTAATTGAAAGGGTCGAGGATATTCTTATTAAAAAAATTGGGGTTTAATAAAAGATATATATGACTCCCTTAGATTACTCATTCAGTGAGTCGTATACAGGGAAAAGGGGGAATAACCCTCAATCAAGATTTGAAAAAAAACTTTTTTTTCTTTGCATCTGCGTTTCAAATAAAAGATCGTTTTTTAAATGTCTTGGTCAGCAATTGTGGTGCAGACTCAGTAAATCACCAATCATCGCCGTAACGTAATTATACAAGATGGGAAAATATACCAGTTTTTATTGAAAATACTGCCACGTTATCTGTCAAACAGTTCGTGGGTAACGAACTGGAAAGGAGTGACTTTTGCGAATAGTAACCGAAATTCTCAAAAAAAGGTTTTATTAATAATATATACACAAAAAAATCGTTTTTTATGGTTTTCCTAAATGCGTAAAACTCTCTAAGCACAAAGTTGCATAACGAAAGCTAATGGGACCTTCTCCAGGGACGACATAATTGCAAAGAGATCAGCCCATTTGGATCCCAAAGATGACACTGACCATTTAATCATTTTCAGCTCTGATTTTATAATTACTGCATGCTTTATTATTCTTAATTTTTTTGGAGGCTTCAAGGATTTCTTCGACTGTAGGTGGGTCAGAATTAGTGTCGAGCGAGAATAATTTGTTTCGAGAACAGTGGTTCTTCTGATTGGATCGCAAGTTCATCATTTAGAGGTGAACGATTAAAGACTCTTTCAGTTTTTAGAGCCCGTACTTCCTTGAAAGCTTCTGGGTCTTTTACTAGGTTTCCAGATTGGTCCCTGAACGGCGTTGGGTTTCTTGCCAAAAATTTATTTTGTAACTTTATATAAGGCTGTCTGCTCTTTATGCAGCATACTCTGCCTCAAATCAGGGGCATAATTCGCTATGGAGTAGGGGGCAACCAGCCCTCCTAGACCTCGGTCTGCCCCCCCCCAGCTGAAATTTTGTTTCTTCGAAAATTTTGTCAAAACTAAGAAAAGACTGCATAATTCAAGTATCGACAGAAACGGGTCAGTTTTTTTTAGTGTACATTTACCTTTATGGTACTACATTTTTCAGTTTTTATTGTCATTTTCATTTGATTTAGGAAAATTGGCTCCAAATTTCCCCTCCCCCCTCTTCCCAGAATTTTGATAAAATTACGCCACTGCCTCAGATGTTTTGTGGTCCAGATGCTGACGCTTATCAAGTGTAGCACTTCTTTTCACCTATTGTCTCAATAGTTTTGTAATTCTGGTTCCTGTAGAGTGCCTAGGATTTAGAGTAGGAGGATAGTTGGGCCTTTTTCATTCTTTTCCTTCGTTGATCGGTGACCGCGTTGGAACTTTTCAGGAATCCGGACGTTGAATATGCTCTTTCCTGGTAATTTAGTTTGATATTTTGCCCCACGTGTTCTTGATATGTTTTCTTCCATAAAGCCCCTCCTTGCCATAATCACTCGTTCACGTTTATTATTAACTGAACAGAAATTATATAAACTATGTTTTTATTCTCGGGGAGCTACTTCGTTATTATTGTTCTGTAATACAAATAATCGAATGCAATTGTGTAAAAATGTGAATTATTTTTGGTGTAGCTGTACAATATTTTTTGTTGTTGTAGCTGTGCAAGTCCGGGCAACTGGGCTCTCTGCTTTTTTGTTAAGTCTTTCTTTATTAATTAATTACTCTCTTCATTAAAAAAGGCAACTAGAGGTAAATATTATGCGTGAAACTTTAAATTAAAAATATGACTAAGCTATTTTTATAATAAAGTATTTATGGGCCTAATGAATTTCTTCGTCAATTTCGACAACTTGAAAGGAAATATATTTATTGAAATTTTTTTTTTAGGGTATATCATTGCCAGCAATGCATGTCCTTTTGTCGAAGTGGGCACCGCCGACTGAAAAGGGAAGGATATCATCATTCACATACGCAGGTACCCTTGTTTTATTTTTTACTGATTTTTTAAATTTTTTACTAATTTAGTTTTTTTACTTATTATTTTTTTTCATATGAAGTTAGCGTCGTTTTATTTAATTACTTTATTAATATATTTTCTAAGTTTTATTTCACCAACATACTTGAAAGAAGACAAAGCAGTCTCGGAATCGAGTTTTTAATTAAAAGTAACTTATTATGGTAATGAACAGTTTTCTTAGTTCATTCATGACCGACTTTTTCAAATGATAACTTGTGGATGAAGTGAGAAGGATACCCAATATTATTTTAATTAGTGTCAATTAGAAATTCCCTATATAAATAATTGGGCATTGTTCAAAATGCCTGAGCAATTTAGAAGTGACCCAATGGGATATAGCAGAATGATAAAGTATATAGAAAATATTATATTCCCCGGGTATTACGGTAAAAATGCTTGGAATCAAGTGCGCAATTTAAGACAAGTTTTATTCATTTTATAGTGAATGTAAATAATTGGGTATTTACAATGCCTGGGTAATTTTAAAAGTGCCAAATGGGATGTGACAGAAGGATAAATCACATAGAAAATACTACATTGCCCGGACATTATACATAATGCTGGAAATCGAGTGAGCAATTGGAGACAGTTTTATTAGTATTTCAAAATTTGTATTCAAAATTCTTACAAATACACAAACAAATGTCAAATCCTAAAATTTCCATTTATTAGAGCAGCTTCCACTTTGATGACATTCCCAGTCTCATAGCTTCTCTTTAAGGCACTTGCACTTCTCGGATTTACAGCAACATTTACAGCCACGTGGACAATAGGCTTGGCCCCAAGTCTCAGATGAAGTGCTTGTACATTCTCTTTGTGGAATCTCGAGGAACTTCTTTGGCATAAATAAACTTTCCATTACATATTGTAAATTGATTCCTAACGTAAAGGTGATTTAGAATTTCATATTTCATGCCTCATTTCTAATGATTGGCACCTGTTACGTTAAGAATAGACGCCAGATATTTCTTCGATCACCGCGACCTCTATCGACATCTAGGACTTGAGCTCTAACTGTGTCACTCTTTAGCGGTAGTGTATTTTAGATCAGAGGTTTGAAACATATTTTCAGCTCATTTTCAAATTGCTTGCTGATATCTCTCTAATTTTTAATGTCAGCTTTTCTTTTTTTTCACATTCGATCATTCGAGGAATCTTGATAACCTCCCTAGGCGCATTCTTCATGATCGGAGACTTGAAAATCAGATGGCTTGGAGATATTTATTTCTCTTTCTATTTCTCTTTAGATATTTACCTTATTGAGGCATCCTTTTTTCTTGTCCTTTTAGTTACCAAATCTAACTGTATGATGGTTTGATAAAACCAGGATTTGTTGAGTTCGCCCTTCGGTTTCAAAATACCTCTATTATTGACCACTTAATTTTCAATCCTCAGAGTGTCAGCCAAGGGCCTATACAGAATTTTTTTTTTTTTTTTGGGGGGGGGGCTACCAAAGAAATCTAAAGAAGCGCATCAGAAATTTGTTTATATGCATTTTTGTTACGTTTTTACGATTCAGATTTTTTGTGGGGGGGGGTTCAAACCCTTAACCACTTTGCCCGCCTGGATACGGCTTTGGTGTCAGCTGTAATAGCCCTATTACAGTAGGCTATTCAAGGGCAAACAGTGCTGTCCAAACGGACTTTTGTCAAGCCAAATATCCATGGCTTCTTTCTCTAAGCCAGAAAATTAGTAAACCGACATATCCGGATCGTCTATTGGTCCAACTACTGGGATTGAGCCTGACCGATTCTGTTAAGTAATCCAAGTTGGACTTAAATTTTTTCCTTGTCATCCTCCTAAAAAGGTAGTATTTGCATTTTTTGTTATCAAGTTTTAATATTATTTTTATTATTTCTATTATTATGGATTACGAAAGAAATATAATAAATTATTTCATAAACAAATTTTTTTATAGCTAGAATCTTTCTTTTTGTAGTTATGAATTCTTGTAATAAAAGAACAAATCACATGGAAAAAATTGAATTTTTTTATGGCAGTACTGGAGAGTAGGTAAAATTGTAAATTGCCATCTTTCGACAACGCTAGCCTACAGCTCCGAAGGAAAAATGTGCAGACATCCAAAATCACAAGTTGTCAACTGTTGAAATAGAGAATTTTCAATAAGAGGATAAAATGGTGCTTCATCTAAAAATACCTCGGGCGATCTTTAGAATTTTCTTGTCTTTTTATCATATTCTCTAGATATCGGTTGAGTGTGCAGGAGTTTTTTTTTCAGCCCTGAGAGGATACAATCGAATAGATTTTTTGTTTTGTTTTGTTTTATTAGTGTATATTTATTCTTAAAAAAAGGTCAAACTGTAAAAAAAAATAGAAAATCATTATTCTTAAAAAAATCAACGTCTGGGCTGAAAGATAAAGTTTTTTGGAATGGTCTGCTTTCTTCACTTTTCAGTATACCTCTTACCTGCATCTGGTGATACCAAAATTTGGCTGTAGGAATTCTGACGAATCAGTCCTTGAAACCAATCTCAGCTCCCTTCCCCAATAATATCTGCGTCAAAAGAATAGGATTTTAATGTTGACTCGAAATATGTAAAATTCATCATCTTAATTACCTTAAAAATTTTTGAGGGTGAGACTATTTGACTGTGAGATATCTTTCTTTTTTCAATCAATATTTCAGCGATTTAGATAGGAAATCATGTCAGTTGCCTGTTGTGTCACAGAGGGTTTGTTAGTAAAAATGAAGATACTTGTCTGTTAGCCAGTACACACTCGAGAATTTCGATCTATAAAATCAGACAATAACCGGTTTATTGCTGTTTGTATACGGAGACAATTAACTTCGGCTCAGTGGAAAACTACATTGTAGCTACTTTTTAATAAATATTTAGTGGGTATTTTGGTTAGATTAGGTTACATTTTGCATTTTGCCCCGCTATACTTGACCCCCCCCCTTTTCTAATGTGCAAATATACAGCCCAAATTATATATATCCTATCTATCTCTCAAGCGTCTCAGCTGTTTCAACCTGTAGATTCAAATTCTAGAGTGTGTACTGGCTAACAGATAAGTACCAAAATGAAAATAATTTGAGCAGGAATCTATTCTCAATGAGTGGGGGGAGGGGGAGATTCGAAGAGGCACCAACAAATAGACGAATTTTCTAGAAATGAAAGAAACATCAATGGATTTTAGAAAATCTTAGATCTTAAACTGTGTACAAAATTATCCTCTACACGTAAAATTCATTGTTTACATCAATAACTTGCCTTGCTGCATAGTATTTTTTGATCACGCATACTGGATTTTGTTTATTAAGTGAGTTCTTCTTCGTTTTTCATTCTGTCATTGTATAGTATCTGTTTGTTTTAATTTTATCTTTAAGCTGAGTATTCAGTTGTGTTTTTTTGCCCATTGATAAATTCTTCCGAATGTTAAGCCGAAATATTCAGGCTTTTATTATTATTTTGTGTCAATAAGTTTTTATTCGTTTGTTTCCACTGACTTCTTTTATATTTTCTTTTATTTTTTATTTTATTTGTTTGTCTCTTATCATCTTCTTTTTATATTTTCTTTTCTCTTTTTTGCATGCCTGATACCACTATCCTTTCTGTTTAGAATTCAGACTGACTAATTTTGTTAAATGTTTGAGACTATAAAAAGAAAATCTGTATCATATGTTTAGTTTGACAGGGAAGCCTTTTCTTACGAATTAAATTATTTTGCTGTTCTAGGTATGTCTCTTGGAACGGTGATCTCTTTGCCGTTTTCTGGTGTTTTGGCTGGCAAACTTGGTTGGGCGTGGGTATTCTACATTCAGGGCATCATGTCAATCATCTGGTGCGTTTTATGGATATTTCTGGTGTTTGATTCTCCGTTGACACACAAATTTATCAACCCAGTTGAAAAACAATTTCTTATCGATTCAATGAACTTGAAGGCAGTACCTGTCGATGGCGTAAAGAAACAAAAGGTATGGGATTTTCTCTGTTCAGATACTTCACAGTGAACCCCCTCTCTCTTCCTAAATCTCAATATACTGGAATTTTTTCTTTTGTTTTCATATATTTTGCTGTTTTTTTCTTTGTTGCTACTTTTACAAATTACTCTCCTTTATTTAATTAATTAAAAAAACTTTTTCCACAAAATAAGTTTTTCAAAGAAATGTAAAGAACGCCATTAAGCAAAAAATTAGAAAAAATAAAATCAAATAATCTACCAAGCGTGAAACTACCACAAATCAGCATCGATAAATAAATGAAACCCAAAACGAACAGAAATTACAATAAATAAATAGTCAAACTCAAAACGAGCAGAAATTAAAATAAGTTGGGCTCAAAACCCCTATGCCTTCCCGAGGCCAGAACATAATTTGCACTTTACTGAAAAAAATATAAATGTTTTTACTTTTATAACTTTAATAGATCAAACAATATTAATATTTAGTTACTAAATATCAGTATATGTATATTAAACTGACAATGTACATTCATTTGTATTTTTTTCAGTAAAGTGCAAATTATGTTCTGGCCTTGGGAAGGCATAGGGGTTTAGAGCCCAACTTATGTTAATTTCTGCTCGTTTTGAGTTTGATTCGGTTATTTATTGTAATTTCTGTATGTTTTGGGTTTCATTTATTTATCGATGCTGATTTGTGGTAGTTTCACGCTTGGTAGATTATTTCATTTTATATTTGCTCATTTTTTGTTCAATGGAGTTCTTTACTTTTCTTTGAAAAACTTATTTTGTGGAGAAAGTTTTTTTTTAATTAATTTCTGTTCGTTTTATATTGACATAGTCTTTTCAGGGAAAAAGAAAATAATACTTTAAATCTTTTCGTTTTTTTAAGAATTTATAGTTTGGCCTGCTATTTGTATGCTGGAGAAAAATTTTCAGCAATTTTTAACAACATACACCCTTTTAAAAATCTGGACACTAAATGTTGGGTTTAATTTAGTTTCATACCTCCTCTAGTTGACCTGAAATGGAAAACTTGATACCATTCGCAAAAAAATCTGTTTACTTTCTGCACTAGTCACTAGGCTACTAGGCTTAGGCTTTTCGATTTCCAATCGAATGAGCCCTTTTTGAGTTTCTACACTTTCTATAAACACCTTATATGCCCCCAGGGCATAAATTACAACCCTTGCCCTTAGGGCTGTGAGGGCGGTTGTCATCCTCTAAGACCTAATTTCCAGAACTTTCAACTACGTTAAACAAAATGGCTATCTCAAAATTTTGATTGGATGTGTCTGGGAAAATGGTGGGCGGGAGAGGGGCGTTAGTCGCTCTCCAATCACTTTCAACTATTAAAAAAGGCACTAGCCCTTTTAATTTCCATTCAAATGAGCCCTTTTGAAGTTACTACGACAACGCTTTCAATAAAAATCGTATATGCCCCCATGGCATAACTTACAATCCTTGCCCTGAGGGCTGGGGGGGTTGTCATTCTCAAAGACCTAATTTCCAGAACTTTTTGCAACGTTGAACAAAATGGCTATCTGAAAATTTTGATTGGATGTGTCTGGGAAAATGGTGGGCGTGAGAGGGGGGTTAGTTACCCTCCAATCACCTTCAACTATTAAAAAGGGCACTAGCCCTCTCAATTCCTAATTGAATGAACCCCTTTTGAAGCTTTACGACAACTCTATCTATGAAAACCTTATATGCCCCCAGGGCATAACTTACAACCTCTACCCTGGGGGCTCTAAGGGATTTGTCATCCTTAAATATATAATTTCCAAAACTTTCAACTACGTTGAACAAAATGGCTATCTCTAAACTTTGATTGAATGTGTATGGGGAAATGGTGGGCGTGAGAGGGGGTTAATTATTCTCCACTCACTTTCGACTATTAAATAGGGCAATTTCAATTTCCAATCAAATTAGCCCCTTTTGAAATTTCTACAACAACTTTCTATATAAACCTTATATGCCCCCAGGGCATAACTTACAACCCTTGCACTGAAGGCTCTCATGGGGTTATCATCCTAAAAGACCTAATTTCCAAAACTTTCGACTACGTTGAACCAAATAGATATCTCAAAATTTTCATTGGTTGTGTTTGTGGAAATGGTGGGCGTGAGAGGGGGGTTAGTTGTCCTTCAATCACTTTCGACTATTAAAAGGGCACTAGCCCTTTCAATTTCCGATCGAATGAGCCCTTTTTGAAGTTTCTACAACATCGCTTTCTATAAAAACCCTATATGCCCCAGGGCTTACGACCCTTGCCCTGAGGGCTGTGGGGGTGGAGGGGTTGTCATCCTGAAAGACCTAATTTCCAAAACTTTCGACTACGTTGAACCAAATAGATATCTAAAAATTTTGATTGGATGTGTTTGGGGAAAAGGTGGGCGTGAGAGGGGGTTAGTTGCCCTCAAATCACTTTCGAGACTATTAAAAAAGGGCACTATCCCTTTGAATTTCCAATTGAATGAGCCCTTTTTCAAGTTTCTACGACAAAGATTTCAATAAAAACTGATATGCCCCCAGGGAATAACTTATAACCCTTGTCCTGAAGACTCTGGAGGGAGTGTTCTAATCACAGGTACAATTTCCTGAACTTTAAACTGCGTGGAACAAAATGGCTATCTCAAAATTTTGATTGGATGTTTTTGGGGAAATGGTGAGCGTGGAACGGATGTAAGTTGCCTTCTATTCACTTTCGACTGTTAAAAATGGCACTAGCCATTTCAATTTCCAATCAAATGAGCCATTTTTGAAGTTTCTACGACAACGCGTTCTTTAAAAACCTTATATGCCCCCAGGGCATAACTTACAACCCTTGCCCTGAGGGCTTTGGGGGGGGGATTGTCATCCTCAAAGACCTACTTTCAACAACTTTCAACTATGTTCAACAAAATGGCTATCTTAAAATTTTTATTGGATGTGTTTGGGGAAAAGATGGGCGTGAGAGGGGGGTTAGTTGCCCTCCAATAACTTTCGATTATTAAAAGGGGCAGTAGCCCTTTGAATTTCCAACCGAATGAGTCTTTTTTGAAGTTTCTACGACAGTGCTTTCTGTAAAAACCTTATATGCCCCCAGGGCATAACTTACAACCCTTGCCCTGAGGGTTGTGGAGGAGTGTCCTCCTCAAAAAAATAATTTCTATCTGGAAATCAACTACACTGAACAAATTAACTGTCTAAAAATTTTGATTGTATGTGTTTGGGGAAAAGGTGGGCGTGAGAGGGCGGTTAGTTGCCCTCAAATCACTTTCGAGACTATTAAAAGTATCCTATAGTATCCTATTCAAAAGCATATTTTATTTAACTTTGACGTATGCTCAAAAAGGGCTTATTCGATTGGAAATCGAAAAGCCTAAGCCTAGTAGCCTAGTGACTAGTGCCTTTTTAATAGTCGAAAGTGATTGGAAGGCTTGACATTTTTATAGTAAAGATTGATGTGGGTAAAATGTATTATTTTTTTGCTGTTGTTATTGTGTAGACCAGGGCACTATGTATCGAAGGAGTTGTCGTAGAAACTTGTAAAAGGGCTCATTCGATTGAAAATAGAAAGGGCTGATACCCTTCTTAATAGTCGAAAGTGATTGGAGGGAAACTAATCCCCCTCCCACGCCCATCCTCCCATTTGGCTTTATGTTTAAAAACTAAATGTTACCATAAGATTAAATCAAAATGCACTGTGTTAATGATAATTCCCAATAAGGCATCTCAGCCGTATCCCAAGAACAACTGAGGGTATTATGTTCAAACTTTAGGGGCTACTTCTGCTCTTAAAATTTAACCAAATCAAAATAGCGTAAGTGTATCTAAGCTATCAAAGAAAGTAAACAGATTTTTTTGCGAATGGTATCAAGTTTTCCATTTCAGGTCAACTAGAGGAGGTATGAAACTAAATTAAACCCAACATTTTGTGTCCAGATTTTTAAAAGGGTGTACGTTGTTAAAAATTACTGAAAATTTTTCTCCAGCATACAAATAGCAGATCAAACTATAAATTCTTCAAAAACGAAAAGATTTAAAGTATTATTTTCTTTTTCCCTGAAAAGACTATGTCAATATAAAACGAACATAAATTAATTAAAAAAAAAAAACTTTCTCCACAAAATAAGTTTTTCAAAGAAAAGTAAAGAACTCCATTGAACAAAAAATGAGCAAATATAAATTGAAATAATTTACCAAGCGTGAAACTACCACAAATCACCATCGACAAACAAATGAAACCCAAAACGAACAGATTTGTTGATTGTAGAGTGTATAACCCACACTCGAGTTATCCGCATTGTCGGTCATAGATTTGATGGTTTTGTGACAACATTTTTTATTGATTAATAAAGGACTTGAACAATGATTGATTCCCAAAATAATATTGGAAAATTAAATAACTAAAAAAGACCGTTTCTCAAATAGTAAGCTGTACGAAAAATACGGTTCAATCCCGCTTTCTCGGGCTATAATGAAAAAAAGGGCTGAGATAGCTAGGACACGTTATGCGAATAGTTGTTAGTAGTAGTAGTAAGTTCATTTTGTGGGGAGAGGGTCAGGTCTAAGAAATAGGTTTGCATAAAGACATTATATGGGCAAAATTAAATATTTAAATAGAATAGTTTTAAGTTTCAGGGAAAGAATATTAGCAATGCATGTCGGCAGGTACTTACAGGCATTTTTTTAGTGCAGGGGATAAATTGTAAATTTATATAAATTTAATTATATATTGTAATTTATAGTATTTTAAATAAATTTAAAATCATTGGCACCGCAATAGTGCAGCCTAAGTAAAGAACGATGTTGGCACAATGTATTGTTTTTTTGTTTTTTTTTTCTTGGTCTTCGACCAGGGCACTTCGTAACGAAGGAGTTGTCGTAAAAACTTTGAAAAGGGCTCATTCGATTGGAAATTGGAGTGGCTAGTGGCCCTTTTAATAGTCAAAAGTGATTGGATGTCAACTAGCCCACCCCCACGCCCATAATTCCTGCAAACACATCCAATCAAAATTTTGAGATAGCCATTTTGTTCAGCGTAGTTGATTTCCAGATTGAAAATGTGTTTTTGAGGAGGTCACTCCCCCACAACCCTCAGGGCAAGGGTTTTAAGTAGTGCCCTGGGGGCATATAAGAACGATGTAGGCACAATGCATTATTTATTATTTTTTCCTTTAGAGCAGGGCACTTCGTATCGAAGAAGTTGTCGTAGAAAGTTCGAAAAGGGCTCATTCAATTGGAAATCGGAGTGGCTTGTAATGTGAATGTAATGTGAATATTCGAAAGCGAATGGAAGGCAACTAATACCCCTTCCACGCCCACAATTTCCCAAGACACATCCAATCAAAATTTTAAGATAGCCGTTTCGTTCAACGTAGTTGAAAGTTCTGGAAAT
Organism: Artemia sinica; assembly: GCA_027921565.1. Taxonomy (NCBI): domain Eukaryota; kingdom Metazoa; phylum Arthropoda; class Branchiopoda; order Anostraca; family Artemiidae; genus Artemia; species Artemia sinica. The sequence goes on from CM051270.1 coordinate 43,956,446, forward strand.
TAGGTCTTTGAGGATGACAACCCCCCAAAGCCCTCAAGGCAAGGGTTAAAAGTTATGCCCTGGGGGCATATAAAGTTTTTATTGAGCGTGTTGTTGTAGAAACTTCAAAAAGGGCTCATTCGATTGGAAATTGAAATGGATAGTGCCCTTTTTAATAGTCAAAAGTGATTGGAAGGCAACTAACACCCCTTCCACGCCCAAAAAATCTACAAAAATCTACAAAACTACGAAATTTATTCCAATTATAAATAATGCTATGCCGTGGTGAAAAATGGGATGAAAAACTACAGAAAAACCACGGGTCAATTAAGCATGTAGAATCTGATTATCATCCTAAAGAAATATATTATGCAAATAAAAATAATTAGGCAGAGCATAGAACATTTGATACATACTTTTCGTTGACGATTTACCAGGGTAAGAATATGGACTAGGTAGGTGATTTATCAATATACGCAGAGCTTTATTTTGTTGCCTCTGAAGGGGAAGAATATGAGTTTTAAAAGTATTCGAAAAAATAATAGGACAGTAATTTATATATGAATGTACCAGAGAATGATAAAGAGATTTCAGGGCTAAAAACGGCAGAATAAATTTCAGACGGTTCATTATTCCAATATTTCTTGACAGTTTCATTCGAAGATAAATTGCATGGCTTTTAAATGATAAATTTGGATCCATTATTATCCCAAGATATCAACTCTTTCAATTTCTACGGATGAGCCCAAACATTAATCGTCATAACATCCGGTGCTGCTCTCCCAGTACGAAAGGAGATAATGAAAATTGTCCTAGCACAATTGATAGACAATTTATTTCTCAGAAACCGTAAGATAAGCCTCTTTAGTGTTGATTAGAACCTGAGCATCAAAGATCTAGAGTCGGGCTGCTGATATTGCATGCCGTGTCATCGACGAATAACATGTTGAGGCCAATATCGTTCACACAAATGAGAAATAGCAGTGGACCTAAAATAGAGCCTTGTGGAACCTCAATTGACTGAGATGGAGATATTGATGAGGAAGAAGTATTGCCCCCGTCGACATACTGATTTCGGTTTTTAGGTATAACATTATCAAGTCGTTAATGGGGACTCTTATACCACAGTTATCAAGTTTAGCTTGCAATATTTTATGAGAGATCGTATCGAATACCTTTTTAATGTCTAGAGAAACTGTAAGCAGGAATATCACCTTTGTCGAGGGCGTCATGAGCAAACTGAGTCATTGTCATAATAGCATGCTCAATAGAGTGAGACTTCCGGAACCCAAATTTCATCGGGCTAAAAAATTTAGTTTTCATTAGAAAGCTGACTATACGGTTATAAAGGCACTTTTTGAGCAACTTCCCAAATGCAGACAGGATTGAAATCGGCCGATAGTTTGTTGGGTTTTTCTCACAGCATAAATATACATACGAACAGTAGCGAAAAGTCCTATACTCTCCATGAAAGATTTTTGAAACACATCAATCTAACCCTCTCTTCATGACCCCGCATCTTCGCGCTCGCGCAATGACAAATGTTTGGCGCATTACAGAGGGCTTATACATAGAGATAATTCTTACAGACTTGAAAAAAGAACGAAATCTTCTGGTTTTGAAACAGAGATTGAACACATGGGATAGCGGGATTACAATATTCGGTGCTATGCACTGAAAATGTGTATCAGGTTTTGAAAAATATTTCTTTTATTTTAATTTCTTTAATGTATTACTTTTGTTATAGTGATTATGTCAAATTCTACCACAATGAAAGTTTTTTCTTATGAAACAGGGTTTTAGGTGTTTTTTTCCACTTAATGAGCATAAATTGCTTGTTACAAGATGAAGGTAGCATTATGGTTCAGAAGAATAATGTCTAATATTAAAAAAAATGTGCTATTTCATATTTTTAAGTCAATGCTGGTATATAAACATGTAAAGTAAGTAATCAATGAAAGATAATTGGATAATACCATCGAGAAGAAATAATTAATATTCAACTAGAAAAATATATTGGAAGTAAGGCCTTATGTGCGTTTTCTTGCATTAGTCGCTTTAACGCTTTATTTTTTTAGGTTCCTGTACCGTGGTTGGATGTCCTGAAATCAATGCCGTTCTGGGCCATTGCAGTTGCCCACACCTGCGGTAACTGGGGATGGTATATGTTCCTTGTGGAGCTTCCCACATATATGAAGCAGATTCTTCGATTTGACATTGCTGAGGTAAGAAATATATTTTTGAATTTTTTTTCTTCTAGAAATTAGCGTGCATAATTTTTTTTAATCGGGTAAGAACCACAGCAATTTAGTAAAAGCAACACTGTGTAATGTCAGTAAGAACTGTGATGCTCCACGGATAAATATTGGTTTTTTGGCTCCCCACGGTCCCTCTCTGGGAAAAATGTTTCTAGCTCAAGAACAATGGTTGCCTCCTTAAGGGCAACCTAATGATGAATGAGCCCTAGCCCATGGTAACCAAAAAGTTAAGAAGTCGTTTTGAAAGAAACCGTCAAGTTTCGGGGGTGGGGAGTTTGACCTACCTTTTGTATATTTAATTTAAATAAGAATACTACTTTAAATGCTGAACGTTGTTAAAATCATAATATTTTTTTGGGGGGGGGGAGACCACCACAGGCATGTTCTTAAAAGTCAAATCCAATGTTTATGACCACTACAGGTAAAGTAGACTAATGCGGATACAAAAGTTTTCATATTGTTCCCAACGGCAGTCAGGCACGAACCTTTGGTCACGTATCTGCAGACAAAGATCAGTCCCCTGGTAAACTTGGGACACAATCTTTTGCTATTATAATGTGTTTAAATATCCATATTCATTGGCTCATTTATTTAACAATCACCCACAACAAGTACAAAAAAGTACATATATTATAAAGTATAGAAAAATAAAAGACATACGGACTTAAATATAACAACAGCAACAACAAAAAGACAGATATAATAAGAACAAAAGAGAAAACTGAATGTTATCGAAAGAAAAAATATTCCTGTTTTACCAAGATTTAAATGGGAATATTTTTCATTTCCTTATTTATATGTATTTGCAATCCCTTTTGCGTACTGGGGGGAACATTGCCTTTGACGGAGTCCATGAGGGCATCCATATGAAAAAAATATGTTCAAAGAACTTACCTTGAAAACCGAGGAGACAACAATTTGTTTTATATTACATTTAATGAAACGGAAAAAAAAAAATATTACAATGCTCTCTGTCTGGTTTTCGATGAGTTGCAAAGCTTAAAGAAAAAATATTTTTTGAAAGGTAATGAAAAAAGTGTGTCAAGTAAAGTAAAAGTATATAAAAATGAAAAAAATTAAAGTAATTACCAAAATACACAAAACAATAGCCTACTTGAAAAATCAGATAGGAACTCCTCGTATTTAATTCTTTTTAGTAATGCCGAAGTGTTTTAAACATTTTGAACTTGGTTATCAAACACCGATATTTTAACGCTTTTAAACTCTGTAATTATAAAAGTAATTATAATTATAAGAGTAAATAATTATATAAGTAAAGCAAAAGTAAAGCATTTTCAAAGTAGTTGGTTCAAAGTAAAGCGTTGAAACTTAGATTAAAAAAATCAAATTAAAATTTGTAGTGCTGGGCGTTATTGAGAAAGGCTGTAAGTGTTGAACATTACTGAGTAATATTGATATTTTAATTTAATTTGAATACCAAAAAATATATTTGATGGCTTTATACTTCCTAACTAAAAAAAATTCAAGCTTTTTCAAAGTGAACAACAAGATCAATACAGTCACTCCTGGTAAAAAAAAATAATAACGAAACACAAAGAAACATGATTAGGTTCTGGGGAAAATACAATATTAAACATTTCTTATTATAGTGGCTTCAGATATTGGCTCAACGGTACTCAGGCTTGTTCAATTTGACGGCCTATTTTATAGGGGTTGCCTCCTTTTAAGTTGTTTTCTTTCTTTTTCTATTATAATACGGACTTTCTTATGGACTAATAACTTGGGATGTTTAACTTCAAACTCGAAGCAAATACATGTTTGGAATAAAAAGCTGATTCTTTGATTTAATGTTATCAGTATTTAGGCTCTTATGCTTTTCTTATTTCTAAGGATCGTTGTTTTTCTACCATTCATTGCTACGAAGAATTCGTTTTGTTTCTTAAGAAAGTGATATACAAAAAACGTTTATGTAAAACCGGAAGGGATCGTTCCGTCAAAAATTAGAACTCACATTGCCCCTATTAAGGGCCAAAACCTATTGGCAGGCAGCCAACCATGGGCCAACACACAATTTTTTCATGGTTTTCCCTACTCTGCTCTCTTTCCTTTGGTCTCCTCAAAATTACTTTACAATCCTCGAATTCAAGGGGGCCAAGGCCCCTCCTGCCCTCCCCTGCGGGTGCATGGAGCATAGCTCGAATTACCAGATTACGCAAGAGAAACATTACTGATATTGGTGTCGTCTGTAACTTCTAGTCAAGCTTCTCCGCCTCCTGTTCATCCCTTTCATTTTTTTTTTGGTCTTAGCATAAATGATCTTGTAGATTAATATTTTGATAGGAAGAAGGGAAGTGGTAAATAGATGTTACTCTCATTGACGAAGATGAACGTATAGAGTGATGATGTCACGTAGCTCTAAATAAAGATGCAGACACAATTTAATTGACGCTTTATTTTCATTAATTTTAGTTTTTGCCTTTTTTCATAATATCTGAGTATATGCACACCCATTAATGCTAATGATACCTGAATGGCATACCCCTTAATGTTTTAATGTTACCTCTTGGGTCTTGTTGTAATACATTATGTAATTTAGAACGCCAGCTTATCTGCCCTTCCATACCTTGCCATGTGGGTCTTCAGCATGATTTTAAGTTCTATCATGGACAAGCTTCGTAAGGATGGCATTATTGACCAAACAGCTGCCAGGAAAATATGCACAGGGATCTCTTCTCTCCTTCCTGCTATATGCCTGGTTGCTGTCTCTTTCTCTGGATGCAACCGACCTGCTGCTGTAGCTCTCATGACTGTTGGTGTCATGTTCGTATCTGGGATGTACTGTGGATATTTGACAAACCACGTGGACATAGCTCCAAATTATGCAGGTAAGGGCCAATTTGTGAAATTTTTTATAAAGGCAATTTGTCGTGACTATGTCTGCGTGCAATAGGGGGAGGAGATGAGACTTTCAAAAGAGTCCTCTCAATCTTGGAAAAAAGCGGGACGGAAAATTCACTTTGCTTCTGTTTTGACGCTTATGGAAAAGGTTGAGCATCAAAATGCTTCTTATTCGACCCCCACACCTCTCATAATAAAAAGTATCTGCCATATATGTTATTATTATGGACATAATTGCCAATAGTGAGTCGAGGCTTAGGCCTCTAAGGCTATTGCCTTTAAACCCAGGTATATTGCAACATGAAACAGAAATGATTAGAATTTCCAGCCAAAAATGATTGCTTCACACCGTCATACCCAAAATGCAAGTGCTGCGTGGTACACTATTCTCTATACTATGTATCCTTTTTTAATATCTGGTTGTCTAATAATCTTGATAGACGTTCATGTTGGTTTAGTTTGATTGAACCTAATTTTGTTTTCTTTTTTTCAATCTAATTTCTTACTTTCTTCAAATTTGAGATCGGCTTATGCATAACTAATCTACCAATTTTAGCCATTTAAAAATCTAAATTCATTTAATAATTGAAGCCATATTTTCAAGAAACCACAATAATTTTTATGAGTTTTTCTGATTTAAACCTAAGAGAACAAGAGCAGTAGCGTCATTGGGAGGGGGTATGAGCCCCATGATTTTTCGTTCCCCTTCCTAGATTTTGAAAAACACCTTTTTTGTGAGGAATTGTCATTGAGATTTTTTTTTTCTTTATTTTTGATTTTTTTAATGACAAAAATTGTCCCCCCCCCGCTTGATTTTGAGAAGTAAATTTTAAGCCTCCCCCTCTCTCACCTTTTTTTCGTGAACTGACGCCACTCACCGAGCGAAATTACTTTGCTACACTTCCCTGTCAAAATGTGTGCTGTAATTTATTGGCTTATTTTTGTGACGTCAATCGTCACGGTTTCTTTTATTTATTTTTTTTTAAGTCCCACCTCCGCTCCTCTCAGTAACGACAACTTTAAAAACAAATTTAATTTGAAATCTTACACGTCACCTACTAACCACTATGTACTAAGAAAAAATATTCCATAGAAAAAAAAGCCTTTCCCATAATAAAAGGCGTCCTCCCACTACAGGAAGCCCTCCTTACGGAAGCCTTTCTTACTACAATTTCTTGAGCCTAAAATATTATTGCTCCACCATATATCCAAAAGACAGACCAAATAGCCCCGCCTTTTTCTGCGTTGTTGAATTTACCTATTGGTTCTATGCCAAACTTTGAGCCAGTTCATTTGCAAGAAATTGTATTCAAGTAAAAAAAGCGGAGAGATTTGATTCACAATATTTTTACATGTAAACTCTCTGTTTTTGTGTTCAAGCCATTGAGTAAATGATTATTATGTGAAAACTTTGAAACATTACTTTCTCTCTCTTCTAATATTATAAGAACAGGGATATACGAGATTCTAGAAATAAAATCTTCGGATGAATGGAATTTGGTGAAGTACAACTAAAAATGTGAGTTGATTGAATGCTATTAGGTACTGTTGGAAAGATTCCTCATGGTAAGTATGAGCATGTTGAAATTTAAAGGGTACTATAGGCTAAATTTTACATAATTGAGTTCACAATTTTTTTTTTTATTTATTTATTAGCTCTTGTTATTATTCTGCATGCTGTCATGACCCTATGTTATTCATACAATTTCCAATCGACTCAAGTTGTTCCGTGCCATAAGATACCATATATTTTTTACCATAGAGGGTTTTTCTAATTGTTTTTAGTTATTTCTAATTAGTCTCTGCTCTGCGTGACTTTAATTTAAATCCTGCAAAAATTACCGTTATTTGAAAGGGTTTAGAATCAAACTGAAGCAAAAAAATTAAAAGAAAATAAATTAAAGAGGAGATTTTATCATGATCATCACAGTTTATCATAATAAAAAATATGGTGTTGTTTCACCCCCCCCCCCCCCCCACCCACCCTGAAGAATTAGAAAAATGTCCAAAACAGGATGGTAAGCTACATGCACTGCTGTAATAAAAATGTGGTAACCAAATATTTCCCCTTTGGTGGCATAAACCTTACAAATAAACAGCAATACTCAAATAAAAAAATACCCAAAAGAAGGATACAGAGTTAAAAATCCTACTTACTAATAAGGTTCTTCTTAATTACTTTCTTAAACGTAGATATATCACTAATTTATTTTCATATTCCGACCAGAAGGGTAATAACTTCTAATCACAATATGATGAATAGAGAAAGTTGATTGCTTTACAAAAAAAAAAAAAAAAAAAAAAAAAAAAAAAAAAAAAAAAAAAAAGTATTAGCATATATCGAGGACGGAATGTCATAATTCTGAAACGAAGATCTCAACTGCGCTAAGCTATCAAAATGCGAAATGTGTTCATTGTGTTGCAGCTCAAAAATGACCAAAATGGACTCCTTAGCTAAACAACCGAAAAATCTTTACTGTTGGAATATAACAGTTCAAGAAGCTTTAAGAGTACTTAGTCCTTGGACTAGTTGAAGGAGCTGTAGCACCGCAGTGCTTTGGGTACGAATCCCGTTCCGTTTGTACTTTTTTTTTAATGGGGTTGCTCGATATCTTCCCATACTTTTTAAGAAGCGCTTTAAATTCGATGGAAAATTCCTTACCAACCCAGTCTACCCTCAAAACCAATCACTATCCAATTGTTTGTTCCTTTAACTGGTGTAAAGAGTGCTTTCTGGTAACATTTTTCTATTTTTCAAGTGGCCCCAAAATTCGTACAAGAATTACAGAATGGTGCTTCTGCCAAATAAAGGGGGAAGAGGTTTACTAATACTATTCTGCCAATAAAAACGCAGTTGTAACTCGCTATTTAAACGAACAAACTTACTTTCCTCTATAACAACTATGCCTCGCTTAGAACTACAAAGAAATATTTTTTTTTTTTTTTTGCAAAAAGACATCTTAAGTAGGTACTTTAGATAGATACTGCCGCATTTGAAAGGCTTCAACTGTGTAGTTGACGAGTTTTATTGACGCTGCGGTTTATTTCAGGTACTTTGATGGCACTTACCAACACTGTGGCAACCGTGCCTGGATTTATTGTTCCTATTTTTGTTGGGGAATTAACTCATGGTAATCAATCACATGAACGTTGGCAAATTATTTTCTGGGTCACAGCTGTGATTTATATCGTACAATTAATTTTCTACACTCTATTTGCGTCGGGCGAGGAGCAGCCATGGAATAAAAAGTATACTAAAGATGGAGACAGTGTTGAAGCCGGTGAATTTTTGGGACACTAAGTAGTGCTTTTAGTGATACTATGAATTATGTGTATTTTATCAGCTGTTTTTAAACCAAAGTTTTATGGATCATATGTGTTATTTTTATTTCTCTCATCCTCTCCCTCTTTCTATTCTTTTCTCTCTCCTCTCCCCTCTTTCTCCTTAATCTTTTCACACTGTAAAATTGGAAACTGTAAATAAAATATTTTTTTAACTAGTTTTTCGTTCCTAGCAAAAATATAACTTTTGGAGGATCTAATATTTAAACATCAAATTCTCTCTGCCTTTTAAAGCCTTTACGAGAGAGCTGCAGCTCACTTGCCTATCCCACTTCAATAGTTTTTCTGACCGAAAATAAACAAACACAAACGACGAAAATATCTAGGCACAAACATGTGTTCTTCTGACTTTAGTTTAAGGATCTCAAATTTCATTTCCTAAGAGCTTACTCGGATGCTAAAAAAGATTAGGAGCTTTATTCCATTTTCAGGGAAAAGGTCACCAATTCACGGTAATTTTTTTCCGTGTTCACGGTAAATTAGCACCAATTCACGGTAATGTATGTGGGGCATGTATTTTACAGAATCTAGGAAAGGGGGAGGGGCAATATTGTTGTTTGTTTTAAATGAATATGCAAAAAAACATCTTTCAGTGAAAATATAAAAAAATATTGTTCAAAATATAGTTAGGGGGGGGGGTGAACCCCCTATCCTCTTAAAATTGACCCAACTGGGGAAAAGCCTCGAATATTCGGCTGTCATAATTAAAAGAGCGACATACGCAATTTTTTTTAAGTTTTCAGGAGAGCCGAAAAACGGAAAAAAGTTTGTCGGCTGTGGTTGCTCTGAAGGATGAGGCTGATGGAGATAAAGGGAACATATTCAAAGCCAAATTTTTGTTCTCTTTTCAGTGGTATAAATTAAATTCAGGTATTTCGAACGAATTAAAAATTATTTCATTTTATGACATATGTCTCCTTTTTCCTTGACAAAAAAAGGAGACAAATTCCAGATCCCCATGTTGTAACTCCACAGGATAATGTCAAAGTCGGAAAGAACAGGGCCAAAAGGAGACATGTACTCTGCACGTGTCTTTATCTCCGTAACAGTATGAGATAAGACAATTCTGTCTGCACCATTCGATTCCTTGTACTGAGTTTACCCACGGCATTTAACTCGTTTTCGACCAAAATGGCATATATCACCCTTTTAATTATAAAATCCGTATCGGTATGATCAGGACCGGATTCAGGAAATTTACCGGGATTTGACCCCCCTGTTCTCGAAAGCATTATTCAACTGTGGTCCAACATTTTTCTTTTTGTATTTTCAAGAATACAGTAACGATGGTCCTTCTTGAACTGAAGAAGAAAGTAATGAAACCTGCGAAAGCACAGTACACTTGCCAATTATGTGCATTGCGCTACCCGTTGTTCAAAATTTGCCCCGGTGAAGGCCTTTAATCTGAAACTATTTAAAGGTTCTCAGTGGGAAGCTGAAAGAAGCAATATATTCTCCCTCTTCATTATAAGATATATAGAGAAAGAAAGCGAAAAAAAATTATAGAAACTTTGAAGCCTGTAAAAAGAAAAATAAACTCAAAAACTGCGAACTTTCGGAAACAAAACTGACTGACCCACCCTCCTCCAAAATTTTATATAATATGTGCCTACAAAAGTGTAAACGGATTAAGTTGGGTTTCAACTAAACCCCAGAGGACGACTTCAGTGGTTGGCAAAAAATCATCAGAATAATTTGAACCAGTAAGGATTTATTGAAACGAATTACAAGTCTCGTGCTTTAAAATACTATTTTGGCTCAAAGCTTTTAACTGACAAAACTGCTTCTCTGTTATAATTCTCACTGGGTTAAGACATGATTGTGTAACTAATTTTCTTGAGTTCGTTTTTGCTGCTGCCGGTGCATATGAGAGCCTTGTCAATAATTGTCTAGCCCAGGTCTAATGGCAAAAGCCAGATCTTTGGTACAACTATCGATCCAGGATTCTGGAACGGGAAAGAGACTTATTTTCTCCCAACGGCCATAAATATATGTAAAAACTGCACCTAAGAAAAGGGTGATCCCCTTTTTCTGGATCAAAACAAAATTTCCTGGTCACGGTGACCTTTCTTTATTATAGAACGCAATTCCTGATACAGTCCTTATTGAAGCAATTGGCGGGAAAAAGAAAACAAGTATCGAGCACAGCCTTCTCTTAAAAACATCTTAACGGGGATTTACTTTATAATTTCTACTCTCTTATTGTTTTAAGCTCCATATTTTCCTTGGGTTTCATTTAATTTGTTTTAAACTATTATCATAACCTTAACAATGAGAATGTTATATTCTAACTTATACTTATTATTTCTACAATCTTAGCGCATATTATAATTGAAAAAAAAATCTAGACTCTTTATAAAGGAGCTTGTAAATTGCCTTACCAGAAGATGGCAGAGCTGTAAGAGTGCTAAAAATCACAAACGAGGAATACAGTCATTAATTACCGTAACAGAAGATTGCAGAGGCCCAGGAGTGCTTACGATTACTTCATTGTAGTTATTTCAAGATTTTTAACTTGATCCTACTTTACTCCCCCCCCCCCTAAAAAAGAAGCTATTTTGGCACAAACATCCTCAATGTAAAAACGAAATGAGATCTGATTGCTACTACGCATTCAAATTATGGCGGTCAACATTTCACACTGCTAAGAGCATGGGTAACTTATAAAAGTGAATACTGGAGCTAGTGTCGAGAAAAAATCGCCAGCGCCACCTAGAAAAGTTTACGATGTTTCTAATTTTGTTTTCCTCAAAAACTGAGGCTATACACTTATCACTGCATGAATTTTTCCAATTATCCTTGGTTCACGCAGCTCCATTTTCACGCAAAAACAGCCGTTTTTGAATGACTCAAACGCGATTCTCCTGTTTTTTTTTCCTGCAAATTTATGCATCATAGCAGTTCAACGGCTGCGTTGAAATATTTCTATTCAACCACTGAAAAATGTTTCCGTTGTTTAGAGCTGCAATATTTTTTTAACCATACAATGCAAACAGCTGTAAAAATAATTACAGCTGTAGTATATGACAATGGACCTGAGTGCTTTTCAAAGAAACATTTAATCCTCAAAGCCCGGAAGGAATTTCCCAGGAAGATAAACATAGAAGATAAAACTGATATTATTAATTAGACACATCTAGCCTTTTGAGTATTTTTTCGTGGCTTCTAGAACGTGATTTAGTCCATTCTAACACTGTTTAAATCTCCAACTAGTTTTTGCGCTTCAACGGCGACAATAAACTGTTTCTGTATGAAAAGTTTTGCGATTTTACTGCATCTGTTATCCGTGAGCTGTTTTGTATTAAAAAAATTCCATGAGCGTGAGCGAAGGGTTATACTAATTTGTCCTTATTTCACTAGAAAATGAAGAAAATATCAAACGCTAGATGGCATTAGCAATTAATTTTGAACACTAGTACTAGTTTCCGCTTTTAATACTTTTACTAAAATATTTGGAGCCCAAACATTGCTGAACTCAGACAATAGACATTGCATTTGTACTACAATTAAGCAAGGCATTTTCCTTGTTTTTAAAATCTTTTTAGAAAGCAGATATTCCGTTACTAAAGCGTTAACTGATCTAATCTATGAATTCTTCCAAAATAAGATATTGAATTCAGTATTCCCCATAAAGCAACGCAACACAAGATGGCAGAGGTGCAGAAATGCTCAGCAGATAATTTAGAACTGAACTTGATTCTAGTTTCCTTGGCAAGTTAGAAGAAAAGAAGCGCACTGTGAATAAAGCACCATCTATTCAAACTATTGATCATGATTTCCTATATTGTCGTTGGATAGCCTACTCCACAAATTCATTTTTTAGCCATCATTTCTAAGGAGGAGGCAATAACGGTAAAACCTAGTTTTATCTACGTTGAAAATCTTTTAATCAAGATTTATTAGAATAAGATCTTTTAGAAAGGGTGGGGGGAGCTATTTTTACGAGGATCAAAGGAATGGGCCCTTTTGTGTAGGCATGGTTTCCCCAATCCATACACGCGTGCTATTCAGTAAACGTACAATACTCAGTATTAAGAGTTCTTGTGACGTTCACTAATTGATTTGCAGTTCAAATGATGGAAACGCGGAAATGTACTCCATTTATGAAGAGCCCTTGTTGGGTATACATACATTTTAAACACGAATCTTTGACAGAAATTTATAATGATGAGATTAATCAATTAGAAAGATAGAGAGGCGGCGACGCTATAAAGCTGTAAAGAACCCGTGTTGTGTAGACAGAAGATTTAAACTCGAATCTTTGACAGAAACTTGTAATGATGAGATCAATCAATTAGAGAGATAAAGAGGCAGCGTCGTAGATGATGCTTATAGCTGTAAAGAAACCGTGTTGTGTAGACAGAAGTTTTAAACTCGAATCTTTGACAGAAACTTATAATGATGAGATTAATCAATTAGAGAGATACAGAGGCAGCGATGTAGATGATGCTTATAGCTGTAAAGAAAACGTGTTGAATAGATAGAAGTTTTAAACACGAATCTTTGACAGAAATTTATAATGATGAGCTTAATCAATTAGAGAGATAAAGAGGCAGCGTCGTAGATGATGCTTATAGCTGTAAAAAACCCGTGTTGTGTACAGAAGTTTTAAACTCGAATCTTTGACATAAATTTATAATGATGAGATCAATCAATTAGAAATAAAGAGGCAGCATCGTAGATGATGCTTATAGCTGTAAAGAATCCGTGTTGTGTAGACAGAAGTTTTAAACTCGAATCTTTGACAGAAACTTATAATGATGAGATTAATCAATTAGAGAGATACAGAGGCAGCGATGTAGATGATGCTTATAGCTGTAAAGAAAACGTGTTGAATAGATAGAAGTTTTAAACACGAATCTTTGACAGAAATTTATAATGATGAGCTTAATCAATTAGAGAGATAAAGAGGCAGCGTCGTAGATGATGCTTATAGCTGTAAAAAACCCGTGTTGTGTACAGAAGTTTTAAACTCGAATCTTTGACATAAATTTATAATGATGAGATCAATCAATTAGAAATAAAGAGGCAGCATCGTAGATGATGCTTATAGCTGTAAAGAACCCGTGTTGTGTAGACAGAAGTTTTAAACTCGAATCTTTGACAGAAACTTATAATGATGAGATTAATCAATTAGAGAGATACAGAGGCAGCGATGTAGATGATGCTTATAGCTGTAAAGAAAACGTGTTGAATAGATAGAAGTTTTAAACACGAATCTTTAACAGAAATTTATAATGATGAGCTTAATCAATTAGAGAGATAAAGAGGCAGCGTCGTAGATGATGCTTATAGCTGTAAAAAACCCGTGTTATGTACAGAAGTTTTAAACTCGAATCTTTGACATAAATTTATAATGATGAGATCAATCAATTAGAAATAAAGAGGCAGCATCGTAGATGATGCTTATAGCTGTAAAGAACCCGTGTTGTGTAGACAGAAGTTTTAAACTCGAATCTTTGACAGAAACTTATAATGATGAGATTAATCAATTAGAGAGATACAGAAGCAGCGATGTAGATGATGCTTATAGCTGTAAAGAAAACGTGTTGAATAGATAGAAGTTTTAAACACGAATCTTTGACAGAAATTTATAATGATGAGCTTAATCAATTAGAGATAAAGAGGCAGCTTCGTAGATGATGCTTATAGCTGTAAAAAAACCCGTGTTGTGTAGACAGAAGTTTTAAACTAGAATCTTTGACAGAAATTTATAATGATGAGATCAATCAATTAGAGATAAAGAGGTAGCATCGTAGATGATGCCTATAGCTGTAAAGAACCCGTGTTGTGTAGACAAAAGTTTTAAACTCGAATCTTCGACAGAAACTTATAATGATGAGATTAATCAATTAGAGAGATAAAGAGGCAGCGTCGTAGATGATGCTTATAGCTGTAAAGAACCCGTGTTGAATAGACAGAAGTTTTAAACTCGAATCTTTGACAGAAATTTATAATGATGAGCTTAATCAATTAGAGAGATAAAGAGGCAGCGTCGTAGATGATGCTTATAGCTGTAAAAAACCCGTGTTGTGTACAGAAGTTTTAAACTCTAATCTTTGACATAAATTTATAATGATGAGATCAATCAATTAGAAATAAAGAGGCAGCATCGTAGATGATGCTTATAGCTGTAAAGAACCCGTGTTGTGTAGACAGAAGTTTTAAACTCGAATCTTTGACAGAAACTTATAATGATGAGATTAATCAATTAGAGAGATACAGAGACAGCGATGTAGATGATGCTTATAGCTGTAAAGAAAACGTGTTGAATAGATAGAAGTTTTAAACACGAATCTTTGACAGAAATTTATAATGATGAGCTTAATCAATTAGAGAGATAAAGAGGCAGCTTCGTAGATGATGCTTATAGCTGTAAAAAACCCGTGTTGTGTAGACAGAAGTTTTAAACTAGAATCTTTGACAGAAATTTATAATGATGAGATCAATCAATTAGAGATAAAGAGGCAGCATCGTAGATGATGCCTATAGCTGTAAAGAACCCGTGTTATGTACAGAAGTTTTAAACTCGAATCTTTGACATAAATTTATAATGATGAGATCAATCAATTAGAAATAAAGAGGCAGCATCGTAGATGATGCTTATAGCTGTAAAGAACCCGTGTTGTGTAGACAGAAGTTTTAAACTCGAATCTTTGACAGAAACTTATAATGATGAGATTAATCAATTAGAGAGATACAGAGGCAGCGATGTAGATGATGCTTATAGCTGTAAAGAAAACGTGTTGAATAGATAGAAGTTTTAAACACGAATCTTTGACAGAAATTTATAATGATGAGCTTAATCAATTAGAGATAAAGAGGCAGCTTCGTAGATAATGCTTATAGCTGTAAAAAACCCGTGTTGTGTAGACAGAAGTTTTAAACTAGAATCTTTGACAGAAATTTATAATGATGAGATCAATCAATTAGAGATAAAGAGGCAGCATCGTAGATGATGCCTATAGCTGTAAAGAACCCGTGTTGTGTAGACAAAAGTTTTAAACTCGAATCTTCGACAGAAACTTATAATGATGAGATTAATCAATTAGAGAGATAAAGAGGCAGCGTCGTAGATGATGCTTATAGCTGTAAAGAACCCGTGTTGAATAGACAGAAGTTTTAAACTCGAATCTTTGACAGAAATTTATAATGATGAGCTTAATCAATTAGAGAGATAAAGAGGCAGCGTCGTAGATGATGCTTATAGCTGTAAAAAACCCGTGTTGTGTACAGAAGTTTTAAACTCTAATCTTTGACATAAATTTATAATGATGAGATCAATCAATTAGAAATAAAGAGGCAGCATCGTAGATGATGCTTATAGCTGTAAAGAACCCGTGTTGTGTAGACAGAAGTTTTAAACTCGAATCTTTGACAGAAACTTATAATGATGAGATTAATCAATTAGAGAGATACAGAGGCAGCGATGTAGATGATGCTTATAGCTGTAAAGAAAACGTGTTGAATAGATAGAAGTTTTAAACACGAATCTTTGACAGAAATTTATAATGATGAGCTTAATCAATTAGAGAGATAAAGAGGCAGCTTCGTAGATGATGCTTATAGCTCTAAAAAACCCGTGTTGTGTAGACAGAAGTTTTAAACTAGAATCTTTGACAGAAATTTATAATGATGAGATCAATCAATTAGAGATAAAGAGGCAGCATCGTAGATGATGCCTATAGCTGTAAAGAACCCGTGTTGTGTAGACAGAAGTTTTAAACTCGAATCTTTGACAGAAACTTATAACGATGACATTAATCAATTAGAGAGATAAAGAGGCAGCGTCGTAGATGATGCTTATAGCTGTGAAGAACCCGTGTTCAATAGACAGAAGTTTTAAACTCGAATCTTTGACAGAAATTTATAATGATGAGATCAATCAATTAGAGATAAAGAGGCATCGTAGATGATGCTTATAGCTGTAAAGAAACCGTGTTGAATAGATAGAAGTTTTAAACACGAATCTTTGACAGAAATTTATAATGATGAGCTTAATCAATTAGAGAGATAAAGAGGCAGCGTCGTAGATGATGCTTTATAGCTGTAAAAAACCCGTGTTGTGTACAGAAGTTTTAAACTCTAATCTTTGACAGAAATTTATAATGATGAGATCAATCAATTAGAGATAAAGAGGCATCGTAGATGATGCTTATAGCTGTAAAGAACCCATGTTGAGCAGACAGAAGTTTTTAACACGAATCTTCGACAGAAATTTATAATGATGAGATTCATCAACTAGAGAGATAAAGAGGCAGCGATGTAGATGATGCTTATAGCTGTAAAGAACCCGTGTTGTGTAGACAGAAGTTTTAAACTCTAATCTTTTTTGAAGAATTTTATAATGATGAGATTAATCAATTAGAGAGATAAAGAGGCAGCAATGTAGATGATGCTTATAGCTGTGAAGAACCAGTGTTGTGTAGACAGAAGTTTTAAACTCGAATCTTTGACAGAAACTTATAATGATGAGATTAATCAATTAGAGAGATACAGAGGCAGCGATGTAGATGATGCTTATAGCTGTAAAGAAAACGTGTTGAATAGATAGAAGTTTTAAACACGAATCTTTAACAGAAATTTATAATGATGAGCTTAATCAATTAGAGAGATAAAGAGGCAGCGTCGTAGATGATGCTTATAGCTGTAAAAAAACCGTGTTATGTACAGAAGTTTTAAACTCGAATCTTTGACATAAATTTATAATGATGAGATCAATCAATTAGAAATAAAGAGGCAGCATCGTAGATGATGCTTATAGCTGTAAAGAACCCGTGTTGTGTAGACAGAAGTTTTAAACTCGAATCTTTGACAGAAACTTATAATGATGAGATTAATCAATTAGAGAGATACAGAGGCAGCGATGTAGATGATGCTTATAGCTGTAAAGAAAACGTGTTGAATAGATAGAAGTTTTAAACACGAATCTTTGACAGAAATTTATAATGATGAGCTTAATCAATTAGAGATAAAGAGGCAGCTTCGTAGATGATGCTTATAGCTGTAAAAAAACCCGTGTTGTGTAGACAGAAGTTTTAAACTAGAATCTTTGACAGAAATTTATAATGATGAGATCAATCAATTAGAGATAAAGAGGCAGCATCGTAGATGATGCCTATAGCTGTAAAGAACCCGTGTTGTGTAGACAAAAGTTTTAAACTCGAATCTTCGACAGAAACTTATAATGATGAGATTAATCAATTAGAGAGATAAAGAGGCAGCGTCGTAGATGATGCTTATAGCTGTAAAGAACCCGTGTTGAATAGATAGAAGTTTTAAACACGAATCTTTAACAGAAATTTATAATGATGAGCTTAATCAATTAGAGAGATAAAGAGGCAGCGTCGTAGATGATGCTTATAGCTGTAAAAAACCCGTGTTATGTACAGAAGTTTTAAACTCGAATCTTTGACATAAATTTATAATGATGAGATCAATCAATTAGAAATAAAGAGGCAGCATCGTAGATGATGCTTATAGCTGTAAAGAACCCGTGTTGTGTAGACAGAAGTTTTAAACTCGAATCTTTGACAGAAACTTATAATGATGAGATTAATCAATTAGAGAGATAAAGAGGCAGCGTCGTAGATGATGCTTATAGCTGTAAAGAACCCGTGTTGAATAGATAGAAGTTTTAAACACGAATCTTTGACAGAAATTTATAATGATGAGCTTAATCAATTAGAGAGATAAAGAGGCAGCGTCGTAGATGATGCTTTATAGCTGTAAAAAACCCGTGTTGTGTACAGAAGTTTTAAACTCTAATCTTTGACATAAATTTATAATGATGAGATCAATCAATTAGAGATAAAGAGGCATCGTAGATGATGCTTATAGCTGTAAAGAAACCGTGTTGAATAGATAGAAGTTTTAAACACGAATCTTTGACAGAAATTTATAATGATGAGCTTAATCAATTAGAGATATACAGAGGCGGCTATGTAGATGATGCTTATAGCTGTAAAGAACCCATGTTGAGTAGACAGAAGTTTTAAACACGAATCTTTGACAGAAATTTATAATGATGAGCTTAATCTATCAGAGAGATAAAGAGGCAGCTTCGTAGATGATGCTTATAGCTGTGAAGAACCCGTGTTCAATAGACAGAAGTTTTAAACTCGAATCTTTGACAGAAATTTATAATGATGAGATCAATCAATTAGAGATAAAGAGGCAGCATCGTAGATGATGCCTATAGCTGTAAAGAACCCGTGTTGTGTAGACAAAAGTTTTAAACTCGAATCTTTGACAGAAACTTATAATGATGAGATTAATCAATTAGAGAGATAAAGAGGCAGCGTCGTAGATGATGCTTATAGCTGTGAAGAACCCGTGTTCAATAGACAGAAGTTTTAAACTCGAATCTTTGACAGAAATTTATAATGATGAGATCAATCAATTAGAGAGATAAAGAGGCAGCGTCGTAGATGATGCTTATAGCTGTAAAGAACACATGTTGAATAGATAGAAGTTTTAAACACGAATCTTTGACAGAAATTTATAATGATGAGCTTAATCAATTAGAGAGATACAGAGGCGGCTATGTAGATGATGCTTATAGCTGTAAAGAACCCGTGTTGTGTAGACAGAAGTTTTAAACTCTAATCTTTTTTGCAGAATTTTATAATGATGAGATTAATCAATTAGAGAGATAAAGAGGCAGCAATGTAGATGATGCTTATAGCTGTGAAGAACCAGTGTTGTGTAGACAGAAGTTTTAAACTCGAATCTTTGACAGAAACTTATAATGATGAGATTAATCAATTAGAGAGATACAGAGGCAGCGATGTAGATGATGCTTATAGCTGTAAAGAAAACGTGTTGAATAGATAGAAGTTTTAAACACGAATCTTTGACAAAAATTTATAATGATGAGATCAATCAATTAGAGATAAAGAGGCAGCACCGTAGATGATGCCTATAGCTGTAAAGAACCCGTGTTGTGTAGACAAAAGTTTTAAACTCGAATCTTTGACAGAAACTTATAATGATGAGATTAATCAATTAGAGAGATAAAGAGGCAGCGTCGTAGATGATGCTTATAGCTGTAAAGAACCCGTGTTCAATAGACGGAAGTTTTAAACTCGAATCTTTGACAGAAATTTATAATGATGAGATCAATCAATTAGAGATAAAGAGGCAGCATCGTAGATGATGCCTATAGCTGTAAAGAACCCGTGTTGTGTAGACAAAAGTTTTAAACTCGAATCTTTGACAGAAACTTATAATGATGAGATTAATCAATTAGAGAGATAAAGAGGCAGCGTCGTAGATGATGCTTATAGCTGTAAAGAACCCGTGTTCAATAGACGGAAGTTTTAAACTCGAATCTTTGACAGAAACTTATAATGATGAGATTAATCAATTAGAGAGATACAGAGGCAGCGATGTAGATGATGCTTATAGCTGTAAAGAAAACGTGTTGAATAGATAGAAGTTTTAAACACGAATCTTTGACAGAAATTTATAATGATGAGCTTAATCAATTAGAGATAAAGAGGCAGCTTCGTAGATGATGCTTATAGCTGTAAAAAAACCCGTGTTGTGTAGACAGAAGTTTTAAACTAGAATCTTTGACAGAAATTTATAATGATGAGATCAATCAATTAGAGATAAAGAGGCAGCATCGTAGATGATGCCTATAGCTGTAAAGAACCCGTGTTGTGTAGACAAAAGTTTTAAACTCGAATCTTCGACAGAAACTTATAATGATGAGATTAATCAATTAGAGAGATAAAGAGGCAGCGTCGTAGATGATGCTTATAGCTGTAAAGAACCCGTGTTGAATAGATAGAAGTTTTAAACACGAATCTTTAACAGAAATTTATAATGATGAGCTTAATCAATTAGAGAGATAAAGAGGCAGCGTCGTAGATGATGCTTATAGCTGTAAAAAACCCGTGTTATGTACAGAAGTTTTAAACTCGAATCTTTGACATAAATTTATAATGATGAGATCAATCAATTAGAAATAAAGAGGCAGCATCGTAGATGATGCTTATAGCTGTAAAGAACCCGTGTTGTGTAGACAGAAGTTTTAAACTCGAATCTTTGACAGAAACTTATAATGATGAGATTAATCAATTAGAGAGATAAAGAGGCAGCGTCGTAGATGATGCTTATAGCTGTAAAGAACCCGTGTTGAATAGACAGAAGTTTTAAACTCGAATCTTTGACAGAAATTTATAATGATGAGCTTAATCAATTAGAGAGGTAAAGAGGCAGCGTCGTAGATGATGCTTTATAGCTGTAAAAAACCCGTGTTGTGTACAGAAGTTTTAAACTCTAATCTTTGACATAAATTTATAATGATGAGATCAATCAATTAGAGATAAAGAGGCATCGTAGATGATGCTTATAGCTGTAAAGAAACCGTGTTGAATAGATAGAAGTTTTAAACACGAATCTTTGACAGAAATTTATAATGATGAGCTTAATCAATTAGAGAGATACAGAGGCGGCTATGTAGATGATGCTTATAGCTGTAAAGAACCCATGTTGAGTAGACAGAAGTTTTAAACACGAATCTTTGACAGAAATTTATAATGATGAGCTTAATCTATCAGAGAGATAAAGAGGCAGCTTCGTAGATGATGCTTATAGCTGTAAAAAACCCGTGTTGTGTAGACAGAAGTTTTAAACTAGAATCTTTGACAGAAATTTATAATGATGAGATCAATCAATTAGAGATAAAGAGGCAGCATCGTAGATGATGCCTATAGCTGTAAAGAACCCGTGTTGTGTAGACAAAAGTTTTAAACTCGAATCTTTGACAGAAACTTATAATGATGAGATTAATCAATTAGAGAGATAAAGAGGCAGCGTCGTAGATGATGCTTATAGCTGTGAAGAACCCGTGTTCAATAGACAGAAGTTTTAAACTCGAATCTTTGACAGAAATTTATAATGATGAGATCAATCAATTAGAGAGATAAAGAGGCAGCGTCGTAGATGATGCTTATAGCTGTAAAGAACCCATGTTGAATAGATAGAAGTTTTAAACACGAATCTTTGACAGAAATTTATAATGATGAGCTTAATCAATTAGAGAGATACAGAGGCGGCTATGTAGATGATGCTTATAGCTGTAAAGAACCCGTGTTGTGTAGACAGAAGTTTTAAACTCTAATCTTTTTTGCAGAATTTTATAATGATGAGATTAATCAATTAGAGAGATAAAGAGGCAGCAATGTAGATGATGCTTATAGCTGTGAAGAACCAGTGTTGTGTAGACAGAAGTTTTAAACTCGAATCTTTGACAGAAACTTATAATGATGAGATTAATCAATTAGAGAGATACAGAGGCAGCGATGTAGATGATGCTTATAGCTGTAAAGAAAACGTGTTGAATAGATAGAAGTTTTAAACACGAATCTTTGACAAAAATTTATAATGATGAGATCAATCAATTAGAGATAAAGAGGCAGCACCGTAGATGATGCCTATAGCTGTAAAGAACCCGTGTTGTGTAGACAAAAGTTTTAAACTCGAATCTTTGACAGAAACTTATAATGATGAGATTAATCAATTAGAGAGATAAAGAGGCAGCGTCGTAGATGATGCTTATAGCTGTAAAGAACCCGTGTTCAATAGACGGAAGTTTTAAACTCGAATCTTTGACAGAAATTTATAATGATGAGATCAATCAATTAGAGATAAAGAGGCAGCATCGTAGATGATGCCTATAGCTGTAAAGAACCCGTGTTGTGTAGACAGAAGATTTAAACTCGAATCTTTGACAGAAACTTATAATGATGAGATCAATCAATTAGAGAGATAAAGAGGCAGCGTCGTAGATGATGCTTATAGCTGTAAAGAACCCGTGTTGAATAGACAGAAGTTTTAAACTCGAATCTTTGACAGAAATTTATAATGATGAGCTTAATCAATTAGAGAGATAAAGAGGCAGCGTCGTAGACGATGCTTATAGCTGTAAAAAACCCGTGTTGTGTACAGAAGTTTTAAACTCTAATCTTTGACATAAATTTATAATAATGAGATTAATCAATAAGAGAGATACAGAGGCAGCGATGTAGATGATGCTTATAGCTGTAAAGAACCCGTGTTGAATAGACAGAAGTTTTAAACTCGAATCTTTGACAGAAATTTATAATGATGAGCTTAATCAATTAGAGAGATAAAGAGGCAGCGTCGTAGATGATGCTTATAGCTGTAAAAAACCCGTGTTGTGTACAGAAGTTTTAAACTCTAATCTTTGACATAAATTTATAATGATGAGATCAATCAATTAGAAATAAAGAGGCAGCATCGTAGATGATGCTTATAGCTGTAAAGAACCCGTGTTGTGTAGACAGAAGTTTTAAACTCGAATCTTTGACAGAAACTTATAATGATGAGATTAATCAATTAGAGAGATACAGAGGCAGCGATGTAGATGATGCTTATAGCTGTAAAGAAAACGTGTTGAATAGATAGAAGTTTTAAACACGAATCTTTGACAGAAATTTATAATGATGAGCTTAATCAATTAGAGAGATAAAGAGGCAGCTTCGTAGATGATGCTTATAGCTCTAAAAAACCCGTGTTGTGTAGACAGAAGTTTTAAACTAGAATCTTTGACAGAAATTTATAATGATGAGATCAATCAATTAGAGATAAAGAGGCAGCATCGTAGATGATGCCTATAGCTGTAAAGAACCCGTGTTGTGTAGACAAAAGTTTTAAACTCGAATCTTTGACAGAAACTTATAACGATGACATTAATCAATTAGAGAGATAAAGAGGCAGCGTCGTAGATGATGCTTATAGCTGTGAAGAACCCGTGTTCAATAGACAGAAGTTTTAAACTCGAATCTTTGACAGAAATTTATAATGATGAGATCAATCAATTAGAGATAAAGAGGCATCGTAGATGATGCTTATAGCTGTAAAGAAACCGTGTTGAATAGATAGAAGTTTTAAACACGAATCTTTGACAGAAATTTATAATGATGAGCTTAATCAATTAGAGAGATAAAGAGGCAGCGTCGTAGATGATGCTTTATAGCTGTAAAAAACCCGTGTTGTGTACAGAAGTTTTAAACTCTAATCTTTGACAGAAATTTATAATGATGAGATCAATCAATTAGAGATAAAGAGGCATCGTAGATGATGCTTATAGCTGTAAAGAACCCATGTTGAGCAGACAGAAGTTTTTAACACGAATCTTCGACAGAAATTTATAATGATGAGATTCATCAACTAGAGAGATAAAGAGGCAGCGATGTAGATGATGCTTATAGCTGTAAAGAACCCGTGTTGTGTAGACAGAAGTTTTAAACTCTAATCTTTTTTGAAGAATTTTATAATGATGAGATTAATCAATTAGAGAGATAAAGAGGCAGCAATGTAGATGATGCTTATAGCTGTGAAGAACCAGTGTTGTGTAGACAGAAGTTTTAAACTCGAATCTTTGACAGAAACTTATAATGATGAGATTAATCAATTAGAGAGATACAGAGGCAGCGATGTAGATGATGCTTATAGCTGTAAAGAAAACGTGTTGAATAGATAGAAGTTTTAAACACGAATCTTTAACAGAAATTTATAATGATGAGCTTAATCAATTAGAGAGATAAAGAGGCAGCGTCGTAGATGATGCTTATAGCTGTAAAAAAACCGTGTTATGTACAGAAGTTTTAAACTCGAATCTTTGACATAAATTTATAATGATGAGATCAATCAATTAGAAATAAAGAGGCAGCATCGTAGATGATGCTTATAGCTGTAAAGAACCCGTGTTGTGTAGACAGAAGTTTTAAACTCGAATCTTTGACAGAAACTTATAATGATGAGATTAATCAATTAGAGAGATACAGAGGCAGCGATGTAGATGATGCTTATAGCTGTAAAGAAAACGTGTTGAATAGATAGAAGTTTTAAACACGAATCTTTGACAGAAATTTATAATGATGAGCTTAATCAATTAGAGATAAAGAGGCAGCTTCGTAGATGATGCTTATAGCTGTAAAAAAACCCGTGTTGTGTAGACAGAAGTTTTAAACTAGAATCTTTGACAGAAATTTATAATGATGAGATCAATCAATTAGAGATAAAGAGGCAGCATCGTAGATGATGCCTATAGCTGTAAAGAACCCGTGTTGTGTAGACAAAAGTTTTAAACTCGAATCTTCGACAGAAACTTATAATGATGAGATTAATCAATTAGAGAGATAAAGAGGCAGCGTCGTAGATGATGCTTATAGCTGTAAAGAACCCATGTTGAATAGATAGAAGTTTTAAACACGAATCTTTAACAGAAATTTATAATGATGAGCTTAATCAATTAGAGAGATAAAGAGGCAGCGTCGTAGATGATGCTTATAGCTGTAAAAAACCCGTGTTATGTACAGAAGTTTTAAACTCGAATCTTTGACATAAATTTATAATGATGAGATCAATCAATTAGAAATAAAGAGGCAGCATCGTAGATGATGCTTATAGCTGTAAAGAACCCGTGTTGTGTAGACAGAAGTTTTAAACTCGAATCTTTGACAGAAACTTATAATGATGAGATTAATCAATTAGAGAGATAAAGAGGCAGCGTCGTAGATGATGCTTATAGCTGTAAAGAACCCGTGTTGAATAGACAGAAGTTTTAAACTCGAATCTTTGACAGAAATTTATAATGATGAGCTTAATCAATTAGAGAGGTAAAGAGGCAGCGTCGTAGATGATGCTTTATAGCTGTAAAAAACCCGTGTTGTGTACAGAAGTTTTAAACTCTAATCTTTGACATAAATTTATAATGATGAGATCAATCAATTAGAGATAAAGAGGCATCGTAGATGATGCTTATAGCTGTAAAGAAACCGTGTTGAATAGATAGAAGTTTTTAACACGAATCTTTGACAGAAATTTATAATGATGAGCTTAATCAATTAGAGAGATACAGAGGCGGCTATGTAGATGATGCTTATAGCTGTAAAGAACCCATGTTGAGTAGACAGAAGTTTTAAACACGAATCTTTGACAGAAATTTATAATGATGAGCTTAATCAATTAGAGAGATAAAGAGGCAGCGTCGTAGATGATGCTTATAGCTGTGAAAAACCCGTGTTGTGTAGACAGAAGTTTTAAACTAGAATCTTTGACAGAAATTTATAATGATGAGATCAATCAATTAGAGATAAAGAGGCAGCATCGTAGATGATGCCTATAGCTGTAAAGAACCCGTGTTGTGTAGACAAAAGTTTTAAACTCGAATCTTTGACAGAAACTTATAATGATGAGATTAATCAATTAGAGAGATAAAGAGGCAGCGTCGTAGATGATGCTTATAGCTGTGAAGAACCCGTGTTCAATAGACAGAAGTTTTAAACTCGAATCTTTGACAGAAATTTATAATGATGAGATCAATCAATTAGAGAGATAAAGAGGCAGCGTCGTAGATGATGCTTATAGCTGTAAAGAACCCATGTTGAATAGATAGAAGTTTTAAACACGAATCTTTGACAGAAATTTATAATGATGAGCTTAATCAATTAGAGAGATACAGAGGCGGCTATGTAGATGATGCTTATAGCTGTAAAGAACCCGTGTTGTGTAGACAGAAGTTTTAAACTCTAATCTTTTTTGCAGAATTTTATAATGATGAGATTAATCAATTAGAGAGATAAAGAGGCAGCAATGTAGATGATGCTTATAGCTGTGAAGAACCAGTGTTGTGTAGACAGAAGTTTTAAACTCGAATCTTTGACAGAAACTTATAATGATGAGATTAATCAATTAGAGAGATACAGAGGCAGCGATGTAGATGATGCTTATAGCTGTAAAGAAAACGTGTTGAATAGATAGAAGTTTTAAACACGAATCTTTGACAAAAATTTATAATGATGAGATCAATCAATTAGAGATAAAGAGGCAGCACCGTAGATGATGCCTATAGCTGTAAAGAACCCGTGTTGTGTAGACAAAAGTTTTAAACTCGAATCTTTGACAGAAACTTATAATGATGAGATTAATCAATTAGAGAGATAAAGAGGCAGCGTCGTAGATGATGCTTATAGCTGTAAAGAACCCGTGTTCAATAGACGGAAGTTTTAAACTCGAATCTTTGACAGAAATTTATAATGATGAGATCAATCAATTAGAGATAAAGAGGCAGCACCGTAGATGATGCCTATAGCTGTAAAGAACCCGTGTTGTGTAGACAGAAGATTTAAACTCGAATCTTTGACAGAAACTTGTAATGATGAGATCAATCAATTAGAGAGATAAAGAGGCAGCGTCGTAGATGATGCTTATAGCTGTAAAGAACCCGTGTTGAATAGACAGAAGTTTTAAACTCGAATCTTTGACAGAAATTTATAATGATGAGCTTAATCAATTAGAGAGATAAAGAGGCAGCGTCGTAGACGATGCTTATAGCTGTAAAAAACCCGTGTTGTGTACAGAAGTTTTAAACTCTAATCTTTGACATAAATTTATAATAATGAGATTAATCAATAAGAGAGATACAGAGGCAGCGATGTAGATGATGCTTATAGCTGTAAAGAAAACGTGTTGAATAGATAGAAGTTTTAAACACGAATCTTTGACAGAAATTTATAATGATGAGCTTAATCAATTAGAGAGATAAAGAGGCAGCTTCGTAGATGATGCTTATAGCTGTAAAGAACCCGTGTTGTGTAGACAGAAGTTTTAAACTCGAATCTTTGACAGAAACTTATAATGATGAGATCAATCAATTAGAGATAAAGAGGCAGCATCGTAGATGATGCCTATAGCTGTAAAGAACCCGTGTTGTTTAGACAAAAGTTTTAAACTCGAATCTTTGACAGAAACTTATAATGATGAGATTAATCAATTAGAGAGATAAAGAGGCAGCGTCGTAGATGATGCTTATAGCTGTAAAGAACCCGTGTTGAATAGACAGAAGTTTTAAACTCGAATCTTTGACAGAAATTTATAATGATGAGATTAATCAATTAGAGAGATACAGAGGCAGCGATGTAGATGATGCTTATAGCTGTAAAGAAAACGTGTTGAATAGATAGAAGTTTTAAACACGAATCTTTGACAGAAATTTATAATGATGAGCTTAATCAATTAGAGAGATAAAGAGGCAGCTTCGTAGATGATGCTTATAGCTGTAAAGAACCCGTGTTGTGTAGACAGAAGTTTTAAACTCGAATCTTTGACAAAAACTTATAATGATGAGATTAATCAATTAGAGAGATGTAGAGGCAGCGATGTAGATGATGCTTATAGCTGTAAAGAACCCGTGTTGTGTAGACAGAAGTTTTAAACTCGAATCTTTGACAGAAACTTATAATGATGAGATTAATCATTTAGAGAGATACAGAGGCAGCGATGTAGATGATGCTTATAGCTGTAAAGAAAACGTGTTGAATAGATAGAAGTTTTAAACACGAATCTTTGACAGAAATTTATAATGATGAGCTTAATCAATTAGAGAGATAAAGAGGCAGCTTCGTAGATGATGCTTATAGCTGTAAAAAACCCGTGTTGTGTACAGAAGTTTTAAACTCGAATCTTTGACATAAATTTATAATGATGAGATCAATCAATTAGAGATAAAGAGGCAGCATCGTAGATGATGCTTATAGCTGTAAAGAACCCGTGTTGTGTAGACAAAAGTTTTAAACTCGAATCTTTGACAGAAACTTATAATGATGAGATTAATCAATTAGAGAGATAAAGAGGCAGCATCGTAGATGATGCCTATAGCTGTAAAGAACCCGTGTTGTGTAGACAAAAGTTTTAAACTCGAATCTTTGACAGAAACTTATAATGATGAGATTAATCAATTAGAGAGATAAAGAGGCAGCGTCGTAGATGATGCTTATAGCTGTAAAGAACCCGTGTTGAATAGACAGAAGTTTTAAACTCGAATCTTTGACAGAAATTTATAATGATAAGATCAATCAATTAGAGAGATAAAGAGGCAGCGTCGTAGATGATGCTTATAGCTGTAAAGAACCCGTGTTGTGTAGACAGAAGTTTTAAACTTGAATCTTTGACAGAAATTTATAATGATGAGATCAATCAATTAGAGATAAAGAGGCATCGTAGATGATGCTTATAGCTGTAAAGAAACCGTGTTGAATAGATAGAAGTTTTAAACACGAATCTTTGACAGAAATTTATAATGATGAGCTTAATCAATTAGAGAGATACAGAGGCGGCTATGTAGATGATGCTTATAGCTGTAAAGAACACATGTTGAGTAGACAGAAGTTTTAAACACGAATCTTCGACATAAATTTATAATGATGAGATTCATCAACTAGAGAGATAAAGAGGCAGCGATGTAGATGATGCTTATAGCTGTAAAGAACCCGTGTTGTGTAGACAGAAGTTTTAAACTCTAATCTTTTTTGTAGAATTTTATAATGATGAGATTAATCAATTAGAGAGATAAAGAGGCAGCAATGTAGATGATGCTTATAGCTGTGAAGAACCCGTGTTGTGTAGACACAAGTTTTAAACTCTAATCTTTTTTGCAGAATTTTATAATGATGAGATTAATCAATTAGAGATAAAGAGGCAACGATGTAGATGATGCTTATAGCTGTAAAGAACCTCCAGAGCTATTAAAGATTTAGTTAAAAAGAACATAGTTGAAGGCTCTTCAGAATTTTTTCATCGCAGTTGAAAAGCCTAATCCGCAAATTCCTATTTTACCCAGCATTTTTGAGAAGTGAAACACGGACTCAACTTTTCTAAAATTCAACATAACCAACTTCGTTATACATATTATAACATTATCATAAAATAAATATCCTTGTAAATTTTAGTAAATAGAAACATATGTTTTAGAATAATTTTCAATCTTTAAAATCCTTTTTAGTTTTTACATGAAGATTCCCCTAAAATTAAATTACAAATCAGAATTTGTGGATTTCTGCGCATTCGTAACATAAGCTTAAAAAATAAGCAAATGGATGGATTTCCATTCAGACAATTTTAATTTTGACATTCTTTTCTCCTGTTTTTTGACCCCAAAATTCAAATTCAACCCACCGGGGCTTGTGATAGCATAAAACAAATATCTCATCAATAATATTTACAATAAAAATCTCATCAAAATCATCTACAATAAAAAATAATTAAGCATTAATAACAGAAGCTACATTTCATAGTTTAACTAAGATAGATCCGCAGTTGCAATATCTGATTCTCAACAGTGAACCAAATCAACTTGATTTTATTTTTGTTTATTGTTCTCTGCCTTTACCAAAGATATACCACACTTATTACCACAAATTCGTCTTGTAACTGTCTAATAGTTTTACACAATTGTAAGCAGAAGTATTAAGTTAAACTTTAGTGACATACTTACGATTTGACATGAAGTACCCCAACGTTTTTTACCTGAAATCGAGTGCTTCTTTTATGAGAATCTCTCTAACTATCGTTAGGTTGGTACTCTTTGACCAAGCACTGATTGCGATTCAGTAAACGCAAATAGATGTATGGTCCCTCATCAGTGGCGTAATTTTGTCAAAATCTTGGGGGGTCAAAGTTGGAGTCAATTTTCCCAAATGAAGTAAAAATGACAGTGAAAATGAAAAATGAGCCATATAGTACCAAGATATACTAAATAAAATTGAACCGTTTCTGTGGATGCTTGAATATGCACGTGTATCATAGCATCGAAAAGATTTTTGAGGAAACTAAATTTTAGCAGGGGGGGGGGGACGAGGTCTGGGGGAGCCAGTTGCACCATTCCCTGCCCTATAGCAAACTATGCCCCTGTGCCCCGTCCGTCCCCACAGGACCCCCTCCTTCGTTGGGAACTTTTAATCCTATGCAGAACATCTCATTTACTACTGAAGAAGGTCCTTACAGCCCTAGCAGAAATACGTGCGACTTCCAAAAAAGTAAATATTACAAACCTTTAGACCAAGAAAAAAAACGTGCAGTACAATAAATTTCCCCTAATTCCAAAAGTTATTGTGCCACTATAAATTGTCAAAAACGGATCTATAGCAGAGAACAAGGTCTGGGAAGTGTTAGGTCTGGCTAATATACAAGAGTTTTGGTTGAAGAGGTTGCTAAACGCTAGATGGCGTTTGTTATTTTTCTTTTCTGCATTACCCTCAGTTTCTCACATATTTTGATAGTGATACTAATGAAAGATACACAGATTCACTTTTTAGAAGGAAATCGCTCCTACAGTCATTCACCAAATGTATCAGGAATAGTAATAAAAGCTGGTAGAAAAAGATCAATTTAGAATTGAAAGGTCAGCAGTTTGGGGTCTACTCCTTGACCAACCCCTGATTGTACTTAAGTAAACGCAAATGGATGTATGCAGTCAGCCAAGTTAATTTCCTCTTAAAAGAATTTACAACAGTAAAACACGTAAAGTGCACAACAAAAGAAAATTATTCATCAGTATCGAGTTGTTTCAACCGTAAAATAGCTTTGGCAGCCCCAGCTGGAAATATTCCAATTTCTGTCACGATTGCTGTCAAAAAACTGTTGGGTGTTATGTCATATACCAAGTTCAATCCGTCAATGTTCGAAGATTCATTCAAATCAACCAGTTGACAGGGACTACCTATAAAAATAAATATAACTGCACAAAAATCAAAGGGTATATCTGGTGCTCTTTCAGAAATCGAGCTACTATATATACTCGAGTTGCTCCTAAAAGTAATCTAGAATGCGTTTATCGACTCTGTCCTTTGCAAGGACTTAAATACTCCATTAAAGGCGGATTGTGTTGGCCATAATTGAAACCAAACACATTTAAGATTACCACTTGCTGAAATAACAACTGAAATGCACCATTTTCTGTCGTCCTAGAAAATATTGTTAGCTAACAATTTTATTAACAATTGCGTTTCATTAGCTAGCAAAATATTGTTAGCTAGCATTGTTAGATTTTCTGTAACAAACCGCATTGTTGTTGAAGAATTTGAAGCGTAATATTAAGAAGCCAATAAAGCAGCATGACATATTTAAGCTTAGCACTGATAGAGAATCCAGATAGCAAACTGTTTTTTTTTTAACCTTCGAATTTTGTGTTTGGGGGCAACATATTTTTCCTCCAGTCATTTCAAAAGTATTTATAGGTTATTATTTTTCAATTTTACAACGAAATCCTCCGGATCGATCTCAATAGAGGCACATCCCCCTAGTTTCGTACGTACAGGTATGAAAGAAAGAAGCTCTCTTTCTTTCACGGCTTTTAGGAAATTTCAGGGCGACATAACTTTCGGTTGAACACGAGAAGTGATAAGGTTGGTACCTGCTGGAAGGGGAGGAATCGAAGGAGTCAGCAAATGTGGGAGGTTGGGGAGTGTGTTAAAAGCCAGCGGATGACCAACCTTTTTCATTTAAGCTAAAAGCGGCCATTTGTACTCTATTCGCACATTTGTTGGTTTCATAGCATGCTAAGACAGAAATATTATAACTTTTAGCCATTACGGTAAGCAAACCTCTGACGTTAGAAACGCCAAGGTTAAGTAATCGGACTTGTCAGATAAGTAATCTTGGAATGATCGAAAGCACTGTGCGCAAACGCAGTGAGACTTAAAGTCTACTGAAATTCAACAAGTATAAACCATTGTAAAGCATGAATTTTTTAAGATTTCTGACTTTCACATAAGCAATATTTCCATCTATTTTTTAATCGCCCTAAAGCAGATGTCATAAGTGACCATCTACAAACATGTCCAAAAATACATACATTTTCTCCGAAAGATTCAGTATTTAGTAAAGATTCAGTAGGTCTCTGAGAGACCTACTGAGATTTCTCAGTAGGGGCCTCCCCCAGGCCACTCAGCGCGTCCCCAGGTGGCGGATAGGGGAACGCCTTACAGATATGTAGGGTACCTCCATTGAGTAGGAGGCGCGGACCAAGGGGGGACCCAGTCCCTGGGGGTCCTTAATTGAAACTGGGGCACCCTCGCCCGGGGGCCGTAAATACAGGCGGAGGAGGAAGAAGGCCCCTCGAATGTACACTCAGCAGGGCCCACCGGCGTGTGGACACGTCCCGTCAGTTACAAACCTTCTCCCAGCAATGGGTTAAATTGCATGGTGAAGCAGAACACCATCGTGGGAGGATCCCCTATAGGAGGACAACTGCGAAGGGCGGAGGATCCAGATTTACGGACAACGGCCTCTGCAAGGTGGTGGAGAGGAGTGGCTTGCCGCCACCACCCATTTAGCCAAGAAACCACCTCTCTTGAAATCATGAAAAAATGGTCCAGTATTATACGAACATCTGCTACCGCGTCCGGGGTAACCGACGAACAACCAATTTTCATGGATGAAAATGCGATTTTACATGCTACCGCGTCCGGGGTAACCGACGAACAACCAATCTTGAATGATAATAATGCGATTTTACATGCTACCGCGTCCGGGGCAGCCGACGATCCTAGGCCTAGGACGACCCCCACCCGGGGTGAAAAACCACACGGTTGTTCCGTTCCGACAAAAACCTCCCTACACTTTGGCACGCTAAACATCCGAACACTTGTCAAACCGGGAAAACTAGATCTTGCCCTTAGAGAACTACAGAGGTACAATTGGGATGTTATTGGGCTCTCTGAGACTCACCTCCCCCGAACGAGTGAGGAAAACCTCTCTGGAGCCTCCCTCTTGTTGTCCGGCCGCAAGGACGGAGTTCATCGACAAGGTGTAGGATTCTTCGTATCATCAACTGCCAAAAAATCTCTAATCTCCTTCACCCCAGTCTCAGAAAGAATAGCCGTCTTACGACTAAAGGGAGCTGCCAAGAATATCTCTGTCGTCCAAGTCTATGCCCCAGACTCCGCCAGAAGTGAGGAAGAATACGATGAATTCTATTTCACACTACAAAGCGTCATTGACCAAATCCATAAGAAAGACGTACTGATTGTCATGGGGGACTTTAACGCTATAGTAGGTATGGATAATACCGGTCGAGCCGATATAATGGGGACTTTTGGTCACGGAAAACTCAATGCGAGAGGGGAACGATTGCTCGACTTCTGCCGAGAAAACGAGTTATTCTTAACGAACACAATTTTCAAACACCGCCATCGACGTAAAGTGACCTGGAGATCCCCAGACGGTAAAACCGAGAACATGATTGATTATATCCTGATATCGAAGCGCTGGAAGTCTTCCGTACTAGACACAGTAGCATTACCTGGAGCAGACTTCGACTCTGACCACACTCTCCTGATGTCAAGGTTCAAGCTAAGAATGAGAAAATTGCAAAAAGCAACAAAAATCCCAAGATTCCGGCTGGATCTGCTGCGGGATCCCGCAAAAAGGCAGACCTACACTTCCACTCTATCTGAAAAATTCCGAGAGATCCTGAAAAATCATTCTTCCTTGACCACTGCTAATGAGATAGACTCCCTGACCGAGCAGGCTACATCAGCTATCATAGAGACAGCGAATGACGTCCTTGGAAGAAAAACTCCAAATGAAAAACCATGGATCACAGATGAGATCATTGCGCTATGCGAGGATAAGCGACTTTTTTGCAATAAATCCGACCGTCACAGTTGGGATACTTACAAGCTCCTCAAGAGAAGAGTAGAGCGAGAGATCAGAAAGGCACTACGTAACCACCTGCGAAAGAAATGCGAAGACTGCGAAGTACTGTCCAAGAAGGGGAATAGCGGAGCAGTTTTCAGAATGGTACGCGAGTTAAGCCGGAAAAAAGAGCCGCAAACATCAGTGATCCTGGACAAAGACGGAAATGAGATCTACGATTCAAAGATGAAACTTGAAAGATGGAAAGAATACTTTAACGATAAACTGAATCCCCCAGTAGCTGCGGATCCTAAAATACTAACCCGCTTCCCCATACCCGACCAAGAACTCAGACCACCACCCCCACTCAAGTCAGAAACCGAGTCAGCAATCAAGACGCTCAAACAAGGAAAAGCCCCTGGCCCAGACGGAGTCACCGCTGAACTCATTAACGTCGGATCGGATGATGTAACTGATCTGTACCATGCCATTGTGTCTGCGGTGTGGGAAACCGGCCACGTACCCCGTCAGTGGTGCAAGGCTGCCATTGTACCCATTCACAAAAAGGGGTCAAAGAAAGAGTGCGGAAACTACCGTCCGATCAGCCTCACGAGCCATCAGTCACGTGTCCTGACAAAAATCCTACTCCGACGCATTCAAGCAACAACTGCCTTTGCCATTGGAGAATATCAGGCCGGCTTCCGCCCTGGAAGATCAACAATCGATCAGATATTTGTCGTTCGGCAACTCATGGAACGACACATCGAATTCAACCAAGAACTCTACCAACTATTCGTTGATTTCCGTCAGGCATTTGACCTGATATGGCGCGAAGGACTATGGCATATCCTCCTTCACTTCGGTATCCCTTATGAGATAGTCCAAATAATCAAGAGTCTGTACGACCAGTTCCGAGGCCAAGTAATAACCGTTGATGGGTTGTCAGAAGAGTTTACAACTTCGTCAGGAGTACTCCAGGGTTGCATCTTATCACCACATCTCTTCAACCTCTTTCTAAATGCCGTTCTGTCGATGATGCAGTCGGAATATGGCGCAACAATAGGAGGGGTGTTAATAGAGAATCTTGCCTACGCTGATGATATTGATGAGCTAGCCAACTCTACACAAGAATTGCAGGCACAAGCTGATAAACTCTACGATACCACAAAGCCGTTCGGGATGGAGATCAATGCCAGCAAGACCAAAGTCATGGTAACTACGAGACGTGAACTAGACAACCCGCCCATTATCACCATAGGCGGGAGACAGGTTGAAACGGTTGATCACTTCCTGTACCTTGGTAGCCTACTCTCCTCAGATAACTGCCATAGCTCTGACGTGAAACGTCGACTTGCACTTGCTAGCTCTAGCTTCCGAAGACTAGCCAACCTCTGGAAAAGTAACCACCTATCCAACAAACTCAAAATGCGCCTATTCAACAGTTTAGTAATCCCCATAGTTATTTATGGATGTGAAACATGGACTCTGAAAACCGAAGACGAAATAAAACTTCTAGCTTTTGAGGTGAGATGCCTCCGTCGCATTTCTAGAATCAAATACACTGACCGAATCACAAATGTGGAAGTACGTCAAAGGCTCCAGTCCACTGAAACCATACTCAATAAAATTAAGAAGCAACAACTGCGCTGGTTCGGCCACGTCAAGCGAATGGAGCCGAGCCGCCTTCCGAAAATCGCCCTTGAAGGATCCCTCCATGGCCTTCGCCCACGAGGCAGACCACGAAAACGATGGATGGAGAACTTCAACTTCGACAACGTCAAGATAGCCCAGTTATCACGTATCGCACCAGATAGAGCAATGTACCGAGCCCTTACGCATGAGCTAGCAAGAGGAGTGGCCCCAAAACGTCCCACGAGGATGGCCGGGACCTAAGTAAGTAAGTAAAGTAATAAGAGTACAGGCGAAAGGGTAGCATGCTGGCATCTGGTAATTTTTTTGGGTGGGGGTTGTCCTATTCACGCAAATATAGGTCAGGATTGTGAAAAAGTAAGGGGTAGTGATTTACTTTAGATATGGTTGGATATAAAGGCAAAAGTTTCTGTTGCGTTTTTGTGGCCAATTTCTTACACAAACACACAAACAAACAAAAAAAAAAGAAAAAGAAAAAATAACAGTTAAGTTTTTTACTGTTAATAATAATCACTTATCTACAAAAATACTTTTTTGCCTGTAGTACGCAGTAAAGACAATAGAAATTTAAACTTCCAATAAGTCACAAAAAAAAACTAAAACAAACTCGTGTAACATATTGATGAAAGATTGAGGAAGTGGCGGTCTTTTCTGTGCTAAAATTCAGGAATCTATGTCACCTATGATGGTGACTATACAAGTTTAAGGTTGCTCGTGATTAAAAAAATTATTTCTAAATGTATTTTTCAAAACCTAGATGAGACAAAACACCCAAAATCTGGAGAGGATTGCCCCCTCTCCGATTGACACTCCGGACTCTCTTTCGTCAATAGTTTGCGTTATATATATATATATATATATATATATATATATATATATATATATATATATATATATATATATATATATATATATATATATATTATATATATATATATATATATATATATATATATATATATATATATATATATATATATATATATATATAATATATATATATATATATATATATATATATATATATATATATATATATATATATATATATATATATATATATATATATATCCATATTTTTTTTATTGTATATGATAAACAAATACATGTGTTAATACAGCGAAAATATCAGAATGGATTATTGACTCTATTGTGAGGCAAAGACATTATTCCTGGCTTTTGTTTATTACAAGTGATTAGTAAACACTTAAAGTGTCTTTTCAAATTCAATTTACCTGTGAATTATCTCCCTTTTCCCCGTAAATAGACTTATAAGCTTCAATTCCCAGAGGATTTGAATCATCATTGCGACGCTGTCAATAATTGGCTGCGAACGCAGTGTTGCCGATACAACATCGTCGGTGCAAAATTTTCCGGTGTGTCCAAATTTAAGACGAAAAAGCCGAAAACAAAAAAGGGTCATTTTCCTACTAAGCGGGCAGAAGAGGGACGGTTGCCCGTCGCAAGAGCCGGTTTACCCGCTGGGAGGGACCTCCCTTAAACTGCGGGGGTTAGGTGAACGGGAATCGTCGCTTCCCCTGCTCTGTAAGATTTTCAGAAAAAAACAGAAAAGCCAAAATCAAAAATTTTGACGACTATTTTTGCCAATTTCCTAATCTTCCCGAATAAGCAAGCAGAAGAGGGAAGGTTACTTGTTGCAAGTTGCCGTCGGACCTGCGGGAAGTTGAGTCTCCCTTAAATTGCGAGGAATAGGTAGCAAGGACCTACGCTTCTCGTACTTATCGGTGCTCAACATGGCACAGACGTCTCTATTCGTCAAACCAATCCTGAACTTTCTCCAGTCAAACAGAAAGTTGGATCTAACGTTGCTGTCGAAAACGACATGCGACTTCTTTGATTTAGCAGCATTACGCGACGCTAAACTCGAACTCCTTCAACTAGCATTCCCTGAAAGAGTAGCTATAGGCACAAGAAGCCGCACAAAAGACTCAGCATCATCAGAAATATTAGATTTGCTAGCTGAATGTGATAGGAATAATATCCCACTTCTAACTTTCGTCATCACACACCCATCTCAAGTTCCACAGGTCTCCGAGACCAACTTCTCTATCCTGCTAAGCGAAATTCGGGATTTGAGGAGCTGAGTGTCCATGATAAAGCAGCATCCGACGGGTGTTAAATTGACAACTTGCCCAGATGTTGGAGCTACAGCCCTAGCGAACAACAAGCCTCCAACTTGTACTGTAATTATAGAAGACGCTCTGTCAATGACTAGACTACAAACACTTAGTCAACCTCAGTCCGAAGACGAGATTCAGGAGGTCAGACAATTAAAAAAACAATAAACTACAAGTAAAATTCAGCGATGTTGTAAAAGCAAAAGCTTTTTGTGTTGAAGCTCCTAGTGTCCTTTCGGCAAATGTGCCAAGTGGCAGCAGCATCAAATGCAAACTCAGGGAAGAAAAATCTTATGGCATAATAAGAGGACTTCCAATAGAAGTAGATGGTAGCGAAGTTGCCTAACATAATCCAGGCCTCGTCGAGGAAGCTTTTCGTTTTGGACGAAGTAAAACAATCAGACTGAGTTTCAAAAATAGACAGACCAAGGGCTTTTTAATGTCAGACGGAATCAAGTTGGACACGACTTTTTCCGGGTAGACAAGTACATGGAGGCCCCTCGAAGGTGTTTCAGATGCCAGAGCTTCGATCATCTTATTGAAAACTGCAAAAAACAGTCCCAAATGCGCAAGATGTTCCGGACCACACTCTAGTAGCAAAGATGCACCGTGTAACGGAGACCTCAAATGCACTTCTTGCAACGGACCTCATGTCTGCTTCAGCCTAAGATGCCCTAAATTGAGAGAGATTCTGAGAAAAAAAAAAAAAAAACAATGAATAGATCCCTAAAAGTTTTTTGTCTGAATATCAATGGTTGTCGCAACCACATAGATGATCTTCAAATTTATGACGTGCTATTTATCCAGGAGCATATGCTTTCTGGGACGAATATAAACTTCCTGAACAGATCTCGGTCGCACGATGTAATTTTAGAGCCGACGGGATTTACGGCAGGACGTCCGTCCGGAGGCTTGGCAATATACACTAGGAAGAAACTTTTGGCTAGGCCGACTATTAGAAGCAGTAGTCTGTTGTGCGTCTCTGTTGAGGGAATTGAGTTCATCAACATATACATGCCTACTAACTACTACAATACTGTCTCTCTGACAAAGTTCTCAAAAGCAGCAGATGCCCTAAGACAACATTTGGAGTCTCTTGAGCTTCGTGGGTGGAAGTGGCTAATTGCCAGGTACCTCAGCTGTGACCCATACAAGGACCATATTCTATCTGATATTTTTATGAATTGCCTCCCCACCACTTTTAAGATTTGGCCAAAGTCCCTGGATTTTACATACACTCATACTAGTGGTCATACCTCCAATATTGACCACGTACTTTCATGCACATCCATTTCTAGTCTTCCAGTTACAGTTTGCACTGATAATCCGATTAGTGACAAATCCTAACTTTCGTTTCAGATGCAGCCAACACAGAGCACTATTTACGCTTGTTCCAGAAAAAGGGTCTACAAGCAGAATTGGGAGAAATGTAATATTCCCCTTTACGTCACCACTGTTGCTTCGGTTCTAAGTTGCATTAAAGTTCCGTTTCATCTACTCTGCCCTGGCCCTTCCAATGTCTCAGCCATGGTTGATTTTTAACTCTTATTACCATCACAAGTAACCCATGCTCTGAAAGTTGCCGAAGCGAAAGCGGTTCCTACAAGACGGGCCAAAAGTGGGACAGAAAAACCGATGTGGTCCGAATCCACTGAACTCCAGTCGGCCAAAAGACATGCAAAAACCTGGCTAAACATTTGGATTGCTTGTGGTAGACCGCTACGCGGGACTGTATTCGAGCTGAAACGGAGCACAAAACGCAAATACAAAGCTGAAATGAAGAGGTACCGAATTATTGGGCAACAATTCACTGGAAATAAAAAATCGTGGCTAAGCCTAATCAGACCAGACGATCGTCCATCTAGTACTTCTCTGACACTACATGATTGGCACTCTTACTATACTTCGATGTATGGAGATGAGAATCTTACTATAACCAATCAATATGAAATGGAAGTTTCCAGCTGGCTTGCACGTTTCTCAGGGCAGAATTGCGTTGTTCCCATTTCCCTTGAGAAGATCAAGTTAGCTGTCAGAAAAGTACTTCCCAAAGCAAAGAATAGGATGGACAGTGACGGTCTTTCCATAAAATACCTCAAGCACTTACCTGAATGCTTCTATTTCCATCTTCAGCTTATCTTCCAGATGTGCATCACCAGGGGTTTCGTTCCAAACTCTTTCCTAAAAGGGGTCATTTCATCTGTCGCCAAAAAAGGAAAAGATCCAATCAAATGCAAATCTTGTAGACCCATAGCCGTCTCGTGCATCTTCAGCAAAGTGTTTGAAAATGTGATCTTCTCTGAGCTTGATACTGGATACCTTGGGGACAATCAGCTTGGATTCCAGAAAGGTCTTGGGTGCCCAGAGGCTCACCGCCTTCTGGCTAACGTACTTATGGACTCGGAAAGAAAAAAGTCACCTCTGTATATGTGCACCATTGACATATCGAAGGCGTTTGATAGCGTCAATCACATGCAAGCAATGAATGCTCTACACGACCATAGTGAGTACTCTGAAATTTCGGTACGAAAATTCGACTGTCTTGGCCAAGTGGAAAGGTACAATTTCTGATCCTGTAAAAATCAGAAGAGGTTTGAGGCAAGGCAGCGTTCTTAGTCCACTTATTTTCAAACATGCCATCTCTAAGATCCTGGACCGTATCTCACCCTCTCTCCTATTGCATGGCACTGACCTATCTTACTTGGCATACGCTGACGACGTCCTTCTGCTCAGTAGATCCAAAGCAGACTTACAAGAGAACCTGAATCGACTCCTAAGTGACTTTCTATCTATTGGGCTTTCTATCAATATTTTTAAGTGTAAATTTTTGTCCTTTAAGGCACCGCAGAGTGATTCTGTCACTCTCGGAAATCATGTTGTCTCTACGGTATCGGAGCTGAGATATCTTGGTATTATGATTGCAGAAACAATCATAAAAACTAGACAAGCAATTGTTAAGCAAACAACTAAAGCCATTAAATGTGCTTATGCGTCTATAGTGCCGAATCGCGGACACTACTCCAGGAAATCTCTTGCCTCAATTTATTGTTCAGTGTGCTTACCACACATAACCTACCTTGCCGGTACATCCCACATGCTGTCAGTGAGAGACATTGAAAACGTCAAAAATTGCTACAATAAATTTGCAAACTTTTACTGTACATACCAAA
Source organism: Artemia sinica (assembly GCA_027921565.1). NCBI lineage: Eukaryota > Metazoa > Arthropoda > Branchiopoda > Anostraca > Artemiidae > Artemia > Artemia sinica. Next base: position 43,997,294 of record CM051270.1, read on the forward strand.
GCGTTATAGGAATTCCCGCCTTGAAAAATAAGGTCCTAAAGAGCCATCCAAACAATGGTCTAGCATTCGAAATAATTCAGTGCTAAAAGTTAAATTTGATAGACGACGTTTCTCACCTGCAATTATTTGAGTGTCGTGAATTACAATAAGTGTTGTATCTTTATCTTTTTGAAGCTGGTTTCTTTTTCTTTTCTTTTTTCTTTTTGTAGTGCTCCACTATAATCTATTTATGTAGATGGTGGGTGAATAAATGTTATTATTATATATATATATATATATATATATATATATATATATATATATATATATATTATATATATATATATATATATATATATATATATATATATATATATATATATATATATATATATATATATATATATATATATACATATATATATATATATATATATATATATATATATATATATATATATATATATATATATATATATATATATATATATATATATATATATATATATATATATATATATATATATATATATATATATATATATATATATATATATATATATATATATATATATATATATATATATATATATATATATATACATCAATACGATGTCCCAATATTAAAAAAAAAGTGGGAATAAAAATATTCTTACTTAATATTGTCCTTCCTTTCTTGCATAGATTTTTGGGAAATTTCGGGGTGAGACAACTACTTGTCGAACCCGAGTAGTGATAAAGTTGGAACACGTTAGAAGGGAAGGAATCCAAGTAATCAGCAAGTTTGGAAGGATGGGGAGTGTGTCAAAAGCTAGCAGAAGACCAACCTCTTTCATTTAAGCTAAAAGCGTCCGTTTGTGCTCTATTTGTACATTTGTAGGTTTCACAGCATGCCAAGACAGGAACATTAAAACTTTTAGCCGTTAATGCCACTTGAGATGTGCCAGCTCTAGCCAAGACGTCACTATTTACAAGCAGAGCCGAGGAGCCGAGGAAAACCTATAAAACAACAAATTTCAAAAAAAATTTCATTTAATACTTTCATTTGCCTTCCTCCATTGATTAAAAAAAAATATGCCCTTCCACAAGTTGCAGGTCACATAGAAGGCTGCAGCCAGACTCGGCGGAGACACACAAAAACACACACGAACACGCACACATACACATACACACACACACACACACACAAATAGACACACACATAAGACACACAAGACAAAGACAAGGGTTAATATATAACCAAATATATAAAAAATATATATTTGAGTTATGAATTTATTTGTACCCTCTTACAATAATATGAAAAAAAAGCGGAGTACCAAATGAAATAAAAAAGAAAAACCCTATCTAACACTAAGACTTCATTACAAATAGTCTAATAAAACCAACAGTTGAGTCAGCGGTGAATCGTACAGTTTGCTAGGAGATAGCATTCAAGCTCTCCATTTAAGACCTTTGTTGATGGATTGAAGATTCCGTATATAGATAAGATCTTCGTGTTAAAAAACCTTCGAGGAAGTCCACCAAAAATTTCGCATATCGTTAATAAGTGCTTTGTATTTTTTGACGCTTGGTGAAGGACAAGAAAATAAAACTAAAATCCTTATTTCCATGTACCTAACGTATGAAACTGAAATCATTATTTCCAACTACCTAGCGTATATGACATATTCAAATATTAACTGAGAGCAGTCCCTAACATTAGAAAATAAATTTTTCTGTAATATCTACATTTACATGAACGTAATTATTCTGAAAGTAAGTCTATAAATTGACAAACTGGGGTTTGTGTATGAAACTACTTCTTGTCCTCTCCGCAAAAGAGGGAGAGGGCTGGCCTGTTTAATTAAAACTGGAGTGAATATAGGAAATAATACTAGCCAAATTTTGAAATCCGAGCTTTGTTTGAGTGTGTGGAATTGCTTAAGGAAATGCTTTTTAAATTATTTAAAAACCCTACAATAGAGTAATGCGCCAGCTATCAGCCAGACAGCATATGATTTTACCTCTGAGTTGGCATAGCTTAATTCAACTTACATTCTACTGCAATTCAAGAGTACTTATGGATGTAAATTGCACACGCTGAATTTTTTTTTATATTTACAACTTCCATATAAACAACATTGCCATCTAATTTATAATTGCCACAAAGTAGATGTCACTAGTGAACCATTAGTATCCCCCAAAAATGCAAAAATTGTCTGCCCGACTCGCACCATTATCGTGTCTGTCGACAAAAAGCTAAGCATTGTGAATGACATGTTTTTTTTTCTTGATTTTAACATCCCAATTATATTTCAGAAGCGAAAAATTAAAATGGCAAGAAATTGGATTGAAGACCCTGTATTAACATTAACTTGCTATCTGCATTACTGGTCAGATTCCTCTTACATACAGAATTAAACTACTGATCAAAGTTTCCATTTTTTCTAGTTTTAAAAACTATGCCTCAACCCTTCACGCTCATTGGCAGCTGACAAGTTTTATGCATGAAAGTTGAACACTTCTCAACTCGAGAAATTAAGAACGTTATAACTAGCGCAATTTTGATTTTATCAACAAGTGAGACTGGAATTTGGCCTTGAGCATCGCAGTTTTACAAAAATACACGCAAAAACACTTGTGTTCTGGTGATAGGTAGCACGCCAATAAGAGCAGTGCTTCCACTATACCCAAATTTTTCGGGGTTTCCCTGAATTAAATTGGGTTACCCTGGAGTTTCCAAAAAAATGATGTTTGTAAACACACAAACGACAACACGAAACAAAAATCGTTGATGTTGGCGAAGATTTTGTTTATCAAAATTTTTCTTTCAAAGAAACCAACTGAATCCCTCGGAAATTCGGGGTAAATAAAAACCTGGGTAGGTGCCAGTGAAAAGGTAACATAATGGTACTACGTATTTTACTCTCAATGATTGAAGTACAAAATACTTCTTGAAAAGTAATTATTGCTTAACTGTACTAGTGAGAAATATCCCACCCGATGCTTACATTTACGACAAAATTTGGCGGAATACTTGAGATTCCTTAGGAATGATTCACATGCGAGCTACATAAAATATAAAAGTTACATAAAATATAAAAAAAGAGCAATGGTGAATCAAATCTTCAAAACCATATTATTCGAATTTTATAGGGAGATAAAGTAATATCGCCAGTAATATAGAGCAGCTATATCGTACTTCATGTCGAAACATAGACTGGAAACTGCAAAAATTCAAACAAACATAAAATATTATTATATATTACATTATCATATATCATATAAATATAAAAAAAACTATTATATATACATTATACTATATATAAATCCATACCTGAACCATCTCTAAGAAAAGTGTAAAATTGCCACACAGCTTTTCGTTATTTCCCCTCCCCTTCCAGGATAAATACCAGAAGAAGCAAATTTTCCCCAATAGCGTTTCAAATTGCTTACAAGAAAATATTACATTATGGACCGAGATTTTTTTTTTTTTTTTAGGAATCTTCCTCCCAAGTTGTCTCCCCTTAAAAGATGAATGATCAGTTAATTCGTAATTAACAAATTAATACGTCAAATAATGTTCAAGAAAAACAGTGTTATTCTTCATTGTCTTGCATGTTATTGCTTGAGACATTTCCTTTTGAGTATTATACATGTTTGAATCAAGACTTTTTTATTCAAAAGATTAAAACTTCAAAAGCTTCTAAAAATGTTGTGTTTTCAGTAAAGTACTAGTTATCTATATGTTTATATGAGTTAATATTATATAATCATATAAATGTCCATGGAAAGAAATGGGTAATTATAATCCTATATATAAAATAGGTAATAATGTAATTGCCAATACTAGCATCATATAACCAACTAATAATGGTGTTACAAATATTTAAAACACGTGAAAACAGTTTAGATTAGCAACACTAAGCCAATTTTAAACAAAAAAAGGGTCATAATTCTAAGCTACACTAGCACAACAAAGAAGCAGTTATACGATTCCCAAAACAAACAATTTTGAATTGACTTTTCTAATCCTCCCAGATAAAACGATAAATATATTTATTGTTTTACTTACAATACACTTTTAAAAAAGGAAAAAAAAAAAATCGTACCATGCTTGAATCCCAACAGAACTATGTTTGCATACTAGTTTTTTTTTGTTTTTTTTTATCCTACCATACATGTAACAACAAATTTAGCTTTGTCTTATTAATTCCTCCCAGATAGAATTACGACTAGTATTCCATCGTCATGTTTATAAAGCGTTCTTATAAACGTGAAAAAAAAAAAAAAAAAAAAACGCACTTGAGGGCCTAGCAGGACACTCCTTGGTATACTAATTTTTTGATTTTTGGTGATCCCGTATAACTGTAACAACCAATTTCACCTCAATTTTGTTCACTCCTCCCAGAAAAGGTACCAATAAAAGTGATGCAGATAAAAAAAAATTGGCTTTAAAGTATAGACCATAAAAAATGAACCCGGCATTTCGGTTTTCATAAGGATTATTTTCCAAGTTCAGCAGTTAAAAAAACAACAACAACTGAATGTCAACAAAAAATATTCACCTACAGGAAAAGCTTGTCATTTGTAGATATGCCCTGTCCAAAAAAGTGACCGACCAATAAAAAAAAAATAGCATCATTGAATTAATTTCAGATTTCAGAAGATGACATGTAAATTTTTTATGTTGTCATAGCTGAATGGTCTTTGATACAAAAGGGCAAAATTATGATGAAGCAACTTGCAACTTTAGATCTTTGTAGCTGTTTTTAGTTTTATACTTTATTTTTCTATTTTTATTTATTTTTTATACAACAAAAATAGTTTTATTGAATTGATTTATTCTATTCAGACTGGTGTAAGTGTCCCAATAATCCACTTAAAAAATCTTCTGGCTTAGAAATATGAAAATCATCTTGGATATGAAAACCAGGGGCGGATCTCCAGCCTTTTTATTGGGGGGGGGGGGCAAGAGAGTATCCTATTCGGATAGTCAAGGGGCATGGGACATATAATTTTTTCTCCCCACATTATTGGGGGCAACTGCCCCCCCCCCCAAACGACGCCCCTGATGAAAACTCCCTAATAATGTAACACTGCAATGATGACTGTCATGAACCACAACCAGTCTGAACTATAGCCCCCAAATACACCACGTTTTATTTGTTCTTTTATGTCTAGAAAAATATGTATAAAAAACACAATCAACATTCAACTCTTTTTTACTGAGCCAGAAGTTTCCATAAGAAAAATTTAATGCAGCATAAACTACAGGCTGCTTAAATATCAATTAATTAAACTATAAATGATAAAAATTCGCCGGTTGTCAGGTACTACCTTCATATGTTCCATCACGAAGCTAATATTTCTTGAAAAAACATGTCTAGACTAGAAAGATGTAAAAACATTAATAAATAAATAAAATACGAAAATTTTATAAAACTAAACTGAAAAAAAAAAACACGAAAAAACGAAAAAAAACGAACAAAAAAAAAAAAACGAAGTCTTGCCCTGAATTTCGCCTAATCATTATTTTGTCCTTTCGCATCAAAAATCATTTGGATATGAAAGCATCGGAAATTCAAATTTGTAATGTCTTCTTTCTATTTTGATGTAAAAATTTTATATTTTTAATTAAGTTTAAATAAAATTAATTTAATTTCTTTCTCCCTGCATTAAATGGATCTATAGTTTTATGTTACCAATCCTGAGAGGAAATGACACTTATGCAAATAATGCTAAAGAAGAATTTATGAGCTAGTACCAAAAAATTGTTCAAGTATCACATACCATTTTAACGTATTTCATCATGAAACTGATATCCTTGGAAAAAACTAAAGTGCATGGGATGCCTAATCTTGCAAGTCGCTTCATCATCTCTTTTCCCTCTGGTCTCAAAGCACTTTCAACTACAGCAACATGGAAGACCCTTCCAATCATCTTCATCTTCTTAAACGCTTGAAACACAGTTGACGAAAAGCCAAAAGTCATATAGACTTCTTCAGAATTCGAAGCTGTAGCTTTACAAATGGATTCAGCAATGCCATCAATTGCCTTTTTAATGTCTGTGTCAATATACAAGTCAATAGCATCAATTAATTCATCTTTTAGCTAGAAAATTAAGAATATACATGGAGAGTCTACACAGCATAGATATCTTGGGAGGGGAGGGGCAGGTATGGAAAAAGTTCCAAAGCTGCCAGTAGCAGAATTCAACAGAATTCCAAAAGTTGCCAAGAAATTATACTAGGCCATGAAAACTGCCAAGTAGCATTGCTACTAAGCTACGCCATTTTTCCACGGCGAAGGGGGGGGGGAGGTTGTATTCTCCTGAAGAAGGAATCAAACACGTTAGAATTTTTTTTTTCCGGCTATAATTCTCTTACCAGTCTTTTGAACCAACACTAAGCAAATAAGTAGCTGGTGTGTATGAATCTGTCTAAATGATATTAATAAAAACATGGACTAGATCAGGTACGTCAATAAGATCTTTTTGGAAAGGGAGTAACAATAGATTTTATTAGGGATATAAGCAATCAAACAAGGTTTTTTGACAATTTCAACATTACTTACACACAAAAAAAAAAGATTTCAGAAGGGCCCCAGACCCCTGTGGTTATGATCAAGGGCCAGATACTAAGCTTGAAAATGTCACAGACTGCCAAACACTGAAATTATCAAAAGAAAAAAAAATGAATAGTTATAACCCTATAGGATTTGAGTCACCTAAACTCTATTCACAACTACTCCTGTCCATCTTCATATTTCAAAAGAATTACACAGTAATAGACATCTTTGTTTTTATTTTCCCGTCAAAATGAAACCAAAGAACACGGGGAACGTATATTCATATTAGTAGAAGTATGCGCACGGTGCCATTTGGCCAGTTCAACATCCCCCTCAACGTACCCTGAAAGTTCAACTTAATACCCTAGTAAGCTGTTGTATTCCAAGTAACATGACAAAACTAACACGAAAAAAAAAAACATACATAGAGCCCACTTTGCTCTTCATTTTTTTTTTTTTATAACATTCACAACAACATATAATTGCAGTATAGACCTGAAATTTGAAAAAAAGTAGTTCACATAACTTAAGCCAGACCTTTTAATAGAGCCCTGCATATGCTGGAAATGTAAAATAATAAAAAACAAAGAAGGAAAAAAAAAAAAATCAATTCAATAACTTAAAATCAAAGTTTTTCATATACTGACTCCAAATAGTAATTCAAGATTAAATTTACTTTGAGGGTTTTAACAAATAAAAAAAATCAGTTGTGAAAAATATTTCTATTTTTACTGAACCTGGATATGTAATGGTCGTTAGCGAGCCGTATATCTCAATTTAAGTAAGCAAGTAAAGATAAAGCTTCATGAGTTATCAATCTACTGGACATATCTCATTTCAAGTCATACTAATCACACCGGCTTTGCAAATTTTCTTGCATGTGAATGCCCAGAAATGCAATTTTTTTTTGCTTTTGTAGCTGCAATTTGACAAGATTTTCTGAGGAAGAATTAGTGACAGTACTAAAAGGATTAAAAGATAATAATGCCCCAGGTACAGATAGTGTGGTGATTTTTTTTTAAATATGGTGGTTATGAAGTTGGATAAATTTTTTTTGGGCATATGTCATGTCAAATTACTACTACTACTAACAACTTATTGCTGCACAAAGCACCCTGAGGCCAACACAGCTATGCACGCTCCTCCTCCATCCCAATTTATTCAAAGTATTCCTCTTAAGACCCTCCCAGGAAGTTTCTATTTCCCTTAAATCTTTCCTTATGACATCCTCCCATACCAATTGAAGACAACCTGCTTTTCATTTTGCCCTAGATGGTTGGTCAAAAAGAACAATCTTTAGCAGTTGCCATCCTTCATCTGCACAACATGCCCTAGCCATCCCATTCTTTCTCTCACTATAGCCCTAGAAACCGGGACTAGCCCCATTGTTTCTACAGCCTACTGTTTGAGATACGATGAGTCGGTTGGGTACTAGGCAATTTCTCACGAAAACATCTAATAAATATTCCTCTGTTTTCCGAGCACCCATGCTTCAGAACCATGCTTGACCACTGTCATCACTATAGCTTCCAATATTCTAACCTTGGTTTGCAGACTTATCTTCCTATTCTTCCAAATAACAAATTATTTCACCCCTCACCCTTATATTGCAGATTCTGCAATATAAAACCTTTAGACTACTGTTTATCTGAACACGATTGTGCCAACACCCATTGAGTACTCTTCAAAGCGCCTCGAACCCCAATAACTATCACCCACAGTAGCCTTGTTGACCAGACCCTTGAAAAGAGTTCAAAAGAGCTAAAAAAATAAACCAGGGCAATTCAGTACCTTGAGTCCGAGGAACTACTAACAGACATAGAAACTGTAGCAAGCTGTGGCTGATCAATGTTGAATTGAGCTAAATAGTCCTGACTAAAAAGCAAATAAACTTAAGTAAAAGAAGAAGAACAACTTTACTGAGAAAAAACAAAAACAAACCTCATTGCTGGGTATATCCTTTTCCCCCAACTGTAGGCACTTAGTCTTTACAACTCGTAGACAATTCATCATTGAAACACTAGCTGGTCGTTGCTGTTCAACAAGCCTAAAATTTAGCTCTATTCTAGACAACAAATTCCTACTAAAGTCATTCTCTGCTGAATGTTCACATGATCTGATCAAGAGCTTTAGACATGTGAGAAGACCAATGGCTCTTGCATTTCCTCCACTGATCAATCCATTAGCAGAGTCTTGCCCAAACCTATAAAATGATTGGTGGATTCTGCACAATTCAAGAGCTTTAACTGCAAGTTTTGGATCCTTTTCAATAATTGGGAGATGTGAGAAAAAAGACAAGTCGGAAAATTTCACTTTTTTCTTTGTCTTTTCAACTGTTCTGATTGTCAGATCTAGTCTGGGCATTGTTTTTTTATCTCCTGTAGACAGTGGAGGCTGTAACTTTTCAATAGATTTTTCTCGTCCACTGCAATTATTCTCTTTATCCTGATTACTTTTTAAAGGCAATCCCTGAGCCTGTTTTGCAGCTCTTTGTGCCTCTTGTAATTTCCTTCTCTGTGCTTTAAGCTGACTTTTGCTTAGTCCATTCGTATCTGAATGTCCTTTTGTATCATTTTCCACTTTTTCACTGTTTATTTTACTATTACTGATCATTTGAATACCAGGCAGTGTTGTAACTGCCCTAACTTTCTCCAAGATTCTTTCTCCATCAACTGAATCCATTCCAGAATCAATTTTCAAAGCATCATTTGCTTTACTTTTGATGCAACTTGTCATATTTTTAATGGATAGATCATTTGTGTTCTCTATCTCAGGAATCATAACTCCATCTTTTGTGCCAGCTTTGACTTTTTTGGCAGCTTTTAAAGCTTTTCTTAATTTTCGTTCAGCTTCTATTTCGTCACGACTTTTCTCAGGAATAATTGGCTTTTCTTTGGATATTGTTTGGGATGCCCTGAAAAAAGATAACACTGAATATTCCAAACAGCACAGGCATATAGATAAATCAAAGGAAATTTTACACAAAACAAGAATCCATTATGCCTTTGTGAGATGAATATGAGGAAAAAGAAAAAAAACTCCATTCTTTTGTTGTAAACGGACAATATTGCTGTTTTTGTGTTTTTTCATTTTTAAATTGAAACTTTCAGCGCTACTACTATTGCTATTTCTGATCTTATAATTCAGATAAATCAAAAGAGTGTAAGTGTATAAGATAAGATAACGATTTTATTTTCAAACGCCACAAAAACGGTCATGCCGATCAGCAGCAGTTTTTGTCATAATAAGACACTAAACGTATAAAACATATAAAAATCACAGCCACAGCCATCGTCATGCGAAAATATACATTGATTTGAAATATCACAAATTCAAACTAAACAGAGTCAAAGAGAGTCAAGTTAAAAAGAATACTGAACTAAAGAAAATAAAAATATACAATTATTGATGAGTGGGTGCAGAATTAAAAATCTTGACGAATGAGGCAACAAAGCTACTTGCCTACCGCATATGACGCGCTGGTACCGGCTGAATTTTTGGTACCGGTTGAGCTAAATTTCGCGGGAGCCTTTGGCGCGAAGGGAGATGCTCAGGGGGGAGGATTCCACGAAGCCGCGGATTTTCCAAAATACCGACACCAAATTTAAAACACATTTCATCACGGCGCGTCGATAAAAGTTTTAAGCGAAAATTGTTTCAAAAGGGAGCAATAAGGGACTTAGGGAGATTTTGACACAACCAGAAGAGTTCGGTACTGGATCCTTTTCAGGCGGTCCTTCTGGTCCGAAGTCAGGCCGTAATGCCAAATGGGACAAGCATATTCTACCACCGGTCTGACAAATGTAAGAAAAATACACAATAGGTGGGGGGTTGGAACACCATGACGAGCAAGGAGTTTTAAAGAAAGGTGTATCCAGGCTGTCAGAGAGCATTGATATAATTTTCTGGGAATGGTATTAAGTCTTATTTTTCAGGCAACTTGAGGAGGTATAAAATTAAACTGAACAATACTATTCGTGCCAGGATGAAAAATTGTTGAAAGTTTCTCCAACATACAAATAGCAGGCCAAACTATGAATTGTTACAGCAAAATACCGAAAAGCTATAGAATATTATTTTTTTTTCCATGAAAAAGACTATGTCAATAAAAAACGAACAGGAATTAATTAAAGAAACCTTTTCTACAAAACAAATTTCCAAAGAAAAAGAGCTCCATTAAAACAAAAATGAGCAGAAACAAATTCAAATATTGTTCCAAGCATAAAACTACAACAAATCTATATCAATATATTAAAAAAACCCAAAACGAATAGATATTACAATAAATAACCAAGTCAAACTCAAAACGGGCAAAAATCAACATGAGTAGGGTTGAGAACCCCCATGCCTTCTCAAGACCAGAACATAATTTGCACTTTACTGAAAAAAAAATGACCATGAATTGCCAGTTTAAAATGCATATACTGATATTTACTCCTTAAAGTCTCAATATTTTTTTCTTTATTAAAGTAAAAAAAGTGCATTCATTTAAAATTTATTTTGTTTTCAGTAAAGTGCAAATTATTTTCTGGTCTTGAGAAGGCATGAGGGTTCTCAACCCTACTCATTATAATTTTTGCTCGTTTTGAGTTTGACTCAGGTATTCATTGTAATTTCTGTTTCTTTTGGTAGTTAGACGGCTCCATATTTGTTCGGGAAAATTTGTATCTTGGGATATTTTCGCATAAAAAAAACGGTTAATTAAACAAAAAAATCGTTAAGAGCCTCAATTTTGGTTTTTGCACATGATGCTATGTACTATGTTATTACATCGTATAAGCATTTCTTATGACATATAAGATTTTCTTACATGATATAATGCATAGCATAAATAAAATTGTTGAGTTTCCAACGCAACAGTTCTTTATATAATATGATGTCTGTTGAAAGGCCCAAAAAATGAAAATTTGCAGTTCCAGTTACTATAAATGATGATTCTTTGGAATCAACACCAGAACAACAGTATCAAACGTGATAAGATGTGAAATTTGACAACCTGGACCATCAATTGCGACAACACCAGTACGGACAACTAAAGCCAAGGCCATCGCTAAATTGTCTAAAGTAATCAAAATCCAATAACGTATCAAAAATGAAAATGAAGAGCAAAGACACAGGCGATTAGAAGATATGCGGAAACGACAATTAGATCGTATTAAAAATGAAAATGAAGGGCAAAGACACACGCGGTTAGAAGACATAGGATACCAGACAAGCGAGGGATTCAAAAATGAAAAGAAGAGCAGCGAGTCAATGGAAATCAACCTGGACAGCGAGAATCAAAACGTGTCAAAATTGAAAATGATAGCGATTATGATTGGGTTTGGGATTTTGACATGGATAAGGTTATCAATGCCTAACATGCCTTTGTTACAAAAAAAAAAAAAAACAAAGGTTTGGCGATGTGTATATCATAATGACGAAAGATAAGCCGAGGTGTAACAAAGCAAACAAATTGAAAATGATAGCGATGATAATTGGATTTTGGATTTTCACATGGATAAGGTCATCAATACCTACCATAGTTTTGAAAATCAAAAATATGGACTGGATAAATTGTTGGAAGAAAAAGAAGTTTTTGTCCTACCACCTGAACAATTTAAAGAAACAACGGTTCAGCTATATGTCTTTCATAATGAAAAAAGACAAGCCGAGGCAAAAGTTAAAGGTCCAATAAAATTAACTAATTACTTAATTTATTTATGACCTGTCATACACAAAAATTGCAAAAAGACGAAGTAAAAGGAGAGAAAAAAACACATCGTACTGATGTTACGACTACTTTGAATCAGCTTGTTTCGACAGGAAGCTTCTCACAATTAGACATTTTAAGCTTGAAAAAAATATGTAATTTTACAAAGGCACCACTTCTAATATAAGGTCCATTTGGACGTCATGACATCAAGAAAAGATCCAAATTGTCTGGGTTTGAAATCAGAATTAAAATCTGATTCTTTTGATGTATCTAATGGTATCAAAATTCCGTTTTTTAGACTTTCGGTTACCATTGAGCCGGGTCGCTCCTTACTTACAGTTCGTTACCACGAACTGTTTGATATCAACTCTTCCATTCTGAGGAATAGGGAATTTGCTGGAAATAAACAAGCTGATCTATCTTGCAGATTCTACAAGCGTCAGCCAGTCTCCTTATATTACTTGATTTTTGAAAGTCAATCCATCCAGAAAGAATTAGCATATATAAAGAAGATTTTCAGTAGTGCAAACCACAGGGTTCGGACAGGTTGGTTCGTTTCAGATTATAGGCTTTGTCCTATTTTAATAGGATTTTACGGGCCCAAATATAGGATTCGGAAGTCCTCGGGATCAGATCTGTGGTAGATGGCGTGGGATGCCTGGTTACATAAATTCGTCATTTCCCGAGTTTCTGCATTTTATTATTATTATTATTATTTTTTTTGTTTCAAATAAAAATTTTACAAATAGTAAAAAACAGTAAAAAATCAGATACACATACTGTGCCAACAATTGATTGATACAGGCAACATAATTGGAATCACTCTTGCTGCTTCTTGGGCATTAATTTCGAGATGAGGTCAGTATTTCTCTTTGCAAGAGACTGCTCCATTCTCGCAGATTCCACTATCTGCTCTCTTTCACTTGTTCTGGACTTCACAGCTCCTTTGAGCACAGAAATAGCTAGAGCAATGTCTATGGAACTCTTGGACTCGGCAGCCTTCTTCATTCTGTTGGTCGCATCCTGAAGTAGAGTATCTGCTACTGTTCTCTTTTCTTGCTCTGATGCTCTAAGTTTTTTCCTTTTGCTTTCCAGGTCTTCTGTTTCTTTCTTGTCCTCTTCGAAAGCTGCTTTCAACTTCTCGGATAGCTCTTCTTTTTTCTTTTTTTTATAAATATTGTTGATACCAAAACCGTACGGAACGTGCACGATTCAACAGCTCTTTTGTAATAGCAAACCGTTCTGGTGTTCCTCCATAAAGCCTCAACATGTCACATACCATGAGTCTTGCATCCAGAACGCGTTCAGAAATTAACGCCTGGTCTTCACCGAGAACCCTACCAGAACGCGAGAATTTTACAAATAGTAAAAACAGTAAAAAATCAGATACACATACTGTGCCAACGATTGATTGATACAGCCCAAATACTTGGAATCACTCTTGCTGCTTCTTGGGCACCAATTTCGAGATGAGGTCAGTATTTCTCTTTGCAAGAGACTGCTCCATTCACGCAGATTCCACTACCTGCTCTCTTTCAGTTGTTCTGGGCTTCAAAGCTCTTTCGAGCACAGAAACAGCTAGAGCAATATCTATGGAACTCTTGGACTCGGCAGCCTTCTTCATTCTGTCGGTCGCATCCTGAAGTAGAGTATCTGCTACTGTTCTCTTTTCTTGCTCTGATGCTCTAAGTTTTTTCCTTTTGCTTTCCAGGTCTTCTGTTTCTTTCTTGTCCTCTTCAAAAGCTGCTTCCGACTTCTCGGATAGCTGTTCTTTTTTCTTTTTTTCCAAATATTGTTGATACCGAAACCACACGGAACGTGCAAGATTCAACAGCTCTTTTGTAATAGCAAACCGTTCTGGTTTTCCTCCATAAAGCCTCAACGTGTCACATACTATTAGTCTCGCATCCAGAACGCGTTCAGAAATTAACGCCTGGTCTTCACCGAGGATCCTACCAGAACGCGAGAATTTTACAAATAGTAAAAAACAGTAAAAAATCAGATACACATACTGTGCCAACGATTGATTGATACAGGCCAAATGCTTGGAATTACCCTTTCTGCTTCTTGGGCATCAATTTCAAGATGAAGTCAGTATTTCTCTTTGCAAGAGACTGCTCCATTCTCGCATATTCTACTATCTGCTCTCTTTCACTTGTTCTGGACTTCACAGCTCCTTCGAGCAAAGAAACAGCTAGGGCCATGTCTTTGGAACTCTTGGACTCGGCAGCCTCCTTCATTCTGTCGGTCGCATCCTGAAGTAGAGCATCTGCTACTGTTCTCTTTTCTTGCTCTGATGCTCTAAGTTTTTTCCTTTTGCTTTCCAGGTCTTCTGTTTCTTTCTTTTTGTCGTGGACCTCCTGCAGCTTCCACTTGTTGTCCTCTTCGAAAGCTGCTTTCAACTTCTCGGATAGTTCTTCTTTTTGCTTTTTATCCAGATATTGTTGATACCGAAACCGTACGGAACGTGCAAAATTCAACAGCTCTTTTGTAATAGCAAACCGTTCAGGTTTTCCTCCATAAAGCCTCAACGTGTCACATACCATGAGTCTCGCATCCAGAACACATTCAGAAATTAACGCCTGGTCTTCACCGAGAATCTTACCAGAACGCGAGAACCCAGGTTCAACATCTGCGCTGCCATGCGACAATGTAAGCACCGCTTTGATAAGCTCGGTAAGTTCTGGGTACTTGCTGTACCCGCGCTAATTCACCAGTCCAAAATAATGGCTCCAAAAATGATCGATCCGAGTAATGTCCTCACAGGGTCCAGTTTCCGTTCGCAAAAGCAGCCAATCAGCGTGGGCGACGTCTGACCTTACTCCAATCACAATCTCGCATGCCACAGCCGCTATGTCTGCAATGCTTCTTGAATCCTTCATATTGAAGGGACTCAAACAGCGTAAAGCTTCTAGGAAACCATCCTTTTTCAGAGGACATTTGTTCAAAATATGCCAAATGCCCGCAATAAAATATTTTCACACATTGACATAGAAAATGTCCTTGTCTTTCAGTGTTACTTTCTCATCGAAAGCTTGTTCCACATTTTCTAAAACTATGGGCTTTTCTGCAAATGTTTCAGCAAGGTTCAACTTTTCTGGTGAGAAATTTTCAGCCTCGGTCACAAAATCTGGAGTAAAGACCCGTCCGCAAAGCGTCACAACTCGTCTTTTGATCTCTGAGTGCAGAACATGAATGAGAGGCTCTTCTTTCTGGAACAGATGGGTGAAACTCATGAACAGTTCTGTTGAGGCTAGAACAAATTCGAGTTTGGCCTTCGTCGTCACACTTTTGATATAAGCCACAATCTTCAAAAGTTTGGGAGTGAACAGAAGATTCTTCAGTTTTTTTCTCGGTACGAAGTTCAGGAAGTACTCTAAGATTGCCAGAAACTGCTGCATGATTCTAGCAAGGGCACGTCCGATCGTCAGCCAGCGGCAAGGGACATGCTTCATGAAAGCATTCTCTGGCACTTCCACTTTCTTTTGACACTTTCGATAATCTTCACAACGTGCAAGCTAGCCGTCAAAAATGAATGCACAAAGTCGAAACCTTCTTCTCCGAACACCTGAAGACCTTTCAATAAAGCATTATGGATTATATGGATGTTGCAAGAACCAATGTTCAACATTCCCTTTCCCGTTACTTCCTTTTTTCAGCATTGAACTTGTTCCAAACTCTTTTTGTTGACGTTTGGTCCGTTACTTCCAAGCGTGACCAGTTTTTCAAGTGGCAGCTGATTCTGATCAATGGCTGACATAATCTTCCTATATAGGTCATCACTAGTCGCGTGGCCCATAACACTTGTGCATAAACTGCTCTGGATTTCGTTTCCGTATGAGGACCAATATCGAACACGTATCTGTAACTCTTTCATACCGGCGTTGTTGGTTGTCTCGTCATATTCTAGCACAAAATATGACTCAATGTCCTTCACAAGCATTTGCTTACAGTAAGGATTCAGCATATCGCTGATCAAATACAAGAGTTTCTTCGCATATTGGGACATTCCTTCGGGGATCTTATATCCTTGGTTGTTTCATCAACTCAGGATTGTCCGATCAGGTGAAGCTGTTGTAGATACAGCTGAGCAGTAACTGCGGCTTTGTGTTCTGCAGATCGCACATGTTGGTTTAGCTGAGCAGCCCCAGCTGTGCAACCAAGATTTTTCAAGCAGTTTGCAAGAGAACGAGTAGTGGTCGTTCTCAGTCTTACACTATTCAGCAATCTTTCTACCGCTGCAATGCGTCTTAGCAAGCCATGAACTATTAAACTTGGTAGGCCCCATACTTAATTTACAAGCATCACCTGCAAAATAGCGTCCCGCGATTAAAAGCCCATAAAAGAAAAAAGTGTGGATATGTCCGAAACTGGGCTACATTCGCATAAGCCTTTTATAGCGTTCTTTCAGCCAGGAAACGCATAAGTCGTTAGAAAGAACTCCAGTATCATTAAGCAGAAACTGCTAGCCTATTTACTGGTCTTTGCTCATTTCGGAAAGACCAACATGACAAAAAACAAAACATAGACTACTAATTCAATCCAAAAGTGTAGCCCAGACAGAAACAGCTTGCTAAGCCCAACACAAAGCATTAGTTAAGTTCAAACAGCTCAACAGTTGTAATTAATAATTAATTATTCACATTTCGCAAAAGGCATCTTGGCTTACTTAACACATTAATTAACAATTATTTCATAATGAATTAGTCGCATTTTACGAAAGACAACACAGTCTACAAGCAGAGTCAAAAGCAAAGAAAAGCACATCTTGGCTTATTTAACCAGCAGTGAAAATTGCAAATTATGAGCAATGTTCTTAGTGCCCTTTAGCCGAAAATATAGGAATAATAGGATTTTAGCCAAAATACAGGCATTTTATAGGAGTGAATTAAAATATAAGAATTTATTGGAATTTATAGGCGAGTCGGAAACCTGAAACCATGAACCCATTACTGACAATTTGCTACTCTCAAACCTCCCAGGTCACACTGAAAGATTGGTTTATAGAAGTCCTTAATTGGTTCTAACTTTAGAGAGGGATATTTGTTTTATTCCCCCTGTGTGATAATGTCAATTTAATTGGTAAATTTTGGTTTTATATGCAGCAGCCCTAGCGAAAAAAAAAAAAAAATCAAGTATAAAAATATATATATTTATGAAAACTTTAATATATTTTTAGGCCAGAATGCACAAGATTGAACGATTTTCAATCACTCAGAGATGAACATCCTTTGCCCCCAAAAGTTTTGAACAAAATATTTGAGTTGAGATTTCTTACCATAAAAGGAATATACCATTCCAACTGTAGAAAATGAATAAAAATACAAAGTCTTCCTGTAGTATAATATTAATCACAATATTTTCCTTAAGAGTAGAAAGACACAAACCTGATGGGCATAAGATTTTAAGCAAGACTTTAACAGACAAACATACACGCAGCTCCATGCCTTGGGAGAGGGTGTGTCAAGACATTTTTCAACATTAAGGGTTAAAAAACTAAAAAAGTTTCTTTTAGCATAATTCCCAAAACAGTCCTTTTGACTAGTCTGGGAAGGGTGTTTCTGCCTGCAAGCAGTGGCGTAGCTTTGTCAAAATCCTAGAGGGAGAAAACTTGGAGCCAATTTTCCCAAATCAAGTGAAAATGAAAGTGAAAACTGAAAAATGATCCATATAATACCATAAAGGCAAAGATATACTAAAGAAAACTGATCTGTTTCTCCGGATACTTGAATTGTGCAGGCTTATCTTAGTTTTGACAAGAATTTTTGCAGAAACTAAACTTCATTTCGGGGGGGGGGGGGCAAACTGAGGTATGGGGGGACAAACTTGGGTCGAGGGGACAGTTGACCCCTGCCCCATACCAAATTACGCCCCTGCCTGCAAGTATGTTAATATAGGTGTGTGTAACTAAGCCCAATGTAACTGTTCTTCATTTAATTGAACTTTTCTTCAAATGAACCCTATTCAACTGAACCCCCACGCAACTCAACCCCATTTAACTTAACTTCCATTTCACTAGACATCCATACAACAAAACCCTGCTTAACTGAACCTTTGTTCAACTGAATTCCCATGCAACTCAACCCTGTTTAATTGAACCTATTTAACTTAACCCAGATTTAAATAGTTATGTTTGATTCAACTAAAACCAAAGCCTACGAAAAAGTTTTACCTAACACTGATTAGAAGCTAAAATTTTGTTTCTTACTTTCTTTTCAACTTTTAATTTATATTACCTTTCGGGGTAACCTTGAAACTTTTACAAATTGAAATAAATTTTGAGGAATGGGTCTATCAGGAAAAGTATGGCCCAGTAGCGGTTTTTTTTTTTTTTTTTTTTTTTATGAAGCTTATATAAGGATTTGCCAAGGGGTAAGTGGAATTCTGATATTATTCAGAATTTCACAACTGAAAACTGAAACTCAGAATTCTAAAACTGAAAGAGCCCTAAGCTCTTTCAGTTTGATTTTTGAAGTTATGTAACAGCATTTTGTTTGAGGATTTGGTCATGAATACCAAGACAGAAAATAAACAATATCAAGACAAAAAAGACACATACCAAGACAGAAAATACCAAAAATACCACACAAGATCAATCAGGTAATGTTACCCAGTGTTACAGATTCTGAAAAAAGCCTATTTGGTATTTTCTGTCTTGGATATAACAAACCATAAACATTCTTGGTTACTTTCTAGTTTTGGCTTTACAGCCATTCCGAATTTTGACAATTTTTAATTAATTTGTAAAAAGGAAAACAGATACTAAAATTGTCTTTCTTTTGAAAATAATGTTTATCTTTCATATTTACAAAATAATGGAAATTAAAGTTCTGATTTATTCCAGTTCATTGCTATTCCAGTTCATAAAAAGAGTGATCCATCTACTACTACTACTACTAACAACTCACCGCAGCACCAAGCCGCGTGAGGCTAACACAGCTACGCACGCTCCTCCTCCATCCCAATCTATTCAAAGCCTCCCTTTTTACACCCACCCATGAAGTTCCCATTTCCTTTAAATCATTCTTTATGACGTCCTCCCACCCCAGACGAGGACGACCTGCTTTCCGTTTAGACCTAGAAGGTTGGCCAAAATGAACAATCTTCAGCAATCTGTCATCCTTCATCCGCACAACGTGTCCTAGCCACATCAACCTTTTTCATTATAGCCCTAGAGAGCAGTATTGAACCACATTTTTCCTATAGCCTATTGTTTGAAATACAGTCAGTCAGCCGGGTACCCAGAACAAACCTTAAGCAATTTCTCTGGAAAACATCTAGCAAATCTTCATCCACTTTTCGGAGCGCCCATGCTTCAGAGCCATATTTGACAACTGTCATCACTGTAGCTTCTGATATTCGAATCTTGGTTTGCAGACTTATCTTCCTATTCTTCCAAACTTTTTTAACTGTGAAAAAAACACCCTGAGCCTTGGATATTCTACTTTTGACATCTTCACTGCTCCCACCATCTTTACTAATAATACTACCAAGGTAAGTGAAGCTGTCCACCTGATCAATCTTTTCATTACCTAGCTTCACCTTTTTATCTTCCCTTATTCCTAGCCTTAGTGACTTACATCTAGGATGCTTAAATCATCAACATAATCTAAGTCCATGAGACTTTTTCCTCCCCATTTGATTCCGTGGTCTCCCATTGCCTTTCCTGTGCTCCTTAAGACAAAGTCCATAAAAAAACTCCATATAAAGGGGGATAGAACACAACCCTGCTTAACTCCTGATTTAATACAAAACCAGCTGCTAACCTCATTTCCTACCTTAACCGCAGCAGTGTTATACTCGTACATAGCACTAATCACTTTAATGTATTTGTCTGGTATACCATACAAGGATAAAACCTTTACTAAAGCTTTTCTATCAACAGAATTGAATGCTTACTCATAATCTATAAAACTGAGGACCAAAGGTGCTTGAAAACTCAGGCACTTCTCAATTATTAACCAAAGAGTGGAAATTTGGTCGACACATTCTCTACCTTTTCTAAAATCGCACTGTTCTTCTCTTAAAACTTTGTCTACGGCATCTCTCAGTCTAAAAAGTATCATATTACTAAGTAATTTACTACCTACAGAGACCAGATTAATCCCTCGATAATTACCACACTCACTTTTATCACCTTTCTTATAAAGCGGCTTAATTAAGGTTTTCCTAAAATCATTAGGTACTTCCCCTTTTTTCAAAAATCATATTCATAATCTTCAATAACTTATTTCTAACCTAAGAGCCACCATATTTAAGAAACTCATTTACCACCCTATCAGCACCTGGAGCCTTATTATTTTTTAGTCCTTTTAGTACTATCGCTAATTCCTCGTCACAAAACAAATCTTCCTTCACATTCAAGGTATCACAAACTTTTTCATTTTTCTCTATATCTCTTCTTTCAACTCTATCTCGGTTAAGCAAATTTTCAAAATGTTCGGCCCATCTCTCTTTAGTTTTTTCGTTATCGCTAATTCCGGCCCCATTTCTATCTTTAACTGGGCCAAGTCTGCATTGACTACTCCCTCTCAATTTGTTAACATGCCAGTACAATATTTTACTATTATGTCGTCTAGCTGCATCTTCCAGATCCTCGGCAATTTTATCCATGGCCTCCACTTCACACCTCCTTAGTTCATATGTTAATGTTTTTTCCACTTTCTTTACATTGCTTTTGTTTTCATATGATCTATCACTAAGGTAATTCTTGTACAAGTCCTTTCTCCTTTCTATCAAACATAAAGCTTTTTCACTAATATTCTTAGCTGCAGTTCTAGCTTTTTTCCCTAAGACACCTTCAGCAACTTCACAAATTATTTGTATAAAATTATTCCAACCACCTTCCACATTATCAAATTTCAAACTCTCAAGATTAGTATTCAACTGTTCCTCGAAAGTTTCTCTCAAATTCTTATCCTGGAGTCTACCAACATCATAACTTCCCGAGAAGTAGTTACGCTTCCGATATTTCAGCTTTAAATTAACCCTTGACACTACTAGATGGTGATCTTTATTTTTAACATGAATAACGGCACTCCTATATACCCTAGTATCTTGTATTGATCCTGCCAGTCTTCGGTTTACAATAAAATAATCAATAAGGTTTGCTGTCTTACCATCACGTGAATACCATGTTAACTTATGAGTCGTTTTATGACCAAACACCGTATTGGTTATAACTAGATTGTTATACCTACAAAATTGCAAAAGTCTGTATCCATTACTGTTTTCTTTTCCTACACCAAATTTACCTAGGCTAGGATACCACCTATTCCTATTTCTACCAACCTGGGCGTTAAAATCTCCCAGTAAAAACATCATATTTCTACCTGGGACCCTGTCTATTTGCTCCTGTAACTGTAGGTAAAATTCATCTGAGTCATTAGCATCTCCGTCAGTCGGTTCTACAGGGGCATATACTACTATAACTGATACCCTGAACTTTTTAGTCATAAAATGAGCAATTAGTATTCTATTATTAATACCTTCCCAGCCTAAACAAGACTTAGCAGCTTCCTTAGTCATCATGAGCCCTACTCCCTGTCTATGTACCCCATCCTTCCTGCCTGAGTAAACAAATTCTATATCATCTAATTTCATACTTCCTACCCCTGGGATATGAATTTCTGAAACTCCTAATAAATCCAGTCCGAATCGTCTGAATTCGTCAATCAAAATGTCGATACGATAGTCATTTTTTAACGTCGTAATATTACAAGTTCCAATTTTCATGTTCTTTAAATCATTGAAATTATTTTCGCGTCAGGAAACGCAATGATCCTGGGTACCAGTGCAGGACGGGGATCACGTATCTTCTCAAGTCTACACCGAAGTGCTAAAGCCGGCTTAGAACCGAACAGCAAGAAGTCCCTGGGACCTCCATGAATGGGGGGCTTTGTGCAATCCTGGGCCCATCTTGGTCACAACATGGTTTCCAGCACTTGGCGATGCTCTTCTACCAACAAGAGTCGAAATCCTGCACAGACAACCTCAAGCATATTACCTCCGACTCATTATGTATTCATGCCTACAAATATTATGCTACTACGAGGAGGCAGCCCATAATAGATAAATTAGCTAGGAAGGGGTTTTTCAGCCCGAAGACGACCATCAAAACATACCAAGCACCAGAAGAATTATCCATTAGTCAGGATCCCGTGCGAATGCTGTGTCGTTTACAAGGCCATAACTTCCTCGAGGGTTGCCACTCCTCAAGTAGGAATAGAGTTGACCGCAAGGTCCCCGATCTTGCAGGTACCCCGAAAGGGTCGAGGCAGCCCTTTGCAGAGGTTGTTGTCCGTAGATCTGGATCTTACGCCCTACCGCAGTTGTCCTCCTAAAGAGGATCCTCCCGCGATGGTGTTCTGCATCACCATTCAATTTAACCCAATACTGGGAGAAGGTTTGTAACTCATAGGACTTGTGGACAGACCAGTGGGCCCTTTTGAGTGCACATTTGAGGGGCCTTCTTCCTCCTCCACCTGTATTTATGACCCCAGGCAAGGGTGCCCCAGTTTCTATTATGGATCCCCAGGGACAAGTTACCCCTTCGTCCATGCCTCCTGTGGAGGTACCCCACATATCTGTGGGGCGTTCCCCTATCACCACCTGGGGACATGCTGAATGGCCTGGGGGAGGCCAACTAATATCTAACCTAATTTTTTTATTCACTTCAACATTAGCTGGTAAAACTAATATAAAATTAACGTCTGGCCTCATTTATTGATTCACTTCAGCATTAGCTTGAAAGACTAATGTAAAACTAATATCTAGCCTAATTTATTGATTCTCTTCAAAATTAGCTAGCAAAACTAATGTAAAACTAATATCTAGCCTAATTTATTGATTCACTTCAACATTGGCTTGCAAAACTAATGTAAAACTAATATCTAGCCTAATTTATTGATTCTCTTCAAAATTAGCTAGCAGAACTAATGTAAAACTAATATCTAGGCTAATTTATTCATTTACTTCAACATTAGCTTGTAAAACTAGAGTAAAACCAATATCTAGCACTTTCTCCCTTTTTGTTTGGCAGTCAGCACTCCGTTTCCTTGATTTCTACTCATCAATTTCGGCTTTCGGCCGAAACTTTCAACTACTCATGATCTAATTGACGCCACACAGTTATACGCTCACAACTCGACCTTAAAAACACTGCAGTGGGCTTATTTTTGGATTTTTCTAAGGCCTTTGACACAGTCGATCATAGTGTTTTAATAAGTAAATTAAGTAGTTACGGTATTCGTGGAGTTCCCCTCTTGGTTTGGCTCTTATCTATCTGGAAGGGTACAGAGTGTGAACCTAGGTGGAATATTTTGACAGCCCTTACCTGTTCGGAGGGGTGTCCTGCAAGGCTCCATTCTAGGCCTGATTTTATTTCTCCTATATATCAATGATCTTGTTATGGACCTGGGCCCTTCAGTGTATCCCGTACTATTTGCTGATGACAGCAGCTTTTTTATCGCTGGCACCAATTTACTATCAGCAAGAATCAGAGGCGAATCTCCAGCATTTTTATTGGGAGGGCAAGAGGGGTCCATATCTGGATAGTTCTAATTTTCATGTTCTTTAAATCATTGAAATTATTTTCGCGTCAGGAAACGCAATGATCCCGGATACCAGCGCAGGACGAGCTTGAAAGACTAATGTAAAACTAATATTTAGCCTAATTTATTGATTTACTTCAATATTAGCTTGTAAAAATAATGTAAAATTAATGTCTGGCCTAATGTATTGATTCACTTCAACATTGGCTTGAAAAACTAATGTAAAACTAATATTTAGCCTAATTTATTGATTCTCTTCAACATTAGCTTGCAAAACTAATGTAAAACTAATATCTAGCCTAATTTATTGATTTACTTCAATATTAGCTTGTAAAAATAATGTAAAATTAATGTCTGGCCTAATGTATTGATTCACTTCAACATTGGCTTGAAAAACTAATGTAAAACTAATATCTAGCCTAATTTATTGATTCTCTTCAACATTAGCTTGCAAAACTAATGTAAAACTAATATCTAGCCTAATTTATTGATTCACTTCAACATTAGCTTGTAAAACTAAAGTAAACCCAATATCTAGCACTTTCTCCCTTTTTGTTCGGTAGTCAGCACCCCGTTTCCTTGATTTCTCCACATCAATATGGCTTTCGGCCGAAATTTTCAACTACTCATGATCTAATTGACGCCACACAGTTCATACGCTCACAACTCTACCTTAAAAACACTGCAGTGGGCTTATTTTTGGATTTTTCTAAGGCCTTTGACACAGTCGATCATAGTATTTTAATAAGTAAATTAAATAGTTACGGTATTCGTGGAGTTCCCCTCTCTTGGTTTGGCTCTTTTGTATCTGGAAGGGTACAGGGTGTGAGCCTAGGTGGAATATTTTGACAGCCTTTACCTGTTCGGAGGGGTGTCCTGCAAGGCTCCATTCTAGGCCTGATTTTATTTCTCCTATATATCAATGATCTTGTTATGGACCTGGGCCCTTCAGTGTATCCTGTACTATTTGCTGATGACAACAGCTTCTTTATCGCTGGCACCAATTTACTATCAGCAATAATCAGAGGCGAATATCCAGCATTTTTATTGGGAGGGCAAGAGAGGTCCATATCTGGATAGTCAAAGGGCATGAGATGTATAAAAAAAAATCCCCACATTATTGGGGGGGGGGAGGCAACTGCCCCCCCCTGCCACCCCCAAACGACGCCCCTGGCAATAATCTCTGCCCAAGTCATTCTGAACAGAGGCCAGGGGTGGTGCCTTACGAATAACATGACCATTAATAGCAAATAAAGTCAAGTAGTATTAATTAGAACCCCCTACAACAAACACGTAATCCAACCTGCTCTTGGTCTCAAGTACTCCTCCGACATCCTCCCGCAAGTGGAGGCTGCTAAGTTTCTTGGTGTATTTATTGACTCAAGCTTGTCATTTTCTAATCATATTAATTACATCACAGTAATAATTTTGAGAGAAGTGAGACCATGTGAATTATTTTATTTTTCCTGACATCCTAGTCACCCTCTATTATTTCTTTATTTTTCCTTACTTTTCTTTTTGCAGATCAGTTTGGAGAAATACAAATTGCTCCTTCACTAAAAAAAAACTAAAATTTGCCCAAAACCATGCAATTAAAGCAGATTTTTGGCTTCCCCGTCTATGTCCAACCCATGCTTTGTATTCAGATTTTGGTATAGCTCTACTAGATACAGATCAGTTTTCTTTAGTATATCTTTGCCTTTATGGTAATAAATGGATCATTTTTCAGTTTTCACTTGACTTGGGAGAATTGGCTCCAAGTTTTCTCCCTCTAGGATTTTGACAAAACTACGCTACTGCTTGCAGGCAGAAACACCCTTCCCAGACTATTCAAAAGGACTGTTTTGGGAATTATGCTAAAAGAAACTTTTTTTAGTTATTTAACCCTTAATGTTGAAAAATATCTTGACACACCCTCTCCCTAGGCATGGAGCTGCGTGTATGTTTGTCTGTTAAAGTCTTGGTTAAAGTCTTATGCCCATCAGGTTTGTGTCTTTCGACTCTTAAGGAAAATATTGTGATTAATATTATACTACAGGAAGACTCTGTATTTTTATTCATTTTCTACAGTTGGAATGGTGTGTTCCTTTTATGGTAAGAAATCTCAACTGAAAAAATTTGTTCAAAACTTTTGGAGGCAAAGGATGTTCATCTCTGAGGGATTGAAAATCTTTCAGTCTTGTGCACAGTGGCCTAAAAATACATTAAAGTTTCCATAAATATATATTTTTATACTTGATTTTTTTTTCTCTAGGGCTGCTGAATATAAAACCAAAATTTACCAATTAAATTAACATTATCACACAGGGGGAATAAAACAAATATCCCTCTCTAAAGTTAGAACCAATCAAGGACTTCTATAAACCGTCTCCCTTGAATATGACTTCGTCATTGATGCACAGTTCGTGTCAGACTCCCCAAAATGGCAGTATGTGACTAGGACATAGTTTGCAGCAAGCTGGCTGGCAAGTTTCTATAATTTGTCTGAGTGCAACCAGCTGGGGGTCTTCTTTAGACTGGTTGCGGATTTCTTGCAGTTTTGGGCCATGTTCAGGACTTTCGTTTCTTTTTTTGGGGGGGGGGGGGGCTTTAGAACAGGCATGGTCACCTGAACCAGAATCTAAGTCTGAAGAAGAGGAGCTTGATTTGCAAGCACATCCTGTTGAAGACAGTATTAATGACTGTGAAAGTCACTGAATGTTCTGCTATTATTATCCAGTGCTTAGTTAATCAAAGTGTTACAAACTTTTTGTTTACTTGTATTTGGTACTTTTATAAATAAATGAAAAATAATATGTATGTGATATGAGGAATGTGGCTGAATGCAGTTATTTAAATATGCAAGGCTGTTAGGGTTACATCTCTTAGGTTTTACTGTAAGAAAAATGACTAATATGATTTTACTCTTAAATAAATGTAAATTTGATTTATTTATTTTTTTATATTTTTTTTTGGTACAAAATGGATATCCAAAATAAGGTAATGTCCGATTGCTGAGAAATTACCCTAGGCACAAGATTACCAAAGGGATAAACTAGACAGTTAATTAAATGAATGAAACTCTAGATGAAGGGGCATTACCTTTTTTAAGCCCAGGAAAATCAGAATCATTAAAAAATTTCATTAAAAGCTGTAAGTGATGCTTAAAAGGAAATGCTCATCTGGTCTTATAGCTACAGGGCAACACTAAAACATCAATTTTACCATTTATTTCATATGGAGTTACTTATTTTATCTTGTTTTACCAAATTTACTTACTGAGTTTTTTATGGTAATTTTGCAATGCTACTTTCAAATAGTTTCCCAATTGCTGATGTAAGATTAATTGGTCAATAATTGTTAGCTTCATTTCTATAGCCCCCGCTTGTACAGGCATGATGTAAGCATCCTTCCAATCTTACAGAATATATATAGTACTTAGGGGCTTTTGGTAAGTAGAGTGAGAGGATGCAACAAAACTGCACATGTCTTGTGTGCTAGCCAGGGTGTTTTCCATCTGGCCCTGTAGATTTATTTGAGTTAATCTTCTTTAATTGGGTTTCTACACCAGTTTTGTTATATTAGTGGGCACCATGCCATACCTTGGGGGAACTGGAATTGGAGTATTATCAAGGACAGTCAATACCTAGATGAACTGCTTATTTAATGCATTGGTAATCTCTCTTGGGTCACAGATTTTTGTGCCATACAGTAGAAGTTGGGTAACAGAATGCCTACCAGGGTTACCAGATGATGCAGACCTCCAGAATTTCTTGGGGTTAGATTTCATTGTGGCTGCTACTGATTTCTCAAATTTTTTTGTCATTTTTCTAGTAAGACTTTGCAGTTGGTTACATCCCTGTTTGTATTTTGTGTAATAATCCACCTGGTTGTGATTCCTTATGTACAGCTTCCAGTATTTGTTTTTTTTTGTCCCTGGCCTTTTTTATTTCTTTTTTAATACATGGGAGGGTTTTTAGCCTCCTTTTCTAATTTACAGAAGACAGATTTTTAAAAGCTCCCAATAATATTCTTTTCATAGTGGACCCTGACTCTTCTACCTCCATACAATAAAAAACCAATCACATTAATAGAATATTCAGATAACCAGAAAACGCACATACCTCTGGAATCAGAATTTCATCCTGAATCCAAATATGATAGTCATGTCCATCCAAATCCTTTCTAACCTTACCTAAGTACATAGCCCATATTATATATTTCTAATGCATTTATTGATTCTCAATTTTGTCACTGTCAACTTCATTTATGGGTAAACTAGTTATTGTACTTGTTAAATATCCTGACCAGACTCAAGAAGTGAAGTTGGGTCATAATGAATTGTGACCTAAACATAATGCTTCATCATAATGAAATATACTAGAATATGATAACATTAGTAACAAAATTATGGAAACTACAATAGAGAATTTGGAAAGCAGGTCACCCAGAATGCATTATATTAAATGCCTAACGTATCTGAATATTTTGGTAATATAAAGCTATACCAGGAAGTAAATACATCTCTTGAAGGCTTGTTTTTATGCTTTGTCCAAATTCTATAGTAGCTTCTAGTGTAAGTTCCATTTTTTTAGCTCTTAACAGCCCATAGTAACCAAAAGTTCAAAAATTTGTTTTTAGAAATAACTACCTAGTAAACAAAAATTGCCACTTTTAGCTGATCCAGGAATGGTATCTATTTTTATAAATCTTAAATTACCAAGGACATTAAAAGCCAAATCTTTTAATTGATAACTAGAAACTTATGCAACCATACACATTTTAAAACATTTGAAAAAAGTGGGAACTCAATTTTAATGACAAATTCTTCAATTTTTAATTCAGTTTTTTACACTCACAGGTGAAAAATAAAGAACATACATAAACATATGCAGAAAACGAGCAACATCTTGTTGACAAATAGAAATTGGAAAAAAGTGTATGTGTTGTAGAATAGCTAAAATCTAAGCTATGCATTAATCATTTATTGTTAAAATTATTCAACACTTCAAATCATTAGTTGTTGACTTACCTAAAAGAACCTCCTTTTAGGATGACCAATCAAGCCATTTTGTTGTTTTTATCCCTTCTAAATATTTGCTCCAAAAGTGTCACTTTTATTACTTAACTTGTGTCACATAAAGGACAAATTTTTAAATTAATTATTTTGATTCAAAAACAGGAAAAAATACAGACATGATACATCCAACTATAACAATTTCTTGTACCTGATATTACTGTAAAACTGGAAGCACTACACTGAATTCAACAACCACTAGTTGTAGCTCTTTAAACTTAGAGAGTAAAGAAGTATAAGGATTGGCAGGGAGACATGGCACCTCAGTAAGTTGCTTTATCACAAGCATAGGCACAAAAGTTGTTGACTTACCCAAAAGAACCTCCTTTTAGGATGACCAATCATGCCACTTTGTTGTTTTTATCCCTTCTAAATATTTGCTCCAAAAGTGTCACTTTTATTACTTAACTTGTGTCACATAAAGTACAAATTTTTAAATTAATTATTTTGATTCAAAAACAGGAAAAAATACAGACATGATACATCCAACTATAACAAGCAGGATTTTATTTATCACCCTAGGCTAACCTGTTTGGCTTGAAGATAGGCAATTAAACTAGCCCCATGTAGACATGGAATAATGAGCAACAGAAAACACAGGACATGTCTTCTTTAGATGATTATTTGTGGGTTCCTGCAATATTTTAGAATATTTAAGTTCAAAAAGTTTTATTGGATTTACCAAAATAGTTTCCATATATTATTTTCTATGGTTTGGTTTAGAAACACTGTGAAACTTTAAAATGAATTCTAACCTTTAATGTTTTGCAGCAACCAAAAGAAAAGTCATAGAAAATCCTGGTTTTCAGGTATTTATAGACCTAAGATGAAGCCATGTGACAAAAAAAAAAAAAAAAATATTTTTGCCTTGGTAATTTAATAATAAAATGTTATTTTGAAAACACATTTGTAAACGGTTTTAGAAAGGAGCCCAAAACCTTCCAAAGAAGCCATCACAGCAGAAAAAAGGACAATATTGGGATCACCATTGTTGAAAGCCCTAAATAGGAAATATATCGCATCCCCACCTTGAACAAAAAGAAAAATCGCATTTTTCCATGGGTAGCACTGAAATAACTCTTTTTCCATTTTTATTTTTAATTTTGGTTGCTAACAGGACACAGGAACATCATAAATACTTGTTTAAAACTTTGTTTTAAAATTTATTCTTACTTCTAATCAGATTTAACTAATTTTTAACTTTATATC
The DNA here is from genome assembly GCA_027921565.1 of Artemia sinica. Classification (NCBI taxonomy): domain Eukaryota; kingdom Metazoa; phylum Arthropoda; class Branchiopoda; order Anostraca; family Artemiidae; genus Artemia; species Artemia sinica. Next base: position 44,027,337 of record CM051270.1, read on the forward strand.
ATAGTCTAAAAACTATAACCTAGGTAATTAAGTTACCTTTGAGGCCCCTGTAAGGGCTGAGAATGGAATGTGCACCAGAAGTAATCATGGAATTTAGAGAGAGAATAAAAAAAGGCATCAAATGATTTGCATTCCATTCACTTTCTTCCTTGCGAAATTATATCAATACGTATACATTCACCAAATAGCTGATATCCCGTGAAGGCGTCATCATGCTACTATCTCTGCCCTTTTCTTATTTTGGGGCTTAGTAGATTGCATATGTGATAGATATATACCTATTTAAGTTTTGACATAATGCATTTTACCTTTAATTTGGGCTATCAATTTTTTTTTTCATTGACTAGCTTAGTTTTTGAATTGGTAATTCCTATTATTTCAGTCGAATTTTAAGCTGTATCAAAAGTTCTTTTCCTAAATTTAAGAAATATATGGTAAAATTCTAGTTTAGGAGTTTTTTACTACCTTGGAATATAGTGGACCAAAGTGAATGAAACTTTCAGGAATGCATTTAGAATATTATTACCAATGCTTTGAAGTAAACTGTACCAGTTTTCTAATTAAAATTGTGCTGCAAGAGGATAATTTTTACCATCAGAACAGACAGTACCTAAATTGTACCAAAAACAGTACAATTGTACCACACTGGCAACACTGATTTAGGGCATTGGTGATCTCTTTGGAATTTATTGTGAAGCAAATATGCCCAATCCTCCTCCCACCTTAGGGCATTGACCTTTGATGACCTTTTATAACATTTGTATTAAGACACAAGACATCAAGACATCAAGTGGACATCAAGGCACAAGAAAAGTCTTTAGTCAATCCTTATTTATAGGGTTTTAAAGATCTATATATCATTTTTTTTATCTGGAAAAAACTTTTGACAAAGCTCAAAATTCTACAAAAATAACAGGAAATACATTTTCAAAAGCTTAAGCTAATAATAAAAAAAAATTGGAAATGCAAAATTAGGGTAAAATGTTTTTTTCAGAATCTTGATAGGTCATATACCTGTCATGTATACACTCTTCTAAGCCATAGAAATATGAAAAGGGCAGAAATAGTAGCTTGGCTATACCTTCAAAGAGGAGTTTTTTGAGCATAGAGTCATTCTGGAGTTTCATTTACCTTGCTCTACTACTTATCAAGATAGTAAGAAACCCCTAAACTACAATTTTATGCTAAGGACTAAAAGGGTCTGATGACTGCAAAGGGCTGCCTTTACCCTTTTGGGGTACCTGCAAGACTGAGGACCTTGCAGTCAACTCTATTCCCACTTGAGGAGTGGCGCACCTTGAGGAAAATACAGCCTAGTAAACAACACTGCATTTGCATGGGATTCTGCTTAATGGATAATTCTTCTGGGCTTAATCTGTTTTGATGGGCATCTTTGGGCTGAAAAACCTCTTCCTAGCTAATTAATCTACTATGGGCTGCTCCCCATAGTAGCATAATATTTGTAGGCATGAATATTTAATGAGTTGGAGGTAATAGACTTGAGATTGTCTGTGCAGGATTTCAACTCTTGTTGATAGAAGAGCATTGCCAAGTGCTGAAAATCATGCTGTGACCAAGATGGGCCCACGATTGCACAAAACCTCCATTCATACTGGAGATCCCAGGGACTTCTTGCTGTCCAGCTCTAAGCCAGCTTAAGTACTTTGGCATAGACTTGAGAAGATATGTGATCCCCATCCTAAACTGGTATCTGGGATCATTGCTTTTCCTGAGGCCAAAATAATTTCAATGGTTTAAAGAACATGAAAATTGAAGCTTAGAATGTAACAACGTTAAAAAAATGACTATTGTATTGACATTTTGACTGACAAATTCAAATCATTCGAACTGGACTTCTTAGGAATTTCAGAAACTTGTATCCCAGGAGTAGGAGGCATGAAGTTAGGTGATATAGAATTTGTTTACTCAGGTAGGAAGGATGGGGTACATAAGCAGGGAATAGGGCTCATGATGAATAAGGAAGTTGCTAAGTCTTGTTTAGGCTGGGCAGGTATTAATAATAGAATACTAATTGCTTATTTTATGACTAAAAAGTTCAGGGTATCAGTTATAGTAGTATATGCCCCTGTAGAACTAACTGATGGAGATACTAGTGACTCAGATGAATTTTGCTTGCAGTTACAGGAGCAATTAGACAGTGTCCCAGGTAGAAATTTGATGTTTTTACTTGGATATTTAATGCCCATGTTGGTAGGAATAGGGATAGATGGTATCCTAGCCTAGGTAAATTTGTTGTAGGAAAAGAAAACAGTAATGGATCCAGACTTTTGCAATTTTGTAGGTATAACAATCTAATTATAACCAATATGTTGTTTGGTCATAAAATGACTCATAAGTTAACATGGTATTTATGTGATAGTAAGACAGCAAACCTTATTGATTGTTTTAGTAAACCAAAGACTGGCAGGATCAATACAAGATACTAGGGTATATAGGAGGGCTGTTATTAATGTTAAAAGTAATGATCAGCATCTAGTAGTGTCTAGGGTTAATTTAAAGCGGAAATTTTGGAAGGGTAACTACCTTCTGGAAAGTTATGATCTAGGTAGAATCCAGGATGAGACTTTGAGAGAAGCTTTCCAGGAACAGTTGAATACTAAACTTTAGAGTTAAAAATTTGGCAATGTGGAGGATGGTTGGAATAATCTTAGAAAAATAATCTGTGCAGTTGCTGAAGGAAAGCTAGGACTACAGCTAACAATATCAAGGAAAAAGCTTTATGTTTAACAGAAAGGAGAAGGGCCTTGTACAAGAATTATCTTAGTGATAGATCATATGAAACAAAAGGAATGTAAAGAAAGTGCAGAAAGCATTAAAATATGACTAAGGAGGTGTGAAGTGGAGGCCATGGATAAAATTGCTGAGGATCTGGAAGATGCAGCTAGACGGCAGCTGTAGTAAAATATTTTACTGGCATGTTAATAAATTGAGAGAGAGTAGTCAATCTGGACTTGGCCAAGTTAAAGATAGGAATGGGGCCACAATTAGCAATAAGGAAAGAGTTAAAGAGAGATGGGCAGAACATTTTGAGAATTTGCTAAACCAAGATAGAGTTGCAGGAAAAGATATAGAGGAAAATGAAAAAGTTTGTGATACCTTGGATGTGAAGGAAGATCTGTTTTGTGAGGAAGAATTAGGAACAATACTAAAAGGATTAAAAAATAATAAGGCTCCAGGTGCTGATAGGGTGGTAAATGAGTTTTTAAATATGGTGGCTCTGAGGTTAGATATAAGTTACTGGAGATTATGAATATGATTTTTGAAAAAGGGGAAGTACCTAATGATTTTAGGAAAACCTTAATTAAGCCACTTTATAAGAAAGGTAATAAAAGTGAGTATGGTAATTATTTGAGGCATTGGTCTCTTTAGGTAGCAAATTACTTAGTAATGTGATACTTTTTAGACTGAGAGATGCTGTAGACAAAGTTTTAAGAGAAGAACAGTGCTGTTTTAGAAAAGTTAGATGATGTGTCAACCAAATTTTCACTCTTGGGTTAATCATTAAGAAGTGCCAGAGTTGTCAAACACCTTTGGTTCTCAGTTTTAAAGATTATGAGCAATTGTTCGATTCTGTTGATAGAAGAGCTTTAGTAAAGGTTCTATCCTTGTATAGTATACCAGACAAATACATTAAAGTGATTAGTGCTATGTACAAGAATACCACTGCTGCGGTTAAGGTAGGAAATGAGGTTAGCTGCTGCTTTTGTATTAAATCAAGAGTTAAGCAGGGTTGTGTTCTATCCCCCTTTACATGGATTATTTTGGTGGACTTTGTCTTAAGGAGCATAGGAAAGGCAATGGGAGACTACAGAATCAAATGGGGAGGAAAAAGTCCACTGGACTTCGATTATGCTGATGATGTAAGCATGCTAGATGAAAGTGTGAGCAAAATGAATGAACCTTTAGAGGTTTTTCGAGTTCAGGGTGCTAGAATAGGTTTGAAAATTAATGTTTAGAAGACTAAGTCACTAAGGCTAGGAATAAGTGAAGATGAAAAGGTGACATCGGGTAACAAAAAGATTGATCAGGTGGGCAGCTTCACTTACCTTGGTAGTATTATTAGTAAAGATAATGGGAGCAGTGAAGATTTTAAAAGTAGAATAGCCAAGGCTCAGGGTGTTCATAGTTAAAAAAAAGTTTGAAAAAATATGAAGATAAGTCTGCAAACCAAGATTAGAATATTAGAAGCTGCAGTGATGACGATGGTCAAATATGGCTCTGAAGCACTGGCGTTCTGAAAAGCGGATAAAGATTTGCTTGATGTTTTCCTGAGAGATTGCTTATGGATTGTTCTGGGTACCCAGATGAATGACCAAATTTCAAACAATAGGCTGTACAAAAAATGTGGTTCAATACTGCTCTCAAGGGCTATAGGGCTATAATGAAAGAAAGGTTGAGGTGGCTAGGGCACGTTGTGTGAATGAAGGATGACAAATTGCAAAATACTGTCCTTTTCAGCCAACCGTCTAGGGCTAAACGGAAAGCAGGTTGTCCTTATCTGGGATGGGAGGACATCATAAAGAAAGATTTAAAGGAAATGGAAACTTCCTGGGAGGGTGTAAAAAGGGAGGCTTTTAATAGATTGGGATGGAAGAGGAGCGTGCGTAGCTGTGTTGGCCTCACGTGGTTTGGTGCTGTGGTGAGTTGTTAGTAGTAGTAGTAGTTTAATTAATGTTTCCTTAGATTACAGGTTTTTTGAAAATCATATTTGTAATCTTCAATAATTTATCTCTAACTTCACAACCACTAAACAAACTCATTTACCACACTATCAGCACCTGATTTTTTTAAATCATTTTAGTACTGTCACTAATCCATCTTCACAAAATGAATCTTCCCTCACTTACTAAGTCTCACATACTACTTAATTCTTTTCTATATATTTTCCAGCAACTTTATCATGGTTCAGTGCATTTTCAAAATGTTTTGTCCCTCTCTCTTTAACTCTTTCCTTGTAACATATTGTAGTCCTATTCCTATCTTTAACTGGGACAAATCTAGAATGACTGTTCAATATTTTCGAATTTTGCAAAAAGATTTCAAATTTGCAACCTAATAGCCTCCCAAATGTTTCAATTATTTGAGCATTTGCTTCAGTTGACATATTTGTCTTTTACATTGCTAACTGTGACCTCTGAACAGTTTTATTAATTATATAATCTTCTAAGTTTTATTTCCCAAGATGCTCTGCTGCTGCTGCTGAAAAAAAATATAACTTACATTTGGTATTGTGGTAATTAAAACTAGAAATTAAGAAAAAATTAATATCATAAGAAATATAACTTGCATTTGATAAAAAAAAACACAAATTTTTATATTTTTGTAGTGAAACAAAACAAATTGTATATCTGATTATTTTCTAAAACTTACTTCTAAAATACATAGCACTGATTTCTTTGGAACTGAATCCTTATGATTTTGGGAAAAAATAAATATATTAATAAGCACAGTTTTTTTTTTAATATTTTGAAGTATCTAGAGATTTGTACTGTTTTCTTTTTCTAATACATAATGTAGGGGTTTGAAACATTCAATTCAATTTATTCCAATAAAAATACAACATTACATCAATTACATTACAGTTTACATTCAGAGTTCAATGAGGTAACACCAAAATTGTATTGGATATTATTGCCTGTCTGGATTTATTTCGGTGAGGTCATAGTTTATTCCAAGTGAGTTGCTGACCAGAGTTAACTTTAAGAGGATTATGAATTGAATCTAGTTTGCTTTTAATTTGACCTATATTTCAATATTCATTAATTCAGTGTTTTTTCTTGAAATAATACAGTGACTTTTTAATTTGTGTGGCGATTACGATAGCCATGAAAAGCACTGACGAAACGCCTGAACTTGTATATTCTCTAGTGCGGAATTTTATTCAAAGCAATTTGCTACGCGAAATTGAGGAGGATATTATCAAAAGACATGGTATGGAGTTTTTTTGACGTTAACATTGTCAAAAAAGCTAAAAGTTTACTGTGGCAAATAAGTGGACCTGAATGGGATTGCCCAGTATGTAAGGGGAACAATGCACTTTCTAGTCATTTTAGTGACATTGTTTCTCTGCTAAGATCTCTTGACAGTAGCAACACTTTTGTGCCTATGCTTGTGATAAAGCAACTTACTGAGGTGCCATGTCTCCCTGCCAATCCTTATACTTCTTTACTCTCTAAGTTTAAAGAGCTACAACTAGTGGTTGTTGAATTCAGTGTAGTGCTTCCAGTTTTACAGTAATATCAGGTACAAGAAATTGTTATAGTTGGATGTATCATGTCTGTATTTTTCCTGTTTTTGAATCAAAATAATTAATTTAAAAATTTGTCCTTTATGTGACACAAGTTAAGTAATAAAAGTGACACTTTTGGAGCAAATATTTAGAAGGGATAAAAACAACAAAATGGCTTGATTGGTCATCCTAAAAGGAGGTTCTTTTAGGTAAGTCAACAACTAATGATTTGAAGTGTTGAATAATTTTAACAATAAATGATTAATGCATAGCTTAGATTTTAGCTATTCTACAACACATACACTTTTTTCCAATTTCTATTTGTCAACAAGATGTTGCTCGTTTTCTGCATATTTTTATGTGATGTTCTTTATTTTTCACCTGTGAGTGTAAAAAACTGAATTAAAAATTGAGTTCCCACTTTTTTCAAATGTTTTGAAATGTGTATGGTTGCATAAGTTTCTAGTTATCAATTAAAAGATTTGGCTTTTAATGTCCTTGGTTATTTAAGATTTATAAAAACAGATTCCATTCCTGGATCAGCTAAAAGTGGCAATTTTTGTTTACTAGGTAGTTATTTCTAAAAACAAATTTTTGAACTTTTGGTTACTATGGGCTGTTAAGAGCTAAAAAAATGGAACTTACACAAGAAGCTACTATAGAATTTGGACAAAGCATAAAAACAAACCTTCAAGAGATGTATTTACCTCCTGGTATAGCTTTATATTACCAAAATATTCAGATACGTTAGGCATTTAATATAATGCATTCTTGGTGACCTGCTTTCCAAATTCTCTATTGTAGTTTCCATAATTTTGTTACTAATGTTATCATATTCTAGTATATTTCATTATGATGAAGCATTATGTTTAGGTCACAATTCATTATGACCCAACTTCACTTCTTGAGTCTGGTCAGGATATTTAACAAGTACCACAACTAGTTTACCCATAAATTAAGTTGACAGTGACAAAATTGAGAATCAATAAATGCATTAGAAATATATAATATGGGCTATGTACTTAGGTTAGATTAGAAAGGAGACTGAAAACCCTCCCATGTATTAAAAAAGAAATAAAAAAGGCCAGGGACAGAAAAACCAAATCCTGGAAGCTGTACATAAAGAATCACAACCAGGTGAATTATTACACAAAATACAAACAGGGATGTAACCAACTGCAAAGTCTTACAATAAAAATGACCAATAAATTTGAGAAATCAGTAGCAGCCACAACGAAATCTAACCTCAAGAAATGCTGGAGGTCTGCATCATCTGGTAACCCTGGTAGGCATTCTGTTACCCAACTTCTACAATATGGAACAAAAATCTGTAATATTCTTACCTTTCTGTTCTAGGTGACCTGGGTTTCTATATCAAATAAATAAACATCGAGATTTTCTACATGGTGTCAGATCCTCTAAAAACAACATGGAAACCAACGTCCCCTACCCTGCAATGGATTGGACAAGTGATAACCTCAAAGAGGCGTGGACAAGATTTAACAACCATGCAAAGCTGATGTTCCAAGGACCCCTTAGCGGAAAGACAGAAAAAGTGCAATGCGCCTTCCTGCTGATCTGGCTTGGAGATAAAGGGCGAAACATTTTTAGTACCTTTACAATTACAGCTGATGAACAGGACAAAATTCAACCGTACATGGACAAGTTCAGTGAATATTTCCTCCCTCAGTGCAATACAGTGTTTCAAAGATATCTCTTTCATAAATGTGACCAACGAGATGGTGAACCAGTGGATCAATACATAACTGATCTGAATCTTTTGGCTCGTGAATGTGCATATTCCACAACAGCCATGAGAGATGAAATGGTAAGAGACCGACTTGTATGTGGCATCTCTTCAGCAAAAGTCAGAGAGAAACTCCTCCAAGCAGGTTCCAATCTAACTCTGTCACAAGCAATTACTATAGTGCGAACACATATAGAAACCCAGGTGCAGCTCAGGACAATGTCACAGCCTGATACTTGTGGCAGCCAAGCTTATCAAGAAACATGCATAAAGCATGAAGTGGATTTTGTCAGAAGGGCAAAGAAATCAAACCATGCCCCATCTGTAAGACAATGCTATTTCTGTGGAGGGGATTATTCACCTTCCCATAAATGCCCCACTAAAGGAAAAATATGCAGTAACTGTGAAAAACCAAACCATTTTGCAAAGGTTTGCAAAAGTAGCAAAAAGGTGGTGAACGTAATAAATCAACGACATCAAACAAACGAGCATCAACCAGACAGCAATGATGAGCTCTTCATTGACACCATAAACATGAACAAAGGGGATGATCAACCATATGTGAAGCTCATAATCAACGAACACATCAGTATCACTTTCAAAATTGACACGGGTGCACAGGCCAACATCATACCTGAATCATTTTTTAATACCCTTAAACCAAGGCCCAAAGTCAATAAGACACTACAAATTCTTACTAATTTCGGAGGACAGAAGATCCCAACGCTTGGCGTTTGCAGCCTTAACTGCGCATATACCAACGGATGCACTGAGACACAGCCCTTCTTCATAGTGAAAGACGCCCCCGTCCCAATCCTAGGCTTCGAAACCAGCAAGAAACTAAAATTAATTAAGCTGATACTTACTGTGACAAAACCAAACCCTTTCATCGAGGAATTCAAAGACGTATTTCAAGGTATAGGACAGCTCAAAGGTGAGTGTCACATAACGCTCAAAGAAGGAACCGAACCTAAGGCTGTACCAGCCAGACGCATCCCAATATCTCTCCAAAACAGGTTCAAGAAGGAACTAGACAGGATGGAGGCACTTGGGGTCATCAAAAAGGTTACTTACCCCACAGATTGGGTAAATGCTGCAGTTGTGGTCGAAAAGCCTGACAAAAGCCTCCGGGTCTGCATTGACCCACAGGACCTGAACAAGGCCATCAAAAGACCCCACCACCCAATGCCCACATTTGACGAAGCAATACTAAAACACTCCGGTGCTAAATTTTTCACCAAGCTGGACGCCCGTCACGGATATTGGTCTCTCGTCCTTGACAACGAATCATCTCATCTAACAACATTTAACACTCCATACGGCCGATACATGTTCAAACGCATGCCGTTTGGGTTGATTTCAGCGCAGGATGAATTTCAACGCCGTATGGAAGAGGCATTTGAAGGCATTAAAGGTTTTTCCGTCATAGTCGATGACATCATTATATCTGGGGAAACCATAGAGGAGCACGACGCAAATGTTCGCAGTGCACTAATCAGAGCACGCGAAAGGACTGTGAAATTCAACCTAAAAAAATGTGTGTTCGGGTGCGACAGCATACCATACTTTGGACACATAATATCAAAAGGTGGTATCCACCCAGACCCACGAAAGGTCCGTGCACTGAAAGAAATGAGACCCCCATCTACCAAGGATGAACTACAGACCATACTGGGAATGATGAACTACCTAGCAAGGTACATTCCCAATCTAGCATCACTAAATCAGCCCCTACGTAACCTGGCAAAACAGCGACAGCTCAAGTGGGAGCCACAACACGATATAGCATTGAACAACATCAAAGAATCCATTTGCAGCTCATTGACATTTTTCGATCCAAAAGCAGGGAACATCGAACTACAAGTTGACGCTTCGAAGTTTGGCCTAGGAGCCACCCTTATTCAAAATGGGAAGTCAATCTCCTTTGCATCACGCTCTTTGAACACCACCGAACAGAACTACTCGCAGATAGAAAAAGAACTATACGCTATTCTCTTCGGCTGCATGCACTACCACCAATACCTCTATGGCCAGAAGTTCATAATCATATCGGATCACAAGCCTCTCCAAGTGATCCTGAATCGCCCAATATCAAAGTCGTCACCGAGACTCCAGCGGATGTTACTGAGAATCCAACCATACGACTTCACCATAACATTCCGCCCAGGCAAAGAGATTCCAGTTGCCGATGCCCTGTCACGCATGCATCTCCCTGAAGAGGATGGAGAGATGCAAAAAGATATTGAATCATATGTGCATTCTGTTATGTCAATCCAACCAATCAGCAATGACGGACTTAAAAAGCTCAAACAAGAGACAACAGCTGACACTCAATTGGTTGAGCTGGCTAAGACAATCAAAAGTGGTTGGCCAGCATCCAGAAGAAACCTCCCAGCAATTCTCACCCCATTCTGGAATGTCCGGCATGACCTAACGGTCATAGACCAAATTATACTAAAAGGAGATCGCCTGGTCATACCCAAAATCTCCCGCAAAGATATCCTCAACTGCTTACACGCATCACATCTGGGTATCGAAAAAACTAAACAGCGTGCTCGCTCAGTCATGTTTTGGCCAAGGATGACAAAAGATATTGAGGAATATATCAAACACTGCTATGCATGCACCAGACTCCAGAACTCAAACCAGAAAGAGCCCTTGAGGCCACATGACATCCCTGACTTACCATGGGAAAAAATCGGTTGCGACCTCTTTTACAAAAACGGAGAATACTTCCTCATTACGGTCGACTATTACAGTCGATTTTTCGAAGTCGATAGATTGGGAAGCAGTACATATGCTCACCAAATAATTCCGTACCTGAAAAAGCACTTTGCTCGTTACGGAATTCCTCGTATGCTCATTACCGACAACGGCCCACAATTTACATCATCCGTCTTCCAAAAATTCATATCGGATTGGGAAATATCCCACACCACATCCTCACCACATTTCCCCCAATCAAATGGATTGGCAGAAAGGTCCGTACAGACAGCCAAAGATATCCTGAGTAAAACCGATATTGCTGGAAATGATTTTGAGCTGGCGTTGCTAGAGTACAGGAACACCCCAGTTGATGGTCTGGCCTCCCCATCACAATTGCTAATGAGCAGAAATCTCAGATCAATAGTCCCATGCACCAAAGAATTGCTTGCACCAAAGACCATTCACCACAAGCAATTTCGACAGAATCGAATGAAGCAACAGTCACGCCAGAGCAAGTACTATGATCGGCAGTCAAAGAAACTGAAACCCCTACAAATTGGACAACCTGTACAGGCCCAAATCCACGGCAAACTCTGGCAGGCGGGCATTGTCAAAAGAGCAGATGTGAATCCCAGATCCTACATAGTCGAGACAAACGACGGAGCAACCTACAGAAGGAACAGGCGCCACATAAAGATAGTCTGTCAGCAACCTCAGTCCCCAGACGCCACCACAACTGAAGAGATTTCCCATACAGATACTCCAACCACACCACTGAGTCTATCAGAAACAATGCCTACCCCCGTCCCTAGAACACCAGATGAAAACCGTCTGAAACCCTTCACTCGCGTTCATAGCCCAACACTTAACAGGCCCATACCTGTACCAAGCACCAGTCACGTGACCCATACAGAATTCCATGATACCCCCTACATAACCTGTACCGGTCGCACTGTGAATCCAGTCCAGAGGCTTAACCTGTGAAATGGTAATCCGTGAATTAAAGGAATACCACCACCCCCCTGTTTCAAAAGTGAAGTGAACATTGTAAAAAAAAAAAAAAAAAAAAAAAAAAAAAAAAAAAAAAAAAAAAAGGGGAGTGAGCCTAGCGCCTCCTCATAATGGCAGTGTGTTTAGTATTTAAAAGTGGAATTTGTTTATTATGTTTTGTACCAGCTCGCTAGTTTGGAAAGGAGGAAGGATGTAATATTCTTACCTTTCTGTTCTAGGTGACCTGGGTTTCTATATCAAATAAATAAACATCGAGATTTTCTACAAATCTGTGACAAAAGAGTGATTACCAATACATTAAATAAGCAGTTCATCTAGGTATTGACTGCCCTTGATAATACTCCAATTCCAGTTCCCCCAAGGTATGGCATGGTGCCCACTAATATAACAAAACTGATGTAGAAACCCAATTAAAGAACATTAACCCAAATAAATCTATAGGACCAGATGGAGTACACCCTGGCTAGTACACAAGACATGTGCAGTTTTGTTGCATCCTCTCACTCTACTTACCAAAAGCCCCTAAGTACTAAATATATTCTGTAAGATTGGAAGGATGCTTACATCATGCCTGTACAAACGGAGGCTATAGAAATGAAGCTAACAATTATTGACCAATTAATCTTGCATCAGCAATTGGGAAACTATTTGAAAGTAGCATTGAAAAATTACCATACAAAAACTCAGTAAGTAAATTTGGTAAAACAAGATAAAATAAGCAACTCCATATGAAATAAATGGTGAAATTGATGTTTTAATGTTGCTCTGTAGCTACAAGACCAGATGAGCATTTCCTTTTAAGCATCACTTACAGCTTTTAGTGAAATTTTTTAATGATTCTGATTTTCCTGGGCTTAAAAAAGGCAACTCCCCTTCATCTTAGAGTTTCATCAATTTAATTAACTGTCTAGTTTATCCCTTTGGTAATCTTGTGCCTAGGGTAATTTCTCAGCAATTGGACATTACCTGATTTTGGATATCCATTTTGTACAAAAAAAAATATAAAAAAATAAAAAAATCAAATTTACATTTATTTAAGAGTAAAATCATATTAGTCATTTTTCTTACAGTAAAACCTAAGAGATGTAACCCTAACAGCCTTGCATATTTAAATAACTGCATTCAGCCACATTCCTCATATCATATACATATTATTTTTCATTTATTTACAAAAGTACCAAATACAAGTAAACAAAAAGTTTGTAACACTTTGATTAACTAAGCACTGGATAATAATAGCAGAACATTAAGTGACTTTCACAGTCATTAATACTGTCTTCAACAGGATGTGCTTGCAAATCAAGCTCCTCTTCTTCAGACTTAGATTCTGGTTCAGGTGACCATGCCTGTTCTAAAGCCCCCCCCCCAAAAAAAAGAAACGAAAGTCCTGAACATGGCCCAAAACTGCAAGAAATCCGCAACCAGTCTAAAGAAGACCTCCAGCTAGTTGCACTCAGACAAATTATAGAACTGGCTGGCCAGCTTGCTGCAAGTTATGTCCTAGTCACATACTGCCATTTTGGGGAGTCTGACATGAACTGTGCATCAATGACATAATCATATTCAAGGGAGACAGGATAGTGGTATCAGCATGTCTGAGAACCGAAACGTTAAAACAGCTACACATGTCCCACCTAGGAGTGGAGAAAACTAAACAGAGAGCCAGGATGCTCATTTACTGACCTTGACTGAACACAGACATAGAAAATCTGATTTTCAGCTGCTACACAGGCAACTTGTTGCCAGGGTGGAACTGAAACTGGTGAGTAGAGCCACTATTCTACTCACCAGTTTCAGTTCCCCCCCTGGCAACAAGTTGCCTGTGACATATTCACCTTGCATGGAGCCAGCTACCTCCTAGTGGTGGACTACCATAGTTGCTTTTTTGAAACTGATCTGTTGTGTGAACTAACATCTGCTGAAGTCATATTGAAACTGAAGTTGCATTTTGCCTGTCATGGTATACCCCAGGTCATGATGTCCAATAATGGTAGACAACTTGTGTCAAACAAATTCAAGGAGTTTGCCAGAGACTGGGGATTTGAATTAAAAATTTCAAGTCCAATATACCCCCAGTCAAATGGATTAGTGGAAAAGACTATCCAGACTTGCAAGAGCATCATGACCAAGGCAAGTGAAAATGGATTGGACCTGTACCTTGGAATTCTTGAATACCATAACACCCCAACAGATGGTATAGCTGCCCCCTCACAAATGCTCATGAACCACCAGCTCCACTCAAAACTGCAATGCACAGAAAAGCACTTGGAAAAGAGAGTGGTACAGACTCCCAAATTCTTGGTGAGCAGAGAGATGGCTCAACACAGACAGAAATCTTACCATGACTGGCATGCTAGAGAACATCCCAAATTCAGAGGAGGTGACCAGGTCTTCTCCAAAAAACAGCTAGAAGCACCATGGAAAAGCAGGGAAATAATTAAAGAGGCAGATGAGCCTAGATTGTACTACCTATCAACTAAAGATGGTACAATCCTTTGTTGCAACTGAAGACACTTAATCAAAGCAGCCTCTCCACTCACACCTGCCATGAAGTACCCCTCCTGGGCTGTGGCAAGGTCACTAAACCTGGGACAGGTTGCAGATTGTCCTGACACTGCCACAAGCATGAATCTGCACAGATCATTGCAGATTCCTGACTACCACCACTGAGCCCAGTATGGCCATAGCTGAGCCCCACCTGCCAGCAAGTGAACCGTCTAGCACAATTGAAGCACAAGCAACAGCTGCTCAGGCCACAAGATCTGGCAGAGTGGTGAAGCCACCAGAAAGACTAAACCTATAGTGAATAACAAAGTGACAATGAAGCACCTGTGTCTGGTGTAGGTCTGCCAAAACCCATTGGCAGCTGATGGGAGTGAGCCTTGCACCTCCTGGTGTAGTGTTCAGTTGTGTCCTGCATTGAGTGATAATTTGCCAAGTTATTGGCAGTTAGCAGAGTAAGCCTAGCGTCTCCAAGCCTAGAGGTAGAAGGAGCTCATCTCTTGGAAATAGCTGAAGGGGGATGTAGCATTATGTGATACCTTGCTTTATGCTTGTGGTTGTGCACCAGCTGCTATTGTGTACTTATGCTTATTTGCTTTGATGTGTTATGCTTGCTTACTTTGCTTATAGTGTCCTTTATTATAGGTGCCTGGGTTTTAAAAGAAAGATTTATCTACCAAACATTGCACTAAGGATCATATATCAATTACTACCTACACCCTCCCATCAACAGGAGAGTAGAATTTTCAATTTTCTTTCTAAAGAAAATCCAGAATTAAAAAAGGGAGAAATAGGAAAGAATTTTCCATGGGGAGGGGGGAATATTCTGTGTGGGTATTTTCCAGGAGGAGGGTAAATACCAGCTCCCAGGGAAAAGACAGCATGAATACAGAATTTCTCAAAGATGTGGAATTTAATGAAAAATTAAGCAAGAAAAAAACAGGTTCTAATTTTAATTTGGAATTTAAAATAGAAATGAGGATATTGAATCTGCTTTGGTCCTCAACATTGTTGAAAATCCAAATGATGTAGTTATTTATGATCAGACAACTTTAATATCTGAAGCAAATGGCTCCCATATTCTTTTAGGGAGGCAATTGAAATTAAAAAAAAATCCATTAATGGACCTTGCAGGTCCACTTAATGAAAGCAATGTCTCATTAAAGAGACCTTGCTTTAAATAGAGATATTCCTATAAACCTAATTTACAATAACTTAAAATTAAAGGATTCAAAAAAAATTTTTCTTCAGCTTAAATTGACATCATTATACCACACTTTTAATAAAAATTAGGCCACTAGACAAGCTAAGTCAATCCCTAAGCAGAGAATTCTTGCCCAATGTAATTGGTGAATAGTCTGTAATTTATTCTGGCTTGGTAATTTGGTTTCTTTAATTCAGTATTTCTTCTGCTTTGTTAGAACTGAATCACAAGGTTAGTTTCCTTCTTTTTTTGAGCATTGAAGATGGCTAGGCAGAAGTCCTTGACAAAATATCTGCCTCTATCATTTTCACTTCATTTTTGTCTGCTGTCTGACATTACCCTCATTTTTCTCAGCTATTTGTTTCTCTTGTTTGTTATATGTCAACCCTGCTTGTAGCCCTTTCTATCTTTAACAGTACACAGAACTAATGTAATTTTATTTAAATTAATATTTCACCATTTTTCAATCACAATTACCTGTACTATAATACACTTTATTATTCTGATAACAAGTGACCTAAATCAAAGAGACAACCTTTTAAACTGCAGAACACAGATATACACAAAACAAATCATATTCTATCCTTTTTCTGCAAGCCTTTTTGTGCTTTTGTACTCTGAAAATTGCAAAACGTGTTGTAAAATGGGTAAATACCAATTTTATGGGGGTCCATACAATTACAGTAAAATACCTAATTTTCCCAGTTACAACACTACTTGAAGGTATAATCAATTCAGTCATTATGCATCATTAAAATATTAATAGTCTACTATTACCTAATAAACATGGCTTTTGTCCCAATTGATCAGTTGACACTAAACTCATTGACATATACAAGCATGTTTAAAAACTTATTGTTAAGGGATCTCCTGTGGACATGTTATTACTGGATCTGGCCAGAATGTTTGATAAAGCTTGCCACAGGAGAAAAAAACAGTAAACTTTGTGCAATGGGCATCCATGATGATGTTGTCAACTGGATAATGCAATTTCTTACAATAGAAAGCAGATGGTAAGAGTATGTGGAGACAAAAGATCCATCTTCTTCTCAGAATCAGCAGATGTAAAAAGTGGAGTACCCCAAGGGACAGTTTTGTGTCCAACTTTATTTAATATTTTCATTGATGATGCACCTTCAATCATGGAGAATAAAATTTGCTTATATGCAGATGATTCCAAAATAAATGGTTCTGTCCATGACCCTCAAAGTGCCATAGCCATCCAGGCTGATCTTGAAGCATTGCCAAAGTAGGCAAAATCCTTGCAGCTCAAATTTAATATTCAGAAATGCAGAGTCATTCATTGTGAAGCAAATAGCCCTCTGTGCCAGTATTTTATGAAATCCAGCAATGGTTCAAAACAACCATTCATATATAGTCATGATGAAAAAAATCTGGGGGTCTTGGTTGATGATAAGCTCGTTTAATTTTCATGCAGTCTGTAGTAGCCAGTGCCAAACAAACTCTTGGTTTAATAAAAAGAACATTCTGCAGCAGATCTCCAGCTGTGATCACCAAGCTCTTAAAGGGCCCCATATCCTAAATACCAATTTAACCAAAATTTTGAATTTAGGATATGTGTTTCTACTCCAGTAAATAAGGGTGATATGTCAATTCTACAATCAGTGCAGTGACATGCAACTAAATACATAAAGGGATTTCAACATCTTATATATTCTACTTAATTACATAAGCTCCAACTACCATCTCTGACATATAGACATAGGCAAGGAGATGTAATAATGATATACAAGTTAATATGTGACCATAGTGTGATCCCCAACCTGTTCCAGATAGTCAGTTCACCAAGTACTAGAGGCCACCCCTTGAAGCTTTATCCAAAATGTACTAACACCAGGCTGCAAAACAAACTCTTTTTTAACCATGTAGTCAGCCTATGGAACTCGGCCAGAATACTATTATGTCACCCAGCATTGTAGCCTTCAAGTCTACAGTTGACAAAGACTGGTGCAAGAAACCTTGGCTCATAATATGGGATGCACCTAACAAGTTGAGTTATGATCATCAGTGACCAGCATTCACAAGACTTGTCCTTATTGCTGGACAGTGTGATTTAAGGTAATAAGGTTTCTTAACTTTCTCCTTATCTAAATTATATTATTAAATTAAATATTGTATTACATTTTATATTTTAATTAATTAAATTATATTTTATATTCCTATCTCTACTAGGATAGGCTACTTTTCAAGATAGCATGAAGCTTTGCAACTACAGATTTACCAGACCCAGTAAAGATTTAACTTTTAAAAAGTAATAATTAGGCCTAGGCTTGTGCCAAATTTCTGTCAATAGCCTAAACAACATTTTGTGAAGTTAAAATATTGATAAGGCTAGCTTAGATCTAGGCTAGCATACAAGTACATTACTAAAATAAGCAAACAATCACCAAAAACTCCAAATTTATTTCAATTTTAGGCCTGTCTTCTATTGTGTTCTTGAAACATAGCCCTTGGTAAAAGACCTCTTTTGGGAAAGACCACTTTTCTTTGGCATTCTGGAAAAATAGCAATGGGTTTTTGGACCATCCCTATTTTACTATATAATGATGCAATGTGAGGACAGTAACAAGAACCTGCCTTCTTGGTCAAATTTTAACCAATAATTTTAAAGAATAAATTAAAAATGTGTTCTCTGTTTTCACAAGCAATTGAAAAGAAGTAATTATGTTTAATATCTGTGATTTATAGAATAAATATCAAGGAATAAAAGTTACATTTTTAGAATTAGAAGAAAAACCAGCTTTCTGTTAATATGTGAATAAAACTGAAAAACTAAAAGGATATATACATCAAAATAGGATCATTGGTATTTCCAAATAGAAGTCCTTGTAGGTAAGTCAATAAACTATTAATTTCAAGTGTTTGATTGTCAACAATTTTAATAGCCTAATAGGCTAACCATATTGATGCATAGCTTAGATTTTAACCTTTCCTCTGATAGCCTAGGGTAAGACACCCAGTAGTTGGCCACCTGCCTATTCTTGGACAGAATCTTTTATACTATTTTAATAACTAATTCACAATGAGCCATTTGTATGTCCAAGTTTAGGCAGAATTGTCACTTGTTAGTAAATTCAAAAATAGGAGGCGCTGTACAAGTGAAACTATTTGAATTAGTAGCCTAGGCCTACTTGTTCAGAAATTTTTTGATACAAAAATTAAGTTTCTAGGTGGTATAATACAGTAATTAGAGTAGTTTAAATGTCAAAAAGTTTTCAAAGTGATTAAAGTGTCTGACTACTGGGTGTCTTACCCTATATACAATTCTTCTTTGGTAACAAAATGTGTGAGGGTTTTACTTTTATGTAATTTTGCTCAATTAGATACTGTTTTTTTACCCTAGTCTACTCCTTAACTAGGTTATTAGGGCTGCTCGGTAAAATTCTACTTTAGCTACTTTTGGCTATCTTGGGAAGGGGTTAGGTTAGGAAAATGAGACTTTCAGGGATGGGTTTACAGGCTATAGTATGTCCCGGGAAGGTATTTTGAAGTAACTACCTCCACTCCTTCTCCCTCTAGAGGGTCATGAAATTTGCCTACATGACAGGTCTATACCCATTGAAATCTTGACAAAACAACATTTTACCTAAATTTTCAGTTATCAGTTTCTTTTTCTTTGGCTTTAGCTCTGAAAATGCAATTTCAGTTATTTGAGCAGAATTTTAAGACATATAAATAGTTTATTTCCAAAATTTAGGAAATGTATTTGCATATCTTTAAAACTTTATAAATTGGGATTGAGCAAAGTTGTGAAGCTGAAAACAATTTTGTTGTACTTCATTTAAGCAGAAGATCTATTTTGCAAGGTTTCACTTCTATAACTCACATATTTTTAAAGGTCATCAAAGGTCAGGACCCTCTAGAGGGAGAAGGAGTGGAGGTGGGTACTTCAAAATATCTTCCCAGGACATACTTTAGTCTGTAGACCCATCCCTGAAAGTTTCATTTTCTTAACCTAACCCCTTTCCAAGATAGTCAAAAGTAGCTAAAGTAGAATTTTACCGGCTGCTCTTCTAGACTAGTAGCCTACCCGGTCAATATATACCAAATCATATTGTTGAGTTTCAAATAAAGTGAATACACCATTCAATGCCTTTTTTTATGCTGATTACAAATATAATAAGCATTTCCATTGGAAATGAATTTCAGCCCCCCCCCCCCTATATAGGCTATACCTAACCTAACCCAACCTAACCTAACCCTGAATTGGCATATATAGGGGGGGGGGGCTGAAATTCATTTCCAATAGAAATTCTCATTATATTCGTAATCAGCATAAAAAAGGCATTGAATGGTGTATTCACTTTAGTCCTAACTCAATAATGATTTGGTATATATTGACCGCCTACCCTTATTCAGGCTCAGGACTACCCATACGGGGGACAGGGGGTAGCGCCAGCCCCTCCTAGCTGAATGAAACGGACTTATTTTTGTTTTTAGATTTTTTTATATAGCATTAAAAGTGCCAATTAGACCAGGTAAGCACCTCCCCATAGAATTCAGCTTATAGACACCCATCTTCAGGCTTGCTGGTAAGGGTCATTTCTTATTGAAAGTCGATGTATCAAGCAGTAGTGATTTTAAAACAGTACTTACATGTTGAATTAAAACAAAGTATAAAATGATTACAGAATTTCCTTAAAGTAGCATCAGCCAAGATTTATTCTAGTTTCTGTCAAAAATGTTTCTAGCGAATAATCTCATAAGTCGAATCAAAATTAGATGTCACTAGTCTTTTTTCGGAAGACAAAAAAGAGGTTGCACACAAAACCCACAATCCAAAGTACAAAAGAAGTGGAATGAAAGCCGTCACTGTTATTGTTACTTTTAGCTGAAAATGCTTTAATGCATCTTTTTTTCGTTAATTTTGGTTGCAGCGGCAGCTGAAACCTAGTAAAAGGCTATGCAAAAAAGATCGCACACAAAAGTAACTCAAATAATAAGTACTGATTGTAAATTGGCGAAGTACGATTATCATCCTAGTTGACAGAAGACCCTGAAGTCGTGCCGAAATATAATTTTGTGGCGGCAGACACAATAACACTTGGCAGGAGTGCGCTGGCAGCGTACCAAAAAATGTTTTAGTGGTGCGCCATCTAATAATTATCGGTGGCGTGCCGTTAATTGATTGCCGTTTGTTCCATTTTTGGAATTTGTTTCGCTACTTCGACAAAGTTTTAAAAACAAAATTGGTAATAAAAATAAGTTTTTTTCTACTGAAAATAATTATTTGGCAATTTTTCATCGACACTCTGGCGTAATGCCATTTTATTGACTGTCTGGGTATTTTTCTTAGCAAATTTGTCTGAGCTTGTGACAAGCTTAGACAGTTAAACCCAAAATACAAACACAAACAGTCAACTAAATACTGGTCAACCAATTTTTAATTAATTTTTGCTAGCACAACTGTCTTAGCTTGTAAATGGGTTCACTCACCTAACACTCTAGGCAGACAAGCCCTTTTGGGCTGTGTTTATGAATTGGATCTCTCGCCTTGCCTGACATTCTACATGGATGGGCCCAATTTGGCTTTGGACACCTGTCATTCCACACAAATTAACGGTCCTGTGTTATATTATCGGTCCTTGTTGGTCATATGTCAATATTTATAACACAGCATTCCACGTTTAGACTCCGAGCGGCCAAGCCTATTAGGTTTAGGTTTCATTTGTTCACCGCCTTTAAGTCCAACCAAAATTCAGTCCCAGATTTTGCATACAAGTCCAGTGTACATTCTTTGTCACGCGTCAACTCAAATCAATCCAATCTTTCATTCCTTAGTTCTATGACTATGTACCTTAGTTCTTCACTAGAAATGACGTATGAACGGATGATAGATAGACTTATCAGAAAATGAAATTACATTTTTTTTATACAATCCTAAAAAGGTCTTATGCCAGATTTGCCATCTCACTCACTTGGACTATCTGTCTTGGCTTTGTCTACAATAAGCGGATGGCTTGACGTCAGCAACTACTTGGTTTTAATTTTTCTTCATTTAATACTTGATTTGAGCAACACTAAAGCTTAAAACGAAAATAAATTATTCTGTATATTATGGGGCTGCCTCCTTTTCAACACCCCGCTCTTTAAGCTGAAGTTCGAAGTTTTGTCGCAATTATTTAAGAATAACACCTGAAACACAAGGGTCGTTCAATTAGAGCCAGAACCTTTTTCAAAAGTGCATTGAGGAGAGGGCAATCCCTTTCATTTATGAAGTAATTTCTGTCGATGGTATAATTGATTCGTCCTGTCTCGTTTCAGCTTTATAGGAATCCAGTATGAAACTTTTTTGACAGTAGGCACTTTACTAGTACATTTTGGCCATTCATCTGAGGAAATAGAAACTTTATGGAAAGTGCACAAAAAGTGAATCTTTGAATAGATTGATGTGGAGGACAAGCTAGTGCAGTTCTGACGGCTTGGTCCTTCAGTAAATTGTTTGGAATAGCGATAGTAGCAGCATTGGTAAAATTCTAGATCATAGGGTTTTTAAAAGAGGTAAAGGTAAATACCACGACATTGGCCTTTAGAGTCCCTACCAACGGTGCTGATCTCCGTTTCTTGGCCCTTCAGCCAGGATATGCAATGGGGGGCAGGGTACCAACCATCTTGTGCTTTCATACACCCTTTCTGTTTATCTTTCCCAGATTTCTCCAGGTACCCACTTAGAGCTGGGTCGACTCTGGCAGTGCTTATAGAGTAACGCCACTGACCCCCGTCTCAAACCAAATAATTGGGTACACTGGGATTCGAACCATAACCCTCTCGGGCAACAGATCCTAAATCCAGGGCACCAATCCACTTGTCTAGGTTTTAACTATCTTGAAAAAGAGTTGAGTTAGGTGAATGAGCAGCACTATAAACCATACTAGGAATTTTCTTTTAAATCAGGATCTAACAAAGTTGCAATGCTATTGCACGTTTCTCGTGCCTCAGTTCTTCAGTGATTTCTAACTTTCACTTTTATATACTAAGAAAGACTTTGCTATCTTTCATTAATGGTCAGTGCCCTTCGGAGGAGAGGGAGAGGAGGTAGTCGCTTCACATTACCTTCCTAAGACATAATGTAGGCTCTAGACATAATGGCACCAATTCATGAAAATATTGAGGGATAGAAAATGTGTTTTTCCAAAATCAAATAGGGAAGGGGGTAATTTGGAATTCATAAAATGGTTGACCGTTTCTAAAGAAAGCAATTCAAATAAAAGCTCGCCAAAGGAGAACAAAGGTCGAAAATTTGGTTAGATTCCTTATTTTATGCTCTGGCAACATCCTAAATTAGAGGCTCCATAGAAGGCAACATCTGAACAAAATAAAGGGTTGCCATTAAACTCTCTATTTTACGCTCTTTAAGCATCAAATTTGCATTTTTGACAGTGCACCGCCCTTCCCCCTGACTGCCCCAGATATAAACCTCAGAAAACTAAATAGAAAATACTAAAAGAAAATAATGAAATTCTTACTTTGATAAAAACACCTATATAGGCTAGTGGTTAATATAAGCTTAAGTTAAGTTTATTAATAAAAATAGAACTTAACAAAATACATACATATATATATAGAATACATGAAAAACGAAGTCATTCAAATAAATCTTCCAGCCCGCCCGTGAACTTGCTAAGGCAAGTTGTCCAAGGGGCGTGCCAGGAATAGAAGAAAAAAGAGAAAATATTAGTAATAGCTATAAGCACAAATTAAATATACCAGAAATACTGATAATACAAAACAACATGTATATATGTATAAGTAAAAATACATAATTCTTTGCTGAGTTGCTACTGGATTCACAGTAACGACCAAAACCGAAGAAGAAAAAACTATCCAAATAATCCACTATACTCCTTCACACATCTCAAACAACAAAAGAAGAAGAAGAAAAAAATAACGAATAATAGCTTAGGACTCATTAATAGAATACATTTTTTCCTTGACTTTATTTCTAAATTTTTCTTTGCTCCAAAAGATCAAAGAATTAATTATATGAGGAAGTCGATGGGCGGTAAAGAATTATTAAATATCAAAAATAAACACCTAAACGAGGATGAAGCACGAGTGACTCAAACACCATCTCCCCGTGAAGAGTTAAATCGCTCCGAATGGCCACTTCAATATCCAATCTAGTATATACCGCAAGGCCCCCATGTTGACGAAATTGCCTGTTTTTGGTGTAAAATTATATCCCTCTAGACCAAGCAACTCTGAATATGATCATTAAGCCATGTCTCAGTTTAAGTTATTACCTGAAAAACAGAAATATTAGCTAAATCTTCCATAAACTTATAACTTGAATTTAGCCCTTGGCAATTCAGATGAAAAATATTGAAAAAATTGCCAGGTTTACGGCATATACGACCAATCTCACACGGTAAAACAAAATTCGAATCTTCAAGCTGCAAGCGAATGCCGCACCCGAGGTCCGAAATTCCACTCGAAACATCATTATATCTACACGCAAAATCTATTCTATTACTTTCTAATTCCTTTAATTTCCGAGGTGCTGTAGGAGATTGAAATATATATCCATAACTAAGAGTTACAAGTCCTATTTTACGACAACTCCATCTTTGACACAGTTTGCCTACTTATGAAAGAAATTTGCTAAGCAAAGAAACGTAGTTCTATTAAATTCCTTATTCCATGTTCTTTAAAATATCATGGCTTCTTTTCTCACAATTTCTTTTCCCCCGGATGACCCTAGATATGGTCCTAACAATATATCTCTTCGTTGCTTATCATCTCATAATGTGTCACGTCTTCTTGCTAAAACAGGGGCGTAAGCCAAGAGTTGGGCACATTTTGAAAGCGCTTCCGCTATACTTTACCCCCTCCCCTAATTTACAAATTTTTAGGCAAATAGGTGCTTTTTTCATATAGTGAAGCATATATAAACACGGTACTCGAGGAATATCAGGGCTAGTCGAAACTCATTTTAATTATAATTAACTAAAAAAAAACAAGTTTTTTTAACTGAAAGTAAGGAGCGACATTAAAACTTAAAACGAACAGAAATTATTCCGTATATGAAAGGGGCTGTCCCCTCCTCAACGCCTCACTCTTTACGCTAAAGTTTTTTATTGTTTTAAAAAATAAAATTGTGAGACAGAGTCAAACTTAAGCGTAAACAGTGAAGGGTTGAGGAGGGGATAGCCCTTTTCATATACGGAATAATTTCTGTTCGTTTTAAGTTTTAAAGTCGCTCTTTACTTTCAGTTAAAAAAACTTGTTTTTTTAGTTAATTTTTGAACGTTCTTGAATTAATGCAGTTTTGATTTTAGCTCACCGTACATGAATAACTAAAACGAAATTCGCATATTAATTTTCCTTTTTTTGGCTAATTGGCTTTCTCGAAATTTTCTTCTGACGTAACTTACGAATTAACTTACGCAACGAATTTCTATATTCGTATGTTTTTATTACTTATATTAGGGAGTTCACCCCCTAGTCTATACCTCGCTCTTTGCGGTAAGTTCAAATTTTGTTCGAATCACAAACCCCTGAATCACAAAGGTCGGCTAATTAGAATAGATATCTCTTTTGAAAGTACTAAAAAACTTTAGCGTAAAGAGCGAGGTATTGACTAGGGGGCGAACCCTTTCATATACGTAATAATTTCTGTTCGTTTTAAGTTTTAATGTTGCTCCTTATTTTCAGTTGAAAAAAACTTGTTTTTTTATTTAATTTCTGATTGTTTTTTAAATAATGCTGAGAAATCTGGCGCCCCCTTCATGGAAATGTTCCTTCCCTCAAGGAAATATCCTCCATGGAAAGATCCTCCCCCGTAACCCCTACTCCGACCCCGACCCTGCATTAGAAAAAAAACTCCTCCTGAAAATACCTGTATACTTCCCAATAACCAAAACTAAATCTAAACAATGGGTAAAGTTTATAACTTGCAGCCCTTCCCCCGGGAACTGTGGGGGATTAAGTCATCTTCAAAGACATATTAAACAGATTTTCGACAATGCTGAACAAAATGGCTATGTCAAAATTTTGATTGGGTGGCTTCGGAAAAAAATGAGCGTGGGAGGGGGCCAAGTTGCCCCCCCCCAATTTTTTGGTCACTTCAAAAGGGCACTAAAACTTTTAATTTCCGTTCGAATCAGCCCTCTCACAATATTCTAGGACTACTGCATTCATACGATCATCCATGGGAAAAAAACAACAAACAATTAAACACGCATCCGTGATCTTTCTTCTGGCAAAAAATGCAAAATTCCACATTTTTGCAGGTAGGAGCTTGAAACCTGTATAGTGGGGTTCTCTGATACGCTGAATATGATGGTGTGATTTTCATTAGAGTTCTATGACTTTTAGGGGTTCTTTCTCTCTTTTTTCAAAAATAAGGCAAGTTTTCTCAGGCGCGTAACTTTTGATGGGTAAAAATAAACTTGATGAAACTTGTATATTTGAAATAGTCATAAAAATTTGATTCTTCTGATGTATCTATTGGTATCAAAATTCCGTTTTTTAGAGTTTCGGTTACTATTGAGCCGGGTCGCTCCTTACAAGTTCGTTACCGCGAACTGTTTGATATATAAACTATGTGTCATATACAATATATTAGTATGTAAATTTGCAAATAAATATATACTATGAAAATATATAATATATACTAACTAATATATAAACTGTCGACGCACCAAAGCCTTTTCGGGAGTGGTGCGCTGAAAGATTTTCGGTGGCGCGCTGCCAGTTTTAGGCGTGGCTTCGGGGACTAGATGATAGATGTCAAGCCAATTTAATTTTTTTTTCTGACTGGTCAATTATTTTTCGCTGGCCAACCATGACCATTTTAATTTCTTAATGCTGAATAGCCAACTATGGAATTACAACGTGGAGCTACTTTAGCTAAGTTTGCCCATGAAAACTGTTTAAGCAAAAAAAACTTGAACAGCAATAATCTAAGCGGTGGCAGCACAATTAAAGTGTCCCAGATATATTAAAGATTGTATTTTAAGATGACCCAAGAGGGTTGAACTATTAAAGAGAAAATTAAATGTCGACTAAATAAGCCTTTCCGTCGTCTTCTTAAATTAAGTAAAAAAAACTTTTTTTTTTACTGAAAATAATGAGCAATATTAAAAATCAAAGCGAACAGAAATTATTGTGTATATGAAGTTGTTGCCCCCCTCGTAAATATCTTGGTCTTTACGCTAAAGCTTTTAGCACTTTTGAAAAAAAAACTTCCTATTCTAATTAAACGGCCATTGTGTTTCAGGAGCCGTTCTTAAGAAATTAGGACAAATAGTAAAACCTTAGCGTTAAGAGCAAGGTATTGAGGAAGGGAGGGGAATCCCCTTCATATACAAAATGATTTCTCTTCGTTTTGAGTTTTTACGCTACTCCTTACTTTCAGTTCAAAAAGGTTGTTCTGTAAATTTAATTTCTGATTGTTTTTCAAATAATACCGATAAGGTTGGCTCACCCTCCATAAAAAATTTCCTCTCCTCACGGGAAACTACTCCGTAGAACTTTTCTCTCACTTATAATACAACCCTCCATCTTTAAGATTCTCTCGGAAAATTTTCATCCTCGCTGAAAATCTTCCTATCTCGTAAATTCTGTCTAATGCCTTCAGTGTAAAGTTTCTTCGGGAAAGCTCACCACCGGGAACTTCCATCTCCACGGAAAATTATACCCGTGGAAAATCTCCCCCGCAGAAATCCCCCCCCACCCAAAGAAAAGAAATTGTATACTTACAGATAAGAAATACTATACATAAACAAAGGGGAAATTTTATGACTCACAGATCTTTACTCAGGGCTGTGGGGGTCATGATATACCCAAAGGCATAGCTTTTCAAAGGCATACTGGGCTTTTTAACTATGTTGGACAAATTGGCTATCTTAAAATTTTGATTGGACAACTTTTAGGGAAAAAGGGGATGGGAGGGGGCTAGTTGTCGTCTAATCATTTTGGTCACTTAAAAAGGGCATTAGCACTTTCAATTTCTATGCTAATGAGCTCTTTCTCAATATTCTGTGACTATTGGTTCGATGTGGTCACCCCTGGGAAAACAACAACTAAACACGCATCCCTGATCTTTCTTCTGACAAAAAAAAATATAAAATTATACTTATTTACAGATTGGAGCTTGAAACTTATACAGCCGGGTTTTCGGATGCGCTGATTCTATTGGTTTGCTTTGCATTAATATTCTTTGACTTTTAAGGGGTAATTCACCCCTTTTCTGAAAATCAGGCAAATGCTCAGGCAAAATCAGGCAAACTGTAAGTAAGAAGCGACCCGGCTCAATGGTAACCGAAACTCTGAAAAACGGAGTTTTCATACCAATAAATACATCGAAAGAATCAAATTTTAATGCTGGTTTCAAATATATAAGTTTTATCAAGTTTAGTTTTACTCATCAAAAGTTACGAGCCTGAGAAAATTTGGCTGATTTTAGAAAAAAGGGGGAAATACTCCCTAAAAGTTGTAGAGCCTTAATGAAAATTTCACCATCATATTTAGCGTATTAGAGAACCCTACTGTAGAGGTTTCAAGCACCTATTTACAAAAATGTGGAATTTTGCATTTTTTGCAAAAAAAAAGGATCACGGATGCGTGTTTTTTTTTTCCCAGGGGTAATCGTATTGACACAGTGGTCCTAGAATATCGTGGAAGGACTCATCAGAACGGAAATTAAAAGTTCTAGTGCCCTCTTTAAGTGACAAAAAATGGAGGGCAGCTAGGCCCCCTCCCAAGCTCATTTTTTCCCAAAGTCACCCGATCAAAATTTTGAGATAGCCATTTTGTTCAACATGGTTGAAAATATGATAACTGTGTCTTTTAGGATGACTTAATACCCCGAAGTCCCCGGGGTGAGGGCTGAAAGCTATGAACTTTACCCAATGTTAACATATAGTATTCGTTATTGAGATAAGATAAGATATTTATTTCAAAAAGATCACTATCACAAGCCCACAAAGGGCCGAATTCGGGCTTCGGATTCGACAATATAAATGGTTGCACTAAAACTGGCAAAAATGAAACAACAACAACGAAATAGAAAAATCATAATGAACAATCATTTAACAGTCAATAATTAAAACTGTAAAAAGTCAATTAAAAAGTTAAAAAGATAAAAACTGGTCAAACTAAACTTACACAAATACGAATCGGAAAAAGAATTAGAACGGACATAAAAAAAGGAGGGGGAGGGGGGGAATAAGCGAATATACACAGAAAAAAAAGAGCGAGACATAAATGCATATAAATTAAAAGGGACACTAAGAAAGTGTCAATAATCCAACTACAGTAAGTCAATAAAAGAGTTAAAAAATAAAAACTGGTCAAGAAGGGGGGGGGCAAAAAAGAGGGAAAAAAAAGAAACTATTGGGACATTTTATTCATTTTTCCTGTAATAAAGGGGACAAAAGTTCTTTCGTATCTCGAAGTAACGCAGTGAATGGGGGACAAAACAGGGATGGGATCAGAAACAGCTCGAGGCGGCCGTAATCTGGATGGGGGGTGACGTTTGGGGAAAATACTTGCCGTCCGAGGGTTTGTTATGGCATTTTTTGCAAAACGGAGGCACAAATTATTTCTTTGTCTCTCGAGGGTCTCTAGGTTTGAAATATTTAACAAATGCAAATATGGTATCATGCCCTCTTTAAAAATAATTCTTAGAGCTCTCTTTTGGACATTTTCAATTTTTTGTGTTGCTTCATTAGAGAGGCCAGGGTGCCACACAGGACAAGCGTACTCTAATATGGGACGCACAAAAGAAATGTATACTTGTAGTAAATGTGATTAGGGGCAACTGAATTTATTTAAAAGTTTAAGGAGGGAAAGCGAGGAGTTTGCTTGTCGTAGGATATTATTTATATGGGCATCCCATTTCAAATTAGAAGAAATTGTAACACCAAGGAGTTTAAGAGATGTGACAGAGGTTTCAGGAGGAATAGGAGCAAGAAAAAGGGGAGGGGATTTAAGAAAACTTACTGAGACTATTGCGGATTTAGAAGGGTTAACTGTCATGTCAAGGGAAGAGACCTCACAGGCAATATCTTAGAGTATGCCCATTGGGTTGCTAAAGAAGTTTTTATGACATATCTCTAAAACTGTCAAGTCATCGACAAATTTCCATCTATTGTCATAAAGGGTTGAAAGGCTGTTAATCATAAGAGAAAAAAGGAGAGGGCCTAGAATAGTTCCCTGAGGAATGCCATTAAATATGGGGAGATGATCTGAGAAACAATTTAGATATTTAACTGCTTGAGATCTATTAGAAAGAAAAGAGGCAACGAGCTTAACAAGGAAAGTTTCAATGTGGAATTCATTTATAAGTTTATCTATGAGTAAATTGTGGTTAATCAAATCAAAAGCTTTTTGAAGATCAATAGAAATTAGATTAAGCCAAGTGTTAGGTTTTTCAAGTAATTTACCCATGGTATCAACAAGATGGATCAGGTAATGAGAGGTTGACGTGGATTTGAGATTACCAAACTGTCTAAGGTCAATGAGGGGGAGGACTTTCATCTTAAGCCAGTCTGCGAGAAAACTTTCATACAATTTTGAAAAAATCGAGGTGAGGGTAATAGGACGAATGCCATCAAAGCCAGGCTTCCCATTTTTCTTTTTGATTGGGGTAATAAAGCCTTGTTTCCAATATTGAGGGAACTGTCCAGATTCGGTAATTTCATTGAACAGGGTGGATAGGGGTTTTGAGAGGTAATCACTGAAAGCTTTAATCAGAGGAACAGGAATATCTAAAGGGCAAATGCTTGATCGTTTTAGTTTTTCAATTTTTTTTACAACATCAAGTGGAGAAATATGTGGGAGTGAAAAAGGAACAGGAATATCTGGAAATTCGTAAGATAGTGGTGGGAGACTCTGGACAATAGAAGCCAGAAACTTATTGAGGTTATTAGCTGTGGTCTTTGGAGGTTCATTTATATTAAAATTTAGTTGTTCTTGACTCTTGCCGGTAAGTTTTTTAATTTCAGAGTACCAGTTCTTTGGTTTATCATGGCACAAGTATTTAATTTTATTTTTATAATAGGCTCGGGTAGCTTTTCTAATTTGACTTTTTAATTCCTTTCTTAACTTATTTGCTTCAGCTAAATTACCCCTCTTAAATAAGCTTATTTTCGTGCGGATTAATATTTTTATTTGATTATTTATGTAAGGTTTATCACTGGAGCACTTTCTGATTTTTTTTCCGGGAAACATAATGAGTAGGAATCAATTAGTTTTTTGTGAAAAATCAAAATTTTGTCATCAAGGTTATTAGAATTATAAAGGTCTGACCAACTTTCACTGGTCAGCCATGATCCAAAAGAAAAAAGTCCTGTGTCACTGAGGGGACGGCAAACCCCAATGGAGGTAGTAAAGGAATGTTCAATGGCTGAGGAGGGAGAAAAAAGAAGACAATAGTGGTAACTGCCTCCTAGTGGTGGCAGTGCTTGCGGGGAGTTGTAATACTTACTCATGTTTGAACAAATAACATCCAGAGAGGTGTTACCTTTTGTTGTAGATATTTTAACCAGTTGTTTAATATTAAGAGAGGTGCAGATAGAGTCTATCCTCAGGTCATTCGCATCGCCAAGTAAGCAAATACCAGCGTTCGGATACTTTGATAACACAAAGTCAGCACTTATAAGAAATCGTTGTATAAATTTGCGTTTCTGGTCAATACTTTGGTTAGGGGAATGATAAAAGACGGCGGTTACAATTAAATTGAAAGGGCGGGGAAGTACTTTCGGTCAAAGGCTCAGCCATAGAATTTCATCATAATCTGATAAGTTGGGGGTGGGGATGAGTTTAGGTTGGAGGTTATCTCGGACAAAAAATAATATACCACCCCCTTTTTTCCCGAGAGGGTGATCGGGAGGGCGAAGTTTTATAAACTGAGTATAATTGCTAATTTTTAGGAAATCTGGGTTCTGGGACTGAACCTCTGTCACAGCAATAATATTAATTTTATGAATTTCAGAGATACCCTTGAGTTCGGTAATTTCGTAAAAATTCAGGCTGTCAGCATTGGTAAGTAGGAAAGTTGGAAATTTAAACCGATTTGGGTATTGGGATTTTTTTTCAATTCGGGAGGGAGTTATTTGGGGTTGAAGTTTATGAGAAGGGTGCTGTGGGTAAGGGTGTGGTTTTGAGGCATTATTAAAAGGCGGGACTGGACCGGGCTTGAGAGAAAAGGAGGACAGCGAACAAATTATGGGATATTATTAAGTTGGGATGGAACTACGGTGGAATTCGTCTTACTATTTGAAGTTTTAGAAACTCTGCATGGATGTGTTACCTGTGGATCGTTCTGCCTGCTTACTCTTAAACCAGAGTCATACTGGTAGGGTAGCCAGGGGGGATAAAGTGCAAGGGAAGGGAGAAAGGTTTCCTGGTGATCTGGGAATAAGTCAAATTGGGAGTGATCTTTATATGGGGGTTGGGGGGGAGGCAAGATGATGCTGAGGGAGGGAAGTACGGTGGAGGGTGTCTGAGAGGGGAGCCAGCTGGTAACCGGCTGGTAACTTTTTGGACGTACGGAGACGAAAAGAGTCGAAAGGAAGTGGATTTTTGGGAGGAATATGAGTGAGGGGTGGTTTGGGGATGGTCCGAATTGAGTGAAGTGATTTTTGGGGTTGGACTGACTGGGCACGCGTAAGAACTTGGGGCGGAGGATTGTTTCGAGGGATGGATTCCTGTGGAATACTGCTCTGTAACTGGTAGGCAGGGGGATAAGACTGAAAGTCGAATGGAACACGAACAAGAGGAGGGGGGGTCGCGAATACTTTCGACGTCGCTCTAAAAAACGTTGGGTTTTAAACCTGCGCTCCAATCCTGGAGAGGCATGAGCAAAAGTACACGACTTATCAATACAAGATAAAACAGAACAAAGATCAACATGGTCAAAAATACACTTATGAGACACACAAACTCCCGAAATAAACTGGCTACAAATATGCAGAAACTTGCATTGTTTGCGGAACTTGCAGAAACCACTATCGAAATGCTTGCAGATTACATTTTCCTTTCTGCTTATTTTTGTATTTAATTGGGAAGTATACAGACGTTTTCAGGGGGGATTTTTTCTGGTAGGTGGGGGGGAGGGGGTCGGGGGTTATATTGCAGGGTCTTTCCATGAAGGAAGTTTTCATGGGGAAGGGACATTGATATGAAGGGGGTGAAGGATTTCCCAGCATTATTGAAGAAAGAGATCAGAAATTAAATAAAAAAACAAGTTTTTCAACTGAAAGTATGGAGCAAGTGAGCAAAATCAAAACTTAAAACGAACAGAAAATATTACGTATATGATTGGGTTCACCCCCTAGTCAATATCTCGCTTTTTAAGCCAAATATTTTTTTAGTACTTTCATAAGAGCTATTTATTCTAATTAATGACCTTTGTGATAAAGGAGTCATTTTTAAAGAATTGGAACAAAACTCGAACTTAGCTTAAAGAGCAAGGTATTGACTAGGGGGTGAACCCCCTAAAATATGTATTAAAAATCTATGAATATAGAAGTTCGTTACTTAAGTTAATTCGTAAGTTACGTATATTTATTACTAATAAAAACGTTCGTAAATAAAATTAAACAAGATTCGTGAAAGCCATTTAACCAAATAAAAGTAAAGCTAATATGCAAATTTTGTTTTAATTATTCATGTACGGTGAGCCAAAATCAAAACCTGCATTAATTCAAAAACTTTCAAAAATTAAATAAAAAACAAGTTTTTTTAACTGAAAGTAAGGAACGACGTTAAAACTTAAAACGAACATAAATTATTCCGTATATGAAAGGGGCTGTCCCCTCCTCAACGCCTCACTCTTTACGCTAAAGTTTGACTTTCTCACAACTATATTTTTTTTTAACAATAAAAAACTTTAGCGTAAAGAGCGAGGCGTTGAGGAGGGGACAGCCCCTTTCATTTTCGGAATAATTTCTGTTCGTTTTAAGTTTTAATATCGTTCCTTACTTTCAGTTAAAAAACTTGTTTTTTTTATTTAATGTCTCGTAGCGTTTGATGGATAAAACTTAACCCAATGAACCTTGTATACTTGGACTCAGCATAATAAGCCGATTCATGTGATATATCTATTGACGTCCATTTCTTAGAGTTTTGGTTACTATTGAGCCCCCGCTCCTTACTTACAGTTTGTTACCGAGAACTGTTTGAACAGAGGTTCCTGGGTAATAGCACATTTAGCCTTTTTTTTTTTAATAAAACCCATGGATGTATTCTACTATGTCGCTGAAATGCATTCCGTACAGGGGTGCATGCAGTGGCAATTTTTGGCCCGGGTAGGGTTACCTGACAATTGGGCCCTCCCGGTTTATCTGGCATTAAATTCCTTTTATTTTATATTTTTACACTCCTGTGGTATACTTTGCCCTCCTAGATTATGAGTTCTGAAACCACTACTGAGCGCATATGGAATTTACGTTTAAGGGGGGGGGGGAGACCAAATAAACTAGTACTTCCACACTAGTTTTCCCACTTCCTTCTTGCGATTTAGTTGACTTTTGACCTTCTGAAGGTGCAGTAACATACCGTTTTTGCCTGGATCCACCCTTAATTCTACTACAAGGGTAAATTTTTTTTTTTGTAAATCTGATGTCTTCAAAAGACTGTAACATATCCTTATTTATTTTTATCATTCTTATATTTAAGGTAGGCAATGACATTGGAAGATTATGTTGCCAAGATGTTTAAGAAGCCTAATTTTAAATTTCAGTTTAGACACAAGTTATTAAAGATGGCGCAAATTCCGATTACGAAAGTAAAAGTTAGAAGCCCCTAGCTAGTTATCATTGTTTCATTATCATGCTAAAAATGTTCGCGAGTTCCCAATCAAGGACACATTGCATTGTTAGTAGGATAACCGATTTAAAAGAATACTTGGGAAAGTAAGCGCTTTCTTTTCATTATCCCTGGGGAAGATATAAAAAGACAAAATAAGTTTCATGTTTGTTTCAAGGTTGCTTTGCTTTGGAGTTCCAGACATGACGTTAAGGTAGCTTCACATTGTCATTAAGAAGTTACACATCATCGAATGTTGTTAATAAACAAATATTTCTTCAAGTGGATAGTAAATAAGCGCTGACGAACCTTACAATAGTTTTTTCCAATATGGCTTTAGTAAACATCTAAAGCCTCTAAGACCAAAGATTTGGCTTATATTTTCCCAACAGACTGGTCATCTTAAGGACTGCTCACGGTCAAATTTAAGAAAACTACGCGCTCAGTAACGTAAGAAAGTTACACGTGAAACAGAGTTGAAATCTGTTCAACTATATTTCAACAGAAACATAGAAACGTAATTCAGTGTAAATTTAGATTAAGTTCTAACACATTTTGGTTGATTTAAATAAAAAAGGAAGCGATTACAAAATAATGACTAAGTTAGTTTTACTAAATGAGTTTAAATTAGTTGGCCATTATTTCTCTAAAATTTCTGGATTGTCTTGAAGCATTATTACTTGATGTGCGACCTATATCCTGAAATGAGACACGTGAAATAGAAGCTGCAGTCTCTGCTATAGCGTTTGGGGTACCGCGTAAATTAACAATGTAATCATGAAGGCAAAGTGCACATTTAATGATTGTCACCAACTTCTAATGCTGCTTGATTATCTCTGATCTAAATATTCTGAACCTTTGCACAAAAATCCCGAAAGTGTTCTCAATTAACCTGCAAGCTAAAGAAACTTTATAATTATATATCTTTTGGAGTTCAGTAAGGAATCTACCTGGAAAGGGCCTCATTATGTAGTCCTTGAGCTGAAAGGCTTCGTCCCCTAAGAAAAAATGTGGAAGTACGGTTCTAGTTCCAGAGAACTTTTGGGTTGATAAAGCCTGGTATCTAAACTATCAATGCGCCTCCCAAAGTCGGGCCGTGGAAAGACGCCAACATCACTCTCAGATCTGTTGGCCCCAACATCACAAAGCAAATTTGTAGTTCGCATTAAAAAGTTGCAAGTAAAATAACACCAAAATATTTCTTATAGTTAAAAAACTGAACCAGAATTGTAAGAGATTGAAGCCTGACGTGCTTTCCATCTATAGCACCAATACAATTTGGCATTTTCGATCAGGTATAGATCTACATTGCAGTAACTTCTAAGTCTTCCTCACATGGAGCAGCAAAGAACTTGTGAAAAAGAATGTCAAAATTTGCCCGTGCAATTTCTTTCGAAATTTCTGAGACAGTTGAAATTCCAACTCTGAAATCTTAGAGTAAAGTTGTCATGCTATTTCCTGTTGCTAAATAACGCATATCAAGGGTAACCGAGTCTCAAAGAATATGGCTTTTTAATATTCTATAATTTGAATTTTTCTCTGTTATGTTTGCTCGTACTTTACTTAGCAAATCAGAAAATTAATTTCTGGTAAAGAGTGTCAAATTTATGAATTTTTCATCATCGTTAGTCAGGAAAAGCTCATTAAGCAAGTTTAGCTGCCATATTTTTCTCTTTTGTTGTTTTATAGCATCGGACCTACCCACTGCTTCCTTTTCTTTCGTTTCTTAGAGCCACTGGCATTGTCGTTTTTCTCGGAAGCAAGTAGTGCTAACGCAATAACTAAAACATCGTCATCAGAGCTATTATTATCTGTCATGTTGAAAATTTTTAAACTAACTGCTTAAGGTTTTTTATGGAGTTTTTAGTTATTTTGTTCTGAGGGGAAAGTAATTTAGTCTGAAAGCTTAGCTACATAAAACCATAAACGTAAACCGTAAGCGTAATTCTTACGTTTCGGTCTGAAAGAGCCATTAATTTAAGAATATAAAATAATCTTCCAATGTTCACTTATAAATAATATACCAATCAGAAGCAAGTTTGCATTTATGCGGACTTTATGTAAATAAAAAGAAAAGGCCTAGTTGGTAATGTGTAGCCGCTATTTTTTTTTATTTTTTTATAGTATCTCCACTTAAATCGCATATTAAAGGATAACGACTGTATAACTAAGTCAAAGTGATATTTTGAAGTATTTCTTCTGACAC
The DNA here is from genome assembly GCA_027921565.1 of Artemia sinica. Classification (NCBI taxonomy): domain Eukaryota; kingdom Metazoa; phylum Arthropoda; class Branchiopoda; order Anostraca; family Artemiidae; genus Artemia; species Artemia sinica. The sequence goes on from CM051270.1 coordinate 44,063,740, forward strand.
CTCAAATAACTTAGACTAAAAAAGTAGTGATAGCTGCAAAATTCTCTCAGTAAATAATAGGCTTGCATGTTGGTGTTTTTCAATGGTAGTTGATGATTTCTTTGTTTGAGCAACTACAGTCTCAGATAAAGCGATTTTACGTAGTTTCTGGTCTACAAGTAATATTATTATTTTTTAGTTGAAAAGCTGCAGCAACAATTCTTTCAGTATAGGTACTACCAACTAAATTTAATAGACCAATGGTTCAGCCTATGGCTCTTCCTATCCGCTTAGTAGTAAGTGCTAAAAGCCCCTTACTAAAACCAATACAGTTTTAACATAAGATTGAGCTTGGAACATGGCAGTAGTTAAAGGTAATCAAGGATCAAGCCAAAGCTCTCTGTGATGGGCTGTTTGATAATTTTAAGGACATCTAACAAGGGTATCTCCTGCAAATTACAAAGAAAAAAAACCTACTAGTAACATTATTTGGAACATAATTCAACACAGTAAGTCTATTACATGACAACCTTTTTCAAAAATGAGAAACTCTAAAATTAATTGTCTGGGAATTATTATATTACATGCTCAACGTGTATGCCGATCTGCCTAAAGTGACTTACTATCAAGACCACACCCCCGGGAAAGATGTTTTGGGATTTGACTCCCCCTTTTCAAAGTATACAATTTTAATTTTCTAAAATTCAAGAAAGCTGAGCTTCCAGCAAAGCATAAGTTCTTCAAGATTCAGCAAGTATAGGAAAATATCACGAGTCAGTTTTTTTCAATCACTTTCGTAGATACGTGTTGCATAAATTGTAAAGCAACAATTTTGTTCGTTTTACGTTTCAACTTCGCTCTTGTTTCCGCCATGAAAACTTCGTTTTTTATCAATCTTTTTCGTTTTTTTTTTTTATAAAACACGATAGGTCCTACATAAACACAATAAACTTTACTATTATGGATAAACACAATAATCACAATAAAACTGTTTATGGTTTATTTTGTATAAATATAATAAAACGTTATCGTGTTATGGACGTAATCATCACTACGAAAAAATCTTTGTCTATCTCACAATATCTTTGAGGAGTTGCAGATAAATAATTCAATTGGTTACGAAATGTTCTCCTTTATAACATAAATAGAAAATGAAATTGCTTTACAAGAATTTTAGGTATAGCCTACAGTTAATAGAGCCTGGAGAAATTTGTCTTATTATTATTGAATTTTTGTTCCACCACGATTTTGTAAAGAATTTTGAATTTCTCAAAGGAAAGTATGCTTTCACTATTTCGACTTCTTGGACTTCAATATTTTATAAGAACTTATCACTCAAATGATATCATTATGGGGAACAAAATGCCAAAGCAAGATACTTCTCGAAATTCAGGGAGACTATGCCCTCCCCCTACCCGTGAACAGCGGGTCTTTGTGTGACATAAAAATCGGTGACTGATTCATCCATGTCTTGACAGGGCGGGGAGTCAAAACCCTAATGTTAAAAACGGTTGCATATTTTGACGATTCTGCGATATACCGGTTGTTTGATGGCACTGGAATAAAAAAAATGAAAAAATAGGCACATCAGGGTTTCAAACCCTTTTTCAAAATCCTTGAAAATATGCTTTCGTAATTTAATTTTACTGTTAGAATAAATTTTAATAGTCTTTATTATTATTTGTGAATAAGCTTTGAATTTTAGTGGAAATGTTTTTTTTTTTTACTACGCAGTTTTTTTTCTCTATCAAAACTCAAAAACAAAAGCTACATTTTTACTTCTAATGGGGCTGGGAGAGGATGAATTCAACAGATGGATTTTAAATATCAAGTTAAGGATTTTTGGTATGGTGATTTCTCTACTCAGGGGCGTCCCAAGGGAGTGGGGGTGGGGAGGGCCCCTCCCCCAATTTTTGGCATTCTGGGATTCGGTAAAATTTTTGCCGAAGGCGAAAATTTTGGCAGAAATCTTGCAAAATCGGTATAATTTTGCAAAATTCTTGATTTTTGCGAAAAATTCGGCATAATTCAGGTAGCATTCGGTAAAATTTACGAAGATCACACCCCCGCCCCCTATAAGTGAGCCTCGTGACGCGCCTGTCTCTACTACACTGTCTATGATTCCCTGCCTGTCCAGTGCGAAAGTGATACAAAAAGTCCCATTTTTGGGTTCCACTTACCGCCTTAGAATGACATATCCAAGACAAGTTACCTATGTCATTATTAATCATATAGATGTTAGTATTAGCCTACAAATGAGTGCTTAGACAGCTATCTATGGTGTTTTAGTAGAGTCTGGCTAATTTCTCCAAAAATTTCTCTTCGTGGACAATTCCCCCGCCCCCGTAGAAGATTCCCCTTGAGGGCAATTACCCCTAAACAATTCTTTTTACATAAACGATTGAGTAACCAAAGGGAAATTAAGACAAACGAAAAAAAAAAAAAATGAAGTAAAGAAGGGATTCTGGAATATTATGTCATGTTCTGAAACACAGGTAGAATACATTGTGTAAAAAATCCAATGGGTTGTCTTTCATGCTTTTACTTCTTTTAATTCTTTTTTTTTTGAGTTTTTGGAGGGATGTGGCTTGATGTATTATAGTAGGATAAGATAATTGGTCTGAAAAATAATTAGCTGGCTTATTTTAAATAAGATGTTCTTTCCATCTTCGAATTATTCGATTCTGACTTGAAGCTTTACTCCATGCTATTAAAATGAAATAAAAAAACCCTTAAAGACACTTCCGATGGTAAAATCTTCTGACATATATCTAGTGGGCACGTTCTTGATCACAAGGAGTGAACTTATGTCAGGCACTATAGATGACGGTACCAGACCATGTCCGCGGGAACGAAATACTCCTACTTCTTAGTCCAGGCCATATCTCTGTACTGTTTCATCATAAGGCAACCGTTGTGTTGTCAACACTAATTTTGTATTTCCAGGTAATTTTCCTTAACCTTTATTTTCGACGTAACACCTTCAATTAGGTATTTGGACTTATCCCCATTTGAAAGTTTGTTTGTTCTTAACCTTTATCTTGGCCTGCTACGATAATTCAACACTAAAAACTACAGAAATAAGAACAAAAGAAATAGAAATAAATAAGTGAAGGTAAAGAGGAAAAGATGGATCAAGAGGACAGCTGTACTTACCTAGGTTGTATCAAACAGTTCGTGGTAACGAACTGTAAGTAAGGAGCGACCCGGCTCAATGGTAACCGAAACTCTAAAAAACGGAAGTTTGATACCAATAGATACATCAAAAGAATCACATTTTAATTGTGCTTTCAAATATATAAGTTTCATCAAGTTTAATCTTACCCATCAAAAGTTACGCGCCTGAGAAAATTTGGATGATTTTCGAAAAAAGGGGGAAAGATTCCCTAAAAGCTATAGAACCTTAATGAAAATCACACCATCATATTCAGCATATCAGAAAACCCTACTGTAGAAGTAGAAAGGCCTTATTGACTCCGACCCCTCACCCCTGCTGCCACCTACAACTTTTTTTACATAATTTATTCAAGGATTATCGATCGAGTCTAATGGGTGTCAAGGTCAATCGATCTGTTGTTGTTTGGCCACGTGTAATGACATGAGGGGTGATTTACATAATCGGCGGGGGAATTATTGATTCACGAAGGGGAATTAAGAAACAAACATGGCTTCTTTGTTGTTTGGCCACGTGTAATGACATGAGGGGTGATTTACATAATCGGCGGGGGAATTATTGATTCACGAAGGGGAATTAAGAAACAAACATGGCTTCTTTGTTGTTTGGCTAACCTAACCTGAGAAATTGATTTACATAATAGCTAGGGGAATGTGGATTTATGAGGAATTGATTGCGAAATCGAAGGGGAAGTGGATTTCCGAGAAATTGATCCGATAACGGGAAACAGTTAGATCACGTGCTTTCTTCTCAGCCAATCAGCGAGTCGGATACATCTTCCTTCTCAGCCAATCAGAGGGCTGGTTACATATTAGCGGCGGAGGGAATATGAGGAAAGGATTTTTGCTATAGTTTTATTAGTCTGTGAATAGAATTCAAAGGAGTGAGAACAGTTTTGACTTTACTCATTTGGATATATATTTGTGTGTTGATGATGACGAGTGGAATGTTTACCCTCTTAGAAGTAGATAGTGGGGTTGATGGTAATAATACAAGAGCGCCAAACATTGCGGTGGAAATCACGAGAGGATCACGGCTTGTCTGGAATGGGATGAAGTATATGCAAGATATGTGATATCCTTGAGCAAATTTAAAATGGAGGATCAATTATGTTTCGCTGCAAAAGTTGATATAGCACATGTGAATAGACTTCAATGTGCTTTAAGTGCATTGGTGAAACATATCGAAGACAATAAACTCTATCGCTAATTGTACATGCTTACTATTGTTGTTGTAATTATTCAATAAAATTGTTTCGAAATCGAAAATGTTCCCTTTCTTTTCTGGTCAGGTTAGGCTAGCGAATCAGGATCAGTCTAGAGTCAGCAGTCAGAGTGAAAGGATTGAAAAATGAATAAATTTGAGAAAGAGAGAATTAGATCAAATCTAGTGTTTATGGAAAAACATTTGATTTTGGATGATGATTTTCTCAAGTTATCTCTTCAACGCAGGATATTCTCTTGTCAGGGAACACTTGACAATATAATGAGGAGTGATTCTCCCCCATTGGACTATTGTATGAAACTTTTAAAATGTGATTCAAATGCTTATAGTCAATTTATTGATATATTAATTGGAACAAAGCAGAATCATATCGTGGATATACTTTTGAAAACATTGCCAATGGATTCAATGTAGATGGCTCCCCCATCATTCGAAAGAGGTAACGTCACAGAGTTACTCCTCTTCCCCATTCCTCCACCTTGAATTTATGGAGCGAGGACGCTCAGTTTCTTTTTAGCTGTGAGTGAGTCAAGTGACATTGGAAACCAAAAAAAAAAAAAAAAAAAAAATGTTCTATATATGCCCATTGTGCATGTACACTCTTGGCAGTTGGACTCAATGTGAGAATTGTACAATTATTGATGACTATAGTGAAAAGTGCAAATTATGTAATCCATGTAAATTACATACAGGCTATGCAGTAGAAATTAAAGGATGTAATTTATGTCTTGAGGAGGTGTGTGACTCTCACCCTAGAGGGCACCTGTGCTCCAATTGTCACTATGATAAATGTGATCAGTGGGAGAATACTTACCCCGCTATGATTGGAAAGAATCCTAAACATGATTTTAGTTTATTTCTACGAGATTGGTATCGTCGTGGATTTAAATTATTCTGGGAAGAGGAATCTGGTCTACGATTCAACTGTTGGGCTAACAAGACAATCTGGTTTCTACGTCATCGTTGTGACGACACTGCCTACTATGACTATAAACCAAGTGATTTTTATTTGGCAGTTACCGAATGTGATTCACCATTTGAAAACACTGTATGTGATATTGCTTCAAATAGACAGATTGAAACTCGTGAATTTCATAATATGAATGCAAATAGTATCATTGACTATACAAAGAGATATGACAAGAGTGAAGTTACATTGTACTGTAGAAAATGTGACCCTGACTTTGCAGTCAATCAAGATCAATATACAGTGAATCCAAATGATTTACCGGCATTAGTGGTTCACGACAGTTGCCTATACATCGAAGAAGAAATCTAAAGTGAAGATTTAAAGACATTGTTGTATGTACATGCATTTTATTAATAAACAAATTCACAAACATTTTTTAAGCACTTTACTCTTAGGGCACTGAAATCAATACTGTATAGGTCTGAGAGGATATTTTCCACTAGAAAGTCGTTCGGACGTGGATTGTCAACATAGATGTGGAGCACGGAAACTGCTTGTAAGTATAGCCGCGACATCGGAACACAAAATATACTAGTGCATGGAAGCCACTGCTTTTAGTCGTTAGATCCTGCACCCTCTTCCGATTTTGAATAATAGTTTTCCCACTGCTCTCAATATAGTTGCTGATGTGGGGTGTGTAGAATGTATAGGGTAGACCAAGAGGATCAAAAAATTCAATCGTCTTCATTGTTTGAAAGATGCACAGCCAATGACCCGTCAGCACAGTCGACGGACTGCTATTAACAATAATCAAGGTATTGTTGACACTTTGAATTTTTCCAAGAAAGTCCGAGGGTAGACAATAGGATTTGTACTGGGACATGTAGGGGTCCATATTAAATACATTGATTATTTGACTGGTGTTCATGGCGCCAAGTCTAGTAGAACACTGCCTTCGGGAGTGATTTCCCAATAGGTTTCATATTGATTTAGTGAGATTAGTGCAATACTCTCAGCCAATGGATCGGCAAATGTACACTCTAAACGCACACTCCCCGTACGTACTATACTCATATCCTGTGTGCCAGACAAATCCAGAACAGTGATACCATGTGTTTTAGCAAACATTTCTTCGGTTATACCATTTTCAAATAGTTGAGAGTCATGATCTAGGGTTTGCATGGTCAACTCATACAATGTTCTATAGGACTTATCAAAAGATAGATTGTAGAGTGGGATGCCGTTTACTTTGCATACAAGAGATGAAAGTCCAAACATCTCGAATTTATGTGGGCATTCAGTCCACGATCCTATTGCACTGGCGCTTTTTACAAATACCAAAGCGAGTTTTGATGGAATTTCGCCATTGATAAAGGATGAATCGGTGAAGGTGCGTGAGCCCATGGCAATATGACGCTGATTGGTGATTGTATGAGGAACAAGTAGTTTAATATTATTTCCATTGGCTCTCAGTTTTTCCACTGCCAAAGCAACAGAACTCATGACCTGTTGTTTGCGTACATGAAGTATTGCCGAGGTGAGGGAGAGACTTACATCAGGATTGGCTGCAAGTTCTTTTCTCAATATGAAATTGGAGGGTGCAAGCGTTAGTTTTATATCCACTTTAACATTGGGCGGCAGCCATTGGGGTATATTAAATATTTCATGATATATTTTTCCAACTAGATGTAATTCACTAGTTGTAGCATTTTTAAGTGCATCTGTACTATCAGTATTAGTAATATACTCATATCCATTGGAGGTGCCTCTCAATTCCTTGTATGACTTGGGTGTCATCAGCATGAATTGCATATAGCTTGTATAATTTGAGAGATTGTTGCTTGTGCTCACCAGCGTGCCATTGATGTGGACAATAATTTGACGAAATAAATTATGTAATATACAATTTTCATAGGATATTCCATCGCCCCGAATTGGCATTGTATTATCGGATTTCCGGACTCTCATTTGTAAATCTATAAATGTCGAAGACATGTCCATAAAGTAGTCTTCATTGGAATAAATTTGAAAGTGGATATTATCGGAGAGGGGTTGTTGTGGATAAAATTGTTCATTTTATCCATGCTTGACACTCACATCAACATTTTCTGCATTGAATAGATTCAATGAGGCGGTGATTGAAGGTTGAGAATCCTTATGCGGCAGGTAGGACATGTTAGGAGAAGAAATCTAGTTTCGATCTAACAATTTTCTTCCTGGGGCTTCTTCTTCTGTTTACACTACGTGTAGGCTTTTTCCTTCTTTTCTTTGACAAGGGGATGATGTCTTTCGTTTCCGACCTGAGTGGAGACTGATGAGTGATGCATTGTTCCTCGACCTTTTTAAGCCTTTACCATTTTGTTTTAATCTCTCGCCAAGGGTTCGTGCACTGGACCTAAGATTTTTCGAAGCACTTTTTTTAAAATCCTTGCCAGAGCCCCAATCGTATAGTGTAGAGGATGCAAAATCTGTCGCAGCCGGTACAAGATATTTTCTAGCCAGTGGTAGTGAAGAGCGAAACAGCTTAGCAAACCAACTGCCAAGACCGTAGCCAGACATTGACGAGCGACCTTTGTAATAGTCCATTCCATTGCCATGTTGTCTTGGACCAAGAGTATTAACATAGCAGTCAATATCAGGACAAGTGAATACCACTTTTCTATTAGACATCTTGCTGTTGAACGATGGGACGAAAATGGCATGTAATCACAGCCAAACCTTTTGAAACTGCTATGGGATCACCCAATTCGGTTCTTAGTGTTAACTGACAGAGTTCCAAATAGGAAGTGTTTACGGGAATATACTGAAGATGCTTTATATTGTAGTGGTGAATATGTTCTTGATTGGTTTTTCGTTCAAGAACTCGTCGGAGGGGATCATTTGAATTACCAACCCGAGATGTTTCCACAAATGAAGCGTAGAGAAATATACAAGTGTCTGTGGAGAAGGCAGGCGGGTAGTCAGCAAAAATGAAATTAGTGTTTCCGGCACTTTTACCATTGATTATATTGAGCTTAAAGCCAAGAACATCCTTTAGATTATCATTGAGAATAACCTTTTCGTTGGCAATTGGTGAACTAATGTAGATCTTACCCTCCTCCTTTGAATAGTTGAAATGAAAAGCTCCTTTTTTACGAGCGGAAATTCTTTTATTAATAGAACGACATAAATCGTTCATACAGGTGAGTTCCTCGTAGGGTAATTCAATATATGGATAATTCATCCAATTGATTTTTTGAATTTGTTCTTGATCACCTGGTGGTGGCGGCCAATCATAGGGTCTAATTTTTATATCATATTTACGATCTTTTCTCAGGATGTCATAGGTATTTTTGAGAATACAGTCGACAAGAGCCATTTCATGATTTCTATTGTCGTCGAATTTGATGGTGGGGGAGAGTTTCGTCCAAAATCACTTGTTCTATTCAAGTCATTGTAGAGAGGATCGGAAACATTGGACATGAAAGTCACATAGAAATCATTGGGCATTGTCAATGTCTTCAGAACTGACCCAACAATCAAAATCTGAGTTGTATCCTAGCCAGCGAACAAGCAACTGTCTCTTGCCATGGCGTGTACGACTCTTTAATATCTTTTCAATTTGATAAATTTCACTAGTGTTTCTAACTTTTTGAGGTTCATATTCATAAAAACCACCGAGAATCTCATCATCTTTGGTGTCTCGCAGTCGATATGTCGTGGGCTCGGTGTCCAGGATTTTGGACACTTTAAAAAGTTCAGTGCTCCATAAATAATTCCCCTTTTCAAAAATATTGGTGGTTCTATTAATTCGAACAGTATCACCAACATTGAATTTCTTCTTCACACATTTTTTTTTCTTTTTCACCATTGGAATATTGCTTTAGGAAAGCATCAAATGTATTTTCATTGTAGTGAACATCCCGAGGGCTTGAGTTGGACAGAGATCGATGAGAGGTCGATGGTTGTATATCCGCATGATTTTATCTAAATCATGAATAAAAGCCGGTGTATTTTTCAGGGTACAATATCTTGAAATTAATAGACGAATCGTTCTTATTAATCGTTCAGCCAATGCAGCCTTTATCGGGCTGTGACTATGATAAAGTGTTGTATTATATTTCAAAAGAACCTTTTGCACATGGGGATTAACAAATTCACTGCCACGATCCGATTGAATTTTTCTATATGAATCCTGTTCAAGAATACTTTCAATGGCCCGAGCAACTTCAACACCTCTCTTTGATCGCAGTGGAATGGCATAGGCATAGCGACTAAAGACACTGATTGCCACCAGAATATATTTGTAGGGTGCATTGTGACGCCGTTGAACTGCGTCTAAAGTTAAAAGATCCGTTTTGCATTATATGCAGAGGGAAAAAGGCTTTAGTTTGTCGATATTGTTTGCTGCGAAGCCTGTGGTTCATTCTCTAGATACTCTTTTGCTTTTTTTCAATGTGGTGGTGGTGCCGGAGCGACAGCTTTAGAAAGCGTTTTGGGAGAACTTAAACTTCCCGCTTCACCAATATTTTCATAGACACCTTTCAGAACTTCATCCATTTTGAACTCAAGCACGTAGTGTAATTTCCACTCCCCTTTTGCACACTGGAGGGTGAATCAATTCGTCTTCGCCTTTGACTAGCAGCCATAGGTGTTGTAAAATCATTGGTGCTGCTACTGCTAGTATTTTCAAATATTGAATCTTCTTCTTTTTTAAATGGTGGTGTTGGTGTTGGTGTTGTTGGAGGACTATATTCTCTTAGTTTCTTTAGAATTTGCTTATTGCCAATAAGACTTTTGAGAAAGTTTGATACACTTAGAAAGGTGTATAGATTATTGTCAAAGGATAATAGTCCTTTACGATTCGTCACCATATCACAAATTAAATCAACTAGATTATAACTTTTTCCCTGAATTATAATTCGTTTCCCTGTGCTATCGACTTGAACTTGATGTTCATCAGCAGTTTCCAACATGAGATATGATAATACTCTTTTACTCTGTTCACGATAGGTGAGTGGCAATAGGTTTCCAATTTTCGATACAATTGAATTCAATTCCTTCTCCTTTGATTGCAGTGCTGCTGCAGAATCTTGAGGAGATGTTTCCTGTTTAGAGGGATCAGTGGCGGCGGCGGCGGCGGCGACGGTGGGTCTCTCACGATAAGGTTTATGTTTGTCCACACGTCGCAATGCATCTTGAAGTAAAAGCAGTTTTTTGTCATCGGCAATATTCTCATCATTAATGAGTTTGCTTAGATTGTCTTCAAAATGTTCGACGGGCGAGAGGACAAGTTCAAATGGTGTCAATTTATAGGGTTTAGCCATTCTCTCTCTCTCTAGAGAAAACTGTTTACAAGTCCTGCAATTATTGGCAGTAAAAGTGTGAAAAAGCTACCGCCCGCTTGAAGGAGCCGTTTTCTTTAAAAAATTTTTCCCTTGTTTTTACAAGCCAAGGCGCGTACAGTGGAACGATGTTGCTTTGTCTGTTGTCTAACACCTTCTGGCAGTTGAACATTGCCCTCAGTTAAATTTAAACAAAGTTCAGATATTAGATTAATGAAATCATTGTCAACACCATGTTTGAGTATGGCCTTCCTAAGCAATGGTTTTGAAGTGCTTAAAACGGAAAATAAATGCCGTTGTTCGTGTAGTTTCTTCAGTGTCATAATGGCAACTAATAGCCTTTTCTACTGTTCACCGGAAGATATACTGTAATTTCATTGTTGAGAATGTCGGTGACTACACGTAGATCCTCGGGTGTGCTCTGATTAAGATCCAGCAAAATGTAACCGTAGGGCTTGCTAGTCGCCGGAGTGTACGCTGACAACAGAAATTTAGGGGTGCCGGGGTATATCTGTTTATTGAGAGTTATGAGCAAGCTAGAATCACGAACAACTCGATAGATAATATAGATAGTGCAATTCAAAGCAAGGGTTCGCATACATTTGCTCTGATGAAACAGATTGTGTAGAACTAGGGTTATGGAAATGTGTTCATGGTGGGAGCGAACGATGAACTTTTGTAGCATTTCCTGTGAGAACTGTTCAATGGATTCAGCCAAATCATCAATAATCAACCAAGAGTTCGATTCAATACTATTGAAAACATCAAGTCCCCGTAAGAATTGTATTGGTATGGTTGTGGCAATTGCTTTTATTTGATCATAGGACTCCTGCCAAATACTATAGCAATAGTAGATTTTTTTCGGCTTTTCCAAAAACATTTTATCGCAATTTTTAATTATTTTAGTTAAGAGTGTTGTTTTCCCCGACATTGAGGGCCCACACAGAAACGATCTGAAGGGTGTTTTAGATTGATACATGCTGCTGCTGCTGTTGGACTACAACTAACTGTAAACCATTTGTGTCCAGGGAATAAGTAGTAGTAGCAATAATTTTCCCATAGATCTATCTAGTACTGGTTAACAACAAAAAAAAACAATATTTCATGGTAGCATTTATTTCGGCACTGCATGAAAACAAATATTTGTTCAACGTGAACTGCAACGATATGAATAACACTTGTTCAACAAGAAAAACAACAATATTTCATGGCAGCATTTATTTCGACACTGCAAGAAAACAAATATTTGATCAACATGAACTGCAACGAAAAGAATATCACTTGTTCAACAGGAACAGTTGACAACAACAACAACAATATTTCATGGCAGCATTTATTTCGACGCTGCATGAAAACTCTATTTGATCAACATGAATTGACAACGATAAAAATGACACTTTATGTACAACATAAATAAAAAACACTTATTGTCTTTAAAAAAACACTTTTTGTCCATCATCAACACTTTTCTGTACAACAACAGCAACACTTATTGTCAACTTAAACACTTTTCTATACAACAACAACAACAGCAACAAGAGCACTTGAAAAAACAACACTTAAAAACAACAGATTAAGCACACTTGAAAATCACGGGATAGCACAGTTGAACATTACAGTGAATTTAAAGGTGGGGTCCCCCCCCGGGGACCGCGGGGCCGAAGGCTGGCCTCGGGCGGGGCCCCGCACCCCCCGGGATCCGGCCGCGGGAAGGCCCCCCCTGGAGCCTTCCCGGGGGGGGGGGTTGTCCGGTCACTGCGGCAGGTTAGGTTAAGGTTGGGTTAAGGTTAGTTGTCCGGTCACTGCGGCAGGTTAGGTTAAGGTTGGGTTAAGGTGGTCAGATTGGGTTAGATGAGGTTGAGTTAAGGTGGATAGATTGGGTTAGTTAATTTATGAACAGGTTGGAGCATTTAATTTATGAATGGGTTGGGTGGTTAGTTGGTTAGTGGTTGGGTTAGTTGGTTAGTCAGGTTAGGTTAATTTATCCAGACCAAGTTGATTGCGATAGTCTATGCATTCAACTCGGTCTGAAATACGGTAGTGGCCATGAGGCAGGACACTCACACCATTCTCGAGCACATAGACTTTGTCGGATATACACGACATTGCATTCTTTTCCACTCTCACAGTATAATTTCTATACTGTAGAGAGCGAATTGCAAGCACTTGTGCTCTCGGCACTAGGCTACTTTCTACACAGTCTCTGTACACGCTCATGTTGAAATTGCTCTTCACAAAATGTGTAGGCACCCCTTTACACGCCTTCTTTTCATCCCCACTATGAGTTTTAACGCAATAAACTTTAGGGCCCGGGAACACCCCCCTGGATATCAAATCACTCCCCGTCTCTGATTTTAACATTAATAGTTGGTTGGGGGCTTGACGTTTCACCAACTCGGGGTAGAGTGATGGATTCCAGTTGGTGAAATCCATCCGCGAGCTGATGTGTTCCTTCTTTTCTAAATCACCCAATAAATCTTCGGTCCCATTTACCTTTAACAGCAGAGAATCTGTATCCCCATAGTAAACTTGAACCTCCCCCTCCCGTGGCCATTGCACCTTGCACACATTGTAAAAGAACGACAACATGAGCTTTTTGGAATTTCTAGTACTGAACTGCCGCCTGCTATATTCTTGTTCAGTACCACATTTCGCTTTCGCCTGTGTAGAAGAACCATGCCAGTCTCTATGCTCGTGAACGATGTAAAATTGGGATCGGCAATAATTCGTGCACACTCTAGAGGGTCAGTCACGACGTCGCAGCTGGATCTATTACGTACGCTTTCACACATTTTGCCAAACGCTGAATTAGGATGAGTTTGTACATTTCCTTCTCTACCTTTGAGTTTGCCCTAGAGCGTTTATCGACAAAAGTGTCGATAAACGTTTTCAAGTATGGTCGCTGATTGAACTGCAGGACCCTGTGTATTTTGGGGATTTTGAAACCATTGTTCACCATCCAGTGCAAAAGCACATGGTGAACAACGATATTCTCCTTAGGGTCAAAATCAGCAATCAGTTTCTGTTTGGAGGGAGTCCAGTGCATCCCCATATCCTCAACCAATGATCGATTGTAGGGGCTCAGCGAGTCCCTGCTCACGGGTCGATTGATACAGGGAAAAACAAAATCTTTGACTGAGTCGTGAAGCGCCAGCGGAATGTGACCGTCAATTTCAAAGAACCATCCTTGTGGCCCATTTTCCTCGACGGTGGTAATGTCGGGGAACTCACAAGGATTCTCAAGCCATTGATAGTTCCCACACGGCAAAGAGTAGTGAGACATTGCCGAGGGGTACAATGAGTTCATGTCCAAGAACACTGCATTTGACTTTGCACCGGTGCTTTGTCCGCTCGGATCGGTCGATTAGACGCGGTCACCATGAAAAACATACCCTCCCCTCATTGAACGCTCTACAAAAAGGTGCTGATCTACGTCGGTGATTAGGCCTATTTCCTCCCTGCTAATTTTTAAAATCAAATCCATCACTAAATGGGGTGTGGAAAAATATAATAGCCTATATCTAACCCGAACTCTGAATATATTTGGTCTGTGTTCTTACAGACTATATCCAACAGAGTTAGTACGTCACTGGCCAAGTACAGTCTACAATAATCCCACCCATTTTTACAATCCCCCTTAGACCACACCTTCTTGGCAAACTCATACTCCTCGGCTGTGCATTCACTGCTGGTCAGTGAATTGTAAAAAGCTTCAATTGGAGGTAGTTTCACCTCGCTTAAGCGAGCGCCAGAACAGTAATAATCGTATGCGTATACACCTTTGCAGGTCAACAGATCATACATTTCACTGTCTGGAAAGTGCTGTTTAAGCAAGGGAAAGCTATCAAAATTGTCGCTTTTCTGCACTTGAATCAATTGACTCAATGCATTGGGAAAAAAAACTAAATGAATCTAAAAACCTGATTTTATTCCAACACGTATGCCCATTATCCACTGCCTGCCATTTCAGTTCGAGAAGCAACAACTTCTCGGCCGATTTGGGAATAATGTTATAGGTAAATGAATTGTTTACCCATGGACTGTCTACTCCCCCTCCCTCTCTGTGCATACGTGCCAGTGCCGGTAAAATAAATTTTAAGTCATAATTAGAGTTGTGGATAAAAACAGGAATAAAAAACTGCTGGCTAACGTTTAAGTTACACGATTGATGCGCAACCCCTCTAAAATTACTACCCCCCGAGGATATTTCCTGCCACAGGTGATTATGATCTCTGACTTTCCCCCTCCCCCCTCTTTTCCCTTTAGTCCCCTTATCCCCCTCTACAAACTCCCCTTACAAACCCAACATATTTTTTGATTTTTAATGGCGAGACGATCCTCTGCAGACAAAACCATTGGGTAATGGGTATTTCTCAAACGAGAAATAGCACCATTAGCCGTGCCAATTAGTTTAGTCAGTGCCTTGACCATGCCCTCCCCCTCATCCAATGTTTCTACTATTTCTAACAACCGCATGGTGTTAGAACTGTCTCTTTGCGCATGAGCATAGGACACTGCAATAGCCTGGTGTTCTTTGACTCGGTTTGGAAATTGGGGATCGTTCACCTCCACCAGCTTAGCTTCACAGTCTAAAGATATTTTGTTGCACTGGAGAAGGGTGTTTTGGAAATTTTTAAAGCGTAAAATGGCCCTATCCCCTGAAACCGTTTCCACTGTCTGGTAGCCATGCCGGCTACAATGCTTCATATGATCCCGTAGTTTTATATCACTACGGAATCGAGAGAGGAATGTCGGACAGTAGAAACATTCCCCCCTATGCTTACCCTCCCCCAGAACTCTACTGATGTCTGTAATCGAATTAAAATGGCCAATTGCATTCGGTTCACTAGATGGGGATGTATACAACAACCAAACCCAGTGTCTGACCAAATCAATTGACGGGCCCCTTACAGGGAAGACCACCCCCTTCTTTTTAGAACGAACCCCATCTTCAAATTCAGTTTCATACTGAACCACAGTAACGCCGATATTTAAATGGGCATTAGCCCTTTCAAAAATATCAATAGATCGTAGCGTTACTGGGTATTTTCCTTCTAAACAAGAGAAATCTACAGTGGGAAAATCGGACCCTTCCTTCCCATGTACAGCCCAATTGTCTAAATTCGTCTTGGTAGCGTCATCTGCTAGAGGCTGAAATGCTGATATGAGGAAAGCATACCTGAAAACATTTTTGACCTGTTTCAAAACAAATCCGCTGGACACCTTGACAACCTACTAGATCTGGATTATAATTTAAAACTGTATCCCTTTCATACCCCCCGCCTGCCCCCCTCTTAAAATAAAATCTTTCTTAAATTTACATATATTTACACTTAAATTTTCAACAAAAAGAACTAGGGACCCACTACCGTTTTCGTTAAAGTTCTCAAGATGCGCAATAATTTGATCTACCCAATCCATGAAAGCACCCTCAAAATTTTCTAAATTCGGATAAATTATGCGCATCTCGGAGTGTATATAATGATAATAAACTTCACTTTTCCCCTCATTTAAATAAAAAAACCTTTAAAACAATAGAAACCTTAATTGAATCCCTCCCCCACAATTGAATTTGGTTCTCCAGTAGTGCACGAATTTTATCTACATAGTCATGCACAATTCCTACGGGATCAAAAACAAATTTTCCCCCCATAAGTGTATTAAAAGGGTCACCAAACGTCGCAGTGTAAACAACTATTGCATTTAAAATTGTATTAGATAATTGAAAGTCTGGAAAAGTTGTACCCCCCTCCCCCTCTTGTATATTATCCCCTCCCCCAAGTTGTTCAACAATATCTGGGGTATGCTCCACTTCAGTTGTTTGAAGTGGATTCGTTAAGGTATTGGAGGCTGGAGGAGGAGGAGGAGGAGGGTTCCCAGTTAATTCGTTTGTAAAATCCTCCAAAAGCTGTAGTTTATTTTGGCTCAAGTCCCCCTGCCCAACTGTGCTATAATCTACATTTAAAAAATCATTTAAATACTCATCAATATTATCTGGAATATTGTTAATGATACCGTCCCATGTTGAATTGTTGTTGGAGAGCTCCTCTCCTTCACCAGCTGATGAGGGGGAAGACAAAGAATAAGGAACCAATGGTCCTCCAACCTATAAATGAAAAAAATAGCTTATTTTCAAAGTGTTCAAATCATCCCCTACTGTTTTTAAAATTTAAAGTCAGCGCTTAGTAGTAGTAGTAGCAGTATG
Source organism: Artemia sinica (assembly GCA_027921565.1). Lineage (NCBI taxonomy): Eukaryota > Metazoa > Arthropoda > Branchiopoda > Anostraca > Artemiidae > Artemia > Artemia sinica. The sequence goes on from CM051270.1 coordinate 44,080,557, forward strand.
CGCATAGTAGCATTTGCTTAATTCAAAAGAAAGAAAATCCAACTCAATATAAGATATTTACAATCTAAAACGCCGCTTTACATAGAAGGCGGCAATTTGATTTTGTTCAAAAAAATAGCTTATTTTCAAAGTGTTCAAATCATTTCTACTGTTTTTTTTTTTATATTTTTTTTTCCGCGGTGCTTCTCGGGCCCGCAGCGCTTCCCGCGGCGCTTCTCGGGCCCGCAGCGCTTCCCGCGGCGCTTCTCGGGCCCGCAGCGCTCCCCGCGGTGCTTCTCGGGCCCGCAGTGCTTCCTGCGGCGCTTCCCACACGCGCTTCCTGCGGCGCTTCTCGGGTCCATAGCATATCTTATATTAGTATAAGATATTTACAATCTAAAACGTCGCATGACATAGAAGGCGGCAATTTGATATTGTTCAAACAATCCCTCCAAATAAAATTTCATATTAATACTCTTTATCTGCTCTGAAAAAAAAACATGATTTGAAATGGATAGCCATCTCCTGTCATGATACACAACTCATTCCGATAGAAAGTTGTTTTTTTTATAATATTTGTAGAGGCAAGGTGACCCATTCGCTAATAAAGCAATTTATAATGCAAAGGATTTTGCTACTTATTATGAGCGGGATATAGTGCATTTTTTTTTTGGCTTCACTAATCTAATTTAGCAAAGGGTGAATGCGTGCACTTGACATGATTCAAAAGGAGAACCTTATATTTCCTTTAGGGAGAAAAAAAATCTTTCAATATCCCGCTGAGATACACTTTTACACAGTGTTCGAAAATGGTGCATGTAGAAAAGGCCTAAAAAAGTTGGAAGAAATTGGTAGATATTTCTATATGATAGGTAGGAAAAAATGCTTACATTTGCAAATTCCGTCTGGGCTTGGGTGTCGGATGGATCTGACATAGCATGCTGGAGGGTAACCTCCTGACCTAGCGTTGATGGGGCAGCTATTAGAGGTCCAAGGAAAGCAGCCATCCACTCTCTTTTTGGTTTTCTGAGAGTCTGCATTGGGTCAGGCAGCGTGGAGCTAGAGGGCATCGGACAGCGACCATATTGTATAACTGATGCTCTTACAGGGCTGCCTCACCCTCTTGCTTTCTTACTAGGAGGTGGGACACATTCTTCACAATTGGCCTTAAAAGAAGAGAAAAAAGTTAGTATGATAAATAATTTCCCCTTTTTTTTACAGAAAGAAAGTTAGTACCATCATCCATATAATTTTGTCTAGAAAAAGCATTTATCACTAAGAAAGCCCCCTCCCCTACGCCAGCATTTTCAGTAAAGCAAAAAATAAAAATATACTAAACTCAGAAATCAAATGCTATTTTAATTAATTAAAAAGCTTATTCATAGACATCCCAACCTAACCTTACTTTTCATGCAAATCTTTGTTTTCATTTTACAATAATGGTGATAGAATTGAGACATGTCAAACCCCCCCCCCCCTTTCAACAATGTCCTAAAAATATTGTTAGTAATTATTTTTGGAAATAATCCCGTTTCACCGGTTCTCCAGCAAATACAGGTTACGAATCCACAAGCTTAATAAACAGCAATCTCTTTTTGCTTTTGCTAAAACTGCTTTAATTTGAGAAAGAGAAAAACAAATCCTTTTTATCATTGAAACCTTTTTGGTTAAGTCACTAACGTTAAGGATTAACAAGCAGGAAGTGCAATTGTGGGGTGTCAGCTGTTTAAATCATTGCGGAAAAATGTTTTTAAGTCAAGTAGGCGGCGGTGGTGGCTTAAATGGAAACGGTTTATTAATAGCTATGGGAATAGACAGAAGTTGAATGTCACTTTTGATAGGCTTACAGAAAGAATAATTTTATCGAAAAAAAGAGAAATATTTATATTAGCAAGAATTATACTTGTAAAAACAGAGGGGTGGGAGGGGTGTTAGGTTTATGTAATAAAAAGAACATATTTTATGTTTTCTAGTGAGTATAAAGATTGCACGGTGGTTAGGTTTGTGGGGGGGGGGGTAACTTACCTAAATATACTAGAGGGTGACCAAGGAAAATAATTTTATTGTCTTTTTGCCAAAAATAGTCCCTTCGAAAATAAAAAATGAAAATGTAGTCACATTGCTAATTGTGGCTGCCAAGACTTCAAGCTCATCAATAACATTCATTGTTGTTTGCATTGTGTCACAATACTTTCTGATAATTTAATCACAATGCATTTCCGTTATATACGAAATCTCAAGGGCGAATTGTTATGTAACTGGGGGAAAACCATATGTAACCAGCTCTCTGATTGGCTGAGAAGGAGGATGTATCCGACTCGCTGATTGGCTGAGAAGGATGCATGTACTTCCGGTTTCCTATTCCAGGACACCTTGACATTCATCCCTAGCATGCACTTGTCCAAAACAAGAACAACAACGAATAAATCCCTCAGGCCTAAAGATTAAAGAAACCATGTTTGTTTCTTAATTCCCCCTTCGTGAATCAATAAATTCCCCTAGCGATTATGTAAATCAAGTTCTCAGGTTAGGTTAGCCTAAAGATCAAAGAAGCTATGTTTGTTGTGTTTCTAATTCCCCTTCGTGAATCAATACATTCCCCTAGCGATTATATAAATCAATTTCTCAGGTTAGGTTAGCCAAACAACAATGAAGCTATGTTTGTTTCTTAATTCCCCCTTCGTGATCAATACATTCCCCCGCCGATTATGTAAATCAATTTCTCAGGTTAGGTTCGCCTAAAGATCAAAGAAGCCATGTTTGTTTCTTAATTCCCCTTCGTGAATCAATAATTCCCCCGCCGATTATGTAAATCAATTTCTCAGGTTAGGTTAGCCTAAACATCAAAGAAGCCATGTTTGTTTCTTAATTCCCCTTCGTGAATCAATAATTCCCCCGCCGATTATGTAAATTACCCCTCATGTCATTACACGTGGCCAAACAACAACAGATCGATTGACCTTGACACCCATTAGACTCGATCGATAATCCTTGAATAAATTATGTAAAAAAAGTTGTAGGTGGCAGCAGGGGTGAGGGGTCGGAGCCAATAAGGCCTTTCTACTTGTAGAGGTTTCAAACTACTATCTACAAAATGTGGAATTTTCCATTTTTTGTCAGAAGAAAGATCACGGATACGTGTTTATTTGTTTCTTTTTCTTTTCCCCAGGGGTGATCGTATTGACCCAGTGGTCCTAGAATATCGTAGGAGGGCTCATTGGAACGGAAATTAAAAGTTCTAGTGCCCTTGTTAAGTGACTAAAAAAATGGAGGGCAACTAGGCCCCCTCCCACGCTCATTTTTTCTCAAAGTCATTCAATTAAAATTTTGAGATAGCCATTTTGTTCAACATAGTCGAAAATTTAATAAATATGTCTTTTAGGATGACTTAATCCCCCACAGTTCCCAGGGGAAGGGCTGCAAGTTATGAACTTTGCCCATTGCTTACATATTGTATTGGTTATTGGGAAGTATACATACATTTTCAGGAAGGATTTTTTTTCTGATGGGGGGGGGGCGGGCTGGAGGAGGGGATTACTCGGGAGAATCTTTCCGTGGAGGATGTTTCTTTGGGGTAAGGGACATTTTTATGAAGGGGGTGTCGGATTTCCAAGCATTATTTAAAAAACGATCAGAAATTAAATAAAAAAAACAAGTTTTATCAACTGAAAGTAAGAAGCAACATTAGAACTTAAAACGAGCAGAAATTATTACGTATATGAGGGGGTTCTCCCCCAAGTCAACACCTCGCTCTTTACGCTACAGTTTTTTTTAGTGCTTTCAAAAGAGCTATCTATTCTAACTAAACGGCCTTTGTGATTCAGGGGTTTGTGAATTAAATTTTTTTTTAACTTTTAACGTAAAGAGCGTGGTATTGACTAATGGGAGAACCACCTCATATACGTAATAACATATACGTAATAAGAAAAACATTAAAAAAAAACAAGCGATACGGCTCAATAGTAATAGAAACTTTTAAAAACGGAATTTTGATGTCAATAAATGTATCAAAAGAATGGGCTTATAATGCTGATTCTAAATATATAAATTTTATTAAGTTTAGTATTACTCATCAAAGGCTACGAGCCTGAGAAAATTTACCTGATTTTTTAAAGAGGGGGGAAACATCCCCTACAAGTGAAAGAATTTTAATGAAAATCACACTGTCAGATTCAGCGTATCAGAAAACCCTATTACATAGGTTTCAAGCTCATATCTGCAAAAACCTGCAACTTTGTATTTTTTGCCAGAAGAAAAATATACGAATATAGAAGTTCGTTACGTAAGTTAATTTGTAAATTACGTCAGAACCAAATTTAGAGACAGCCATTTAGCAAAAGAAAGGTAAAATTTTTATGCAAATTTTGTTTACGTATTCAATGACGGTGAACCAAAATAAAAGCTGCATTAACTAAAAAACGATCAGATATTAAATAAGAAAAACAAGTTTTTTAAACTGAAAGTAAGGAGCGACATTAAAACTTAAAACGAACAGAAATTATTCCGTATGTGAAAGGGGCTGTCCCCTCCTCAACGCCTCGCTCTTTACGCTAAAGTTTGACTCTGTCTCACAACTTTATTTTTTTAAACAATAAAAAACTTTAGCGTAAAGAGTGAGGCGTTGAGGAGGGGACAGCCGCTTTGATATACGGAATAATTCCTGTTCGTTTTAAGTTTTAATGTCGCTCCTTACTTTCAGTTTAAAAAACTTGTTTTTTTTTGTATTTAATTATTAATAAGAACGGCAGGTGCGGTGAAGATTTTAAAAGCAGAATAGCCAAGGCTCAGGGTGCTTTTTCAAAGTCGAAAAACCTTCGGAAAAACAGGAAGATAAGACTGCAAACCGAGATTTAATATTGAAAGTTACTGTAATAAGTTGTCAAGTTTGTTTCTGGAACGTCGGCGCTCCAGGAGACGGTAGAGGATTTGCTAGATGTTTTCTAGAGGAATCGTCTACGGATTATTTTAGGTGTTTATCTGACTAACTGTAATTCAAATAGTAAGCTATAAGAAAAAAATGGGGTCTATCTCCCTTTCTAGGGCTATAATAAGAGAAACGTTTAGACGGCTGGGGCATGTTCTCTGGATGAAAGTTGTCTTTTTGCCAAAAATAGTCCTTTTCAGCCAACTATTTAGGGCCTAACGAAGCGTGGATTGTCTTCAAAGGGGATTGGAGCAGGTTGCAAGGGGTTGCTCAAGGAAAAACTTCCTGGTATGGTGTAAGGAGGGGGCTTTGAATAAACTGGGATGAAGAAGGAGTGTGTGTAGCTGTGTGGTCCCCAGACGGTTTGATGCAGCAGTGAGTTTTCAGTAGTGGTAGTAGTAGTAGCTATGTTGTAGCTTCTTTTCACTCGATAAATCGTGCGCTTAGATTGTACCACTGTCTTAATTCACTGTCTTCACAAATTTCCTTGTTATCTTCGCTAGTTTCGTATAATGGTAAAACAGTGTGGTCTTTATCAGTATTTTTATCAAGACAGTATTCAATATTTTGTAGCGGAAAATGCACATATTTCTGAGAGTTTTAATTTTTTCTATTTCTGGAAAGTTGATTAGCCTTTTAATTTGAACGGAATGTTATGATAAAAACAATGTTCACCATATAAGAATGTGTCGTTTTTAGTAAAGTGTAAATGATGTTAGCGTCTAGGCATTAGGGATATTGAGGAGGGATCCAGCCGAGCTCTGAACTCACATTTGTAGTAGCTTCATTCAGTTTTAAGTTTTACTTACTAAGTGACTTTTCCTTCTCTTTTCAAGTTTAATACTAACAGTTGATTTTCTTAAACAACACTTTTTAGGACAAAAATTTTTAAAACTAACTTTAATTCGAAGAAAAGATTTTGAACGGCGCAAAATCAATTGAAAAATTAATTACTTACCATTTTAAAGATCAATTTTGCTGTTGGTTTAAAAGAATTTGGTCAGACAAAAGCTCAGTGTTGGACGAAATTCCATGAAGAATTTTTCTTTTTTCTTATAGACACTGAAGTCTCAGAATCTGAAATACTTAAAATTAATTTGTTGAAATATGACTATTGCTTTCCGGTAACCATAAAATCAAGGAGCGGATCGAAAAAATACAGGAGAAACTTCAAGCATTGTAGGTTTCAATATATATATATATATATATATATATATTTATATATATATATTATATATATATAATATATATATATATATATATATATATATATATATATATATATATATATATATATATATATATATATATATATTATATATATATTATATATATATATATATATATATATATATATATATATATATATATAATATATATATATATATATATATATATATATATATATATAATATATATATATATATATATATATATATATATATATATATATATATATATATATATATATATATATATATATATATATATATATATATATATATATATATATATATATATATATATATATATATATATATATATATATATTTATGCTGTGCTCACCACTCATAGGCTCAGCCGAGACCGAGAAACATTTTGTCTCTGTCATGCCTATGGACGGCTGCATGGCTGCCGTCGACGTTAGTCTTACCGAATGCTTTTTTACCGCCTATTGTGTACGTCGCAATACTATCCTATACACCTCTAAGAAACAGTCGGTAAAAAGAAGAACGCTTGGTAAAACAAACACTAGGGTAAAAAGCCAATTATGTCCCATGCTTAAGGCCCGTACCTGACTTTTTCAAACGTCTGAGTCGCCAAAAACTATTTCTCAGCTATTCTCAGAAAGAGGATCAGCTGGGAAATACAGATCAGAATGATCAAAGTTTGACTGAAAGATCCAGCTGATCCTTTCCTTAAGAATTAAATAAAAACAAAATCATAAAAAAAAGTTTTTCAAAGAAAACTAAAGAGATGTATCAAATCAAATGCGTGCAGAAATAAATTCATCCAGCAATCCAAATTTTAAACCAGTAGAAATTATTATCAATGACCCAAAACGAAATAAAATTACAATGGATAATCAAGTGATACTTGAAGCGAACAGAAATTACCACAAACTGATCAGAAAGGGGACATCATTTGCATTTTACTGAGAGGATTTTCTTATTTCGAGTAATATGTTTGTATTTGTCATAATATCAACAACAATACAATATAAGTTGTATAATAAGGCTAATCAAGGTTTACAAATAAGAGTAATGCTACCTGTCCCCTTCTCACCCTCTCAAAAGTTCTAGTGACTTAAACGTAATTTGCATTTTATTATATTTTGAACAAAGCGAAAAAAAATCGCTATACTAACTAAGATTTCTGAAAAGAACTAATGACCGTTGACTCATTGTTTTATATTATAATAAAAATTATTCCTGGAAATCTCTGTAGCCTTTATATATTAATGTTACAAAAAGAAAATGTCCAACACATGCTGTGTTTTCAGTAAAGCGGGAAAAGCGTTCTGGACTGTTGAGGGCGTTAATGGGTTAGTCCTACTCCTTTTTGTGATGATTTTCTGTTCGTTTTAAATTTGACTTGATTATTCGTTGTAATCCCCTTTTATTTAAGTTTGACTAATTATATGACTTTATTTCTGCTCGGCTTAGGCTTAATATAGCTTTCCACTTTTCTTTGAAAAACTTCTTTTTTTGAAAATAGTTTTTAGGAACTATTTTCTGTTTTGGTATTTATTGACATTGCTTTTTTATTGGATAATAAAAGGAATATTTGTAAATCTCTTTCGGTTTTTCTGCATAATATTAAGGTTTGGACTTGCTATTTAAATTTTGAACAAAACGTTGCAAATTTTAGAACTGCCCGTTGATCAGTTTGACTCTTATCACTAGAACTTTTGATTTTCAATCAACTAAGCCCGCTCTGAAGTCTTAAGGACCCCCCTACCCTTTCGAATAAAGTGGTTCTGGATAATAATCAAAACATTGAAGGCTTGTGGCTGTTTACTACAGCCATAATTGACAAATTAATACCCACTGATAACTAAATACCCAATAATTCGTTTTTGATTAAACGGTTGTTATCCGAAATAAAATAATAGTAAAATTTACCAGAAGAGTCCTACGTGATAAATTTGTAATTTCTTTTATTCGTTATGAAAAGCAGCCAGGTTTTTTTTTTAAGTATCATCAAATAAATAAGGAACTTTTAAAATTGAACTCACATGCTTTGTTTTCAATTTCATTATTTTACAACCTTTTCTAGGGTTCTGATTCCCAGAATGTCACAGAATCACATTTCATACAGTGTCCACAGTTCAGAAGAACACGAGGTAGTTGATATACCAGTGAAAATTCTAATCCGACCCTTTCCTCCTGAGCTTGATGAAAGCAAAGTATGCAGTCTCATGGAAGTGTTGAAGGTATACTAAAAATATTATAAACAGTTTGAATTTATCAGATATGTCCGCTCGTGCCAAAAGTCTCTGAAGCTTCATTCCTCAATAATTGTAGACACCTCCTCTTTGTAGAAAGCAAGTACTTGGAACATATAGGGCTATGTGAGGGCTTTTATGAAAACAATAAATCATCATAAAAAATATCAGATATGCATTGGCACATGCGTAGAAACTTATTTAAGAGAATAGAGGGAGGGGGGGGGGGTTGATGATGAAGTCAGTAAATCAGAAAAAAAGAAAATAATATGAAAAGATGGGCGTTATTGCTTCAATTTCAAATAATTTCAATTTCAAATAATCAAATAAATAATATAACATCAAATTAAAAAAATAATACAGAATATGCATCAAGTCTTCCACTTTTATAATATACATGCGTCTCTACAAAAACTCCTAATTGATAAACTAGCACCAGAAGACTCTTCAAAGCACCATAGCTAGTTCTGACACACATTTCAGATAGGCAGAGACAGAAAGCCAAAATCTAATTTCAGAGATCAGGGTTGGGGCAGTAGCTGCAACCTAGTAGAGAGTGAACCATGACCCATAGTAACAGAATAATTTAATGCTCAATTTTTAGATTCATAGAATTTAGCTAGCTTGAGGTTTTTAGAGAGTTTCAATTGTACACTGAAAGTTGTAAATATTGTAAATAACAACGAAGACTACAGTACTTTTTCATTATAAAAACAAGCAATTGGTACAACAATAGGGAGTATAGGGTTCTGCCGAAGACGGCCCTTGGATACAGGGCCGAAATATTCAAAGATTCAGCAAGTTTCACTGTCTTAAAAAATCGCTATTGGTTTACCTGTTGTTTGTTTTATTTATAGATACTGTGGCCAGTTGAAGGCTATCAAGAGCCTTATAAATTGGTTCTCTATTTTCTGCAGTCTAGTTAAGTACTTTCTAATGCCTAAGAGAGTAATCTGTTTTTTTGTGTGGATTTTAAGTCTTCAGTAAAGTGCTGCTTTTTGAGAAGACTTGTTCGTTTTTTTTTTTTTTTTTTTTTTTTTTTTTACTGGGGAAGGAGACAGGTCAAACTCTTTGAACCAGTGAAATAACCGACGGGCTATTCAAAAATGACATAAAAAATTACAAAAAAGGATTTAGATTTCGAGGTTTCTCTCCCTTTGCTCCACTTCACGCCTTCACTCCCTTTGCTCCACTCCATCTCTTCTTGATTTTACCTCGCAAATACTTATCTGCAGATACTCCCCGAGAGTAAATCACATCCGAGTCTATTGTTTCATAGCTTGTTTTTGCAAAAAGTCTGTGAGACTTAGAGGCTCACATTTACTGCAGAGGCTAGTGGGATGGGAGGAAGCAAAAACCACCAGATTGCCATAAACAAACACGTTGTATGAAAATGATAGGAAAATAAGAACATAGTCATAACATTTAAAAAGGCTTCCCCTCTTTGTCTGTGACTGGATATGGTCCTTATCTTTTTGGCTCGAAGATATATCTATCAATTAGTATTTTTTATTTTTGTATTGAAAATCCTTTAAGCTCTTAAGCAGATGATGACTATTTTTGTACTAAGAAGAAAAACTTGGCAGAGCATTCATCAATGTGGTGATTATATGGATGGTAATTTCGATTTATCCTTTTTAGGAGGAAAAAACAGAGAAGAATGTGCCCCCAATAGAAGTACTTTGGATCAAAGGAACAGAAGGTGGGGATTATTACTACTCATTTGGTGGATGTCACCGGTACGCAGCTGCGAATCGACTAAATAAAGAAACTATCCGCGCGAAACTTGTGAAGTCAAGTATCTCAGATCTTAGAATGTATTTAGGTTCATCTACACCAGACTTAAAATAAAAGGACGATAGTATCGTTACTTTGAATTGCGGCGAAGGAGGGAGTCTTTGAATTTTTTTTTGTGAATCTGAGATGTATAAAAAAAAACTCTTGGGTATTAATCGCTTGGCACAATCGTTATCCAATGTTTCACTTTGTTTCGACTCTGTTGATAGCTTTAGAAAAGGTTTTATCCTTGCAAGGTATACCGGACAAATACGTTAAAGTGATTAGTACTATGTACGAGAGTCACCCCGCTGCAGTTAAGGTATGAAATGAGTTAAGAAGTTGAATTGTTTACCCAAATTGTAAAAGAGAAAAATCGTGTAGGGTCAGAAAGAAACAGATATATGAAAACTGATTCAAACAGTAAAAAAATTATTAATAATTATTGATTTGAATCAAGTTCCGAACCTAATGTTCCAAACCTGAACGCCTATGTTCTGCAGACGCGCTCACATCCACTTTGCTATCGTAAGGTATTCATAAATCAAAGTTGTCTAAGACTTTGCTCACATTCTTTTCATAAAAGAGATATACCACTTTTATGTTTAGCTGTCAGCAGACTTGATGCTTTATTCATATCGATTGGTATTTAAAAACGTGAAAAGGTAATATCTCGGTATGACACAGGTAACAAATGGTACTTGAGGTTTTATTTATATCGATTGGTATTTAAAAACATGAAAGGTAATATCTCGGTATGACACAGATAAGAAATGGTACTTGAGGTTTTATTTATATCGATTGGTATTTCAAAACATGAAAGGGTAATATCTTGGTATGACACAGGTAACAAATGGCACAGGAGACTTGGGGTTTTAGGATACTTGAGGTTTTATTTATGTCGATTGGTATTTAAAAACATGAAAAGGTAATATCTCGGTATGACACAGATAAGAAATGGTACTTGAGGTTTTATTTATATCGATTGGTATTTAAAAATACGAAAAGGTAATATCTCAGTATTACACATGTAACAAATGGGAAAAAAAATGAGTTATGAGCAAGCGTTCGATGCTGTTGATAGAAGAACTTTAGCAAAAGTTTTATCCTTGTGTTGTATACCGGATAAAGACATTAAAGGGATTAGGCCTGGTGATATGAATGAGAGTAACACTGCTGCGGTTAAGGTAGGAAATGAGGATAGCAGCTGAGGACGCAATAAATCAGAAGTTAAGCAGGGTTATGTTCTATCCCCCTTTATATGGATCATTTTGATGGAATTTGTCTTAAGAAAAACAGGAAAGGCAATGGGAGAACACGGAATCAAATGAAGAGGAAAAGCTTTCCTGGATTTAGATTATTCTGATGATTTAAGCATCTTAGGTGAAAGTGTGAGCAAGGTTTCGCGAGTTCAGGATGCTAGAATAGTTTTGAAAATGAATGTTAAGAAGACTAAGTCGCTAAGGTCAGGAATAGGTGAAGATAAAAAGTTGATTTTGGGTAGCAAAAAGATTGATCAGGTGAATAGGTTCACTTACCTTGGTAGTATAATTAGTAAAAACAGTGGGAGCAGTGAAGATGTTGGAAGAAGAATAGCCAAGACTCAGGGTGTTTTTCAGCGTTGAAAAAAGTTTGGAAGTATAGGAAGATAAATCTGCAAAACAAGATTAGAACAATGGAAGCTACAGTGATGACAGTGGTCAATTATGGTTCAGAAGGATGAGCGCTTCGAAAAGCGGTTGATGATTTGCTAGTTGCAGGAAAGCAGGTCGTCCGCGTGTGGCTTGGGATGATATCATAAAGAAAAATTTAAGGGAGATGGGAACTTGTTTTCCTGAGAAATGGTTTACGGATTGTTCTGGGTACCTGGCTGACTGACCGTATTTCAAATAGTAGGCTGTACGAAAACTGTAGTTTAATCCGCTTTCTAGGGCCAAAATGAGAGAAAGGTTGATATGGTTAGGGCGCATTCTGCGGATAAAGGATGACAGATTGCCCAAGGTTGTCCCTTTCGGCCATCCGTCTAGGGCTAAACGGAAAGCAGGTCGTCCGCGTGTGGCTTGGGATGATATCATAAAGAAAAATTTAAGGGAGATGGGAACTTCATCGGAGGGTATAAGAGGGAGACTTTGAGTAGATTGGGATGGAGGAGGAGCTTGCGTAACTGTGTTGGCCTCAGGCGGCTTGGTGCTGCAGTGAGTTATTAGTAGTAGCAGTAATAGTAATTGAGCCCTTTTCCTTGTTTCTACAAATATCCTTTTGACTGGAGGATAACACATGGAAGGCACATCGTTCTGTACTGAGTCTGCCGCTTTGAATAAGTTTTCTAATGATATATACTTTCAGCAAAGTTTTGTCTTAGAAAAAACCATGAACGTGAACAAAGTTTTTTTTTTCTTTGTCCTTCATTATACAAGCCATTTATCGATTATTTCTTCTTAGATCAAGAAGGTAATAAACTCAATTATCTTTAATTTTTATAGGCTTCATTCTAAAGTTGCAGATAACAACAAACTTTGTTTTGGAAATACTTTTAACACATAAAAAGGGGCTAACAGTGCACGATTAAATTCTCAGATATTCTTATGACCACAATTTTGACGACGACATAGCTCTTCCCGCTCATTTCACAGAAGCTATGCAAAGGAATATTGAGGAGTTACCTTGTAGAGGCTCCAAAACAGGTCTGCAGATCAATGTAAGCAAGACCAATCAAATAGCTTTATCACTTAGCTTGTACCAGATTTAAAATTTTGAGAAAGTGAAATTGAGGAAGCTAGTGAACTCAATTACCTGGTTAACACGCTAACTCAAGACCACAAATGTTAAAGAGGGATTATATTTTATATTGATTATACAGTTGCAGCATTCTCGTAATTAAAGAATACTTAGAGATGAAAACAAATACTCACTGAAGCTTGTGCTGTGCCTGTTCTATATCAACACATTTTCCACTTTGTCATTTGAATGTGAATTGATTTAAAAACTTTTTCCACAAAATAAGTTTTTCAAAGAAAAGTAAAGAACTCCATTAAACAAAAATGAGCAAAAATAAAATAAAATAATCTACAAGCGTGAAACTACCACAAATCAGCATCGATAAATAAATGAAACCCAAAACGAAAAAAAATCAAAATAATTAACTTGTCCAAACCAAATTGTCCAAAAATAATTGGAATTCAGTTTAATTAGCTCTTTTCAAGTTTTTATTCGTCGAAAATTACTGTACACTAATCTTCGAATACTGTATCACTAAATTCATCACTATCTTCGAATATTAGTGCAAGTAAAAAAAATAGTTTTTTTCATGTTAGATAAACATATTAGATATCAGTTTTCATCAATTTTCATGTTAGATATCAGATATCAGCATGTCCTAGGATGAAAGGATTAGAATGGCTTTTGAGTCTTTGACGGAAATTTAATACAAAACGGAATGCAAACAGGGTTTAATACTAAACCTATGCTTTCTAAAAGCCAGAATATAATTATTACTTTATTGATAAAAATTTTTTTAAATGTTTTCACCTTTATAACTTTAAGAAATCTAAAATTAGTTAAGATTTTAAGGAACAAATATCGTAATATCTATAGAAAATGCATCTAATAGAAATTTTGAGACGTCCATTCTATTCTAAATAGTCTAAATATCATAAAACCTGGCTTTTGGGGTTGAAAAAAACCCCACAGATAAGGGGCAGGGATTGTAAGTTATGCCCAGGGGGTAAATAAGGTTTTTATGGAAGGGATGGTTGTTTAAGTTTAGAAGAGGCTTTGTCTTTCTCCCTGAAAAACACTATGTCAATATAAAACGAACAGAAATGAATTAAAAAAACTTTTTCCACAAAATAAGTTTTTCAAAAAAAGGTAAAGAACTCCATTAAATCAAAAATGAACAAAAATAGAATCAAATTATGTACCAAGCATACAACTACCACAAATCAGTATCAATAAATAAATATAACCCGAAACAAACAGAAATTAAAATAAGTCAAACTCAAAACAAGCAGAAATTAATATGAGTAGGGTTCTAACCCCCATGCGTTTTATAGCCTGAAGGGGGGGGGGGGCAATATTGTCGTAAAAAAATTCTAATGAAAAAATCCAAAAGGCATTTTCAATAATGATATAAAGATGTTCTTCAAAATATGAGGAGGGGGAACTAGGGCGGACATGGTCCTCTCCCTCCCCCAATTAACGCCACTGCACTTAAAGACATAGGTAATTTGGTTGGGAACTGTAAGGAGTAGACTGCAAGGTACTGCAGCTAAATGTAGTAGAAAAGATTCAAGAAAGGACCAACCTGCCAAACGGATCGTAGAACCAGACCTACTTCGACTTCCTAAGTCGGATTTGTCCACATGTATAGTTTTTGGACGAGGTTTACCTGATGAAACATTACCACCAGATTTTGGTCTCATCCTCACATTTTGCTTAGTCATAACAGGTTCTGGCATTTTCAATTTCCTGCCCTATGTATTTAAATCAGCTATTAGAAAAAAGAAACAAAGATCGTACATTTTTATCAATACAGATGCTGCATTCAAAACTTGAAGACATCATGATAATAAAAAATTTCAAGTTATAAAAAGTAAGTAAATCATGATAACGCTAATAATTTCAGTTCTGACTTAAACAAGAATGTGACAAGACTAAGATGCAGTCGAAAAAGCAATAAAACCTAAAAATGGGGCATATCTCATTAAAAAAAATATAATCGATAAGGCACCTTTTCTGAGAACTATTGGAAAAAAGAAACAGCAATTTGAAAATATTAAAAAAAAGAAGAAAGAAAATAGAAATAAAGATGAAAGATGCTGCATATTTCTTCGCTATATTACACGTAAAAAAAAGCTATACCGTGATACATGTGCTGTTCATAGGACAATAGTTGTTTGTATTGACATAATCAATACAAGCAACAACAAAGGCGAAAAAAGATTCATAGCTTGATTTGATTTAAATGCACAAAGTTATGTGGTGTAAAATGTACCAATCAAATAAGCAACAGTTTGCTTGTGCGCTCGAGCAAAGAAAGCATTCTGGAGTAGTATAAGTAAAATTGGCTTCAAAAAAATTTGTTAAAAAAGAAAACGGCCAAAAACTCTTTTTATGTTAAACCTTTTTTGTGTAAAAAAAAGGGTTTTTTTGTTGTTGTTATTATCTGGTTTTACACCTCATTTTTAGAGAGTGTCCAAGTGACTATCTAAAGTTACGAGTCAATCAAGTGCTAATAGGCCAAAACATAAAAATTAAAATGTCAACAGTAAAAAAAAGTCTAAAATTGAACTTCTTTAATTCAAGTCTTGAACAGAGCAGTCTACCAAAGTCTACAATTAAAAAAAAATGGAATTGGTCAAACTGACCTAAAAAATGATTTACTATACAATGACAAAAAACTTTTCTCTCTTTTTTGGGGTTTTGAACCTTATGAAGGGTTAACACTCCTCCGGAGAACAAAAATATATAAAATGATCAAAATTTTGTAGCCATCTTGAAAAAATCACTTTGTAGGAAAAAAAACTCCTTTCTCCTTAGTATCATTCCCCCCCCTTCTCCTCCAAAAAATTTCTGCGAACACCTTTGCACCGATCTCTTTTCCCTCCTTGATTGAAAATTCTTAGTTAGATTTCTTCCACTAAAAGGGATGAGCTTCCTAATATTCTTCGTGAAAAAGAATACATAATTATGGCATAGTAATGGAAAAGAATGGCATAATGATGTCTAATGTGCGACAAAAAAAAAAAAATTATAAACATGTTTACAATGGAAACTCAGCTGTCTTCTTTTTTCTCTATTTTAATAATCTCCAGCACCAGGCAGTTAATAATCAAATATCAAGTGATTTCTTAACTTACTTCATATTGAAGAAGCTGATACTTATTCTAAAACCAAGTTGATATTGAATGTTACTACTAAAAAAGTGGGCTTTTTTAGCTTGATTTCCACTGTCTTAATTAAATGTTTAATACATCTGTCGAACCTATGAAGGGACCGCTTTGAAGGAATGCCATTTATGGTCCTTAATATCAACAAAATTCTGAAACAGGCCGTTTTTTCTGCTCTCCATTAATATATTTCGTCATTGTCACACCTAAAGGTCGTATCCAACGTGTCGAATCAAATTCTGAAACAAAATTCTAAAGCAGAAAGTTCTACTTTTCTGCTCTCCTACTGTCACACCTAAAGGTTTTATCTGCCATGTGTTGACTCAAATTCTGAAACAAAAACATCCTATTTTTCTGCTCTCTTGCAAAATATTTCATCACTGTCACACCTAGAAGTCATAATTGTCGAAAATCATTCGGCACTATTACACCCAAAGGTCGTATCTGAAATTTGAACACTTATGAGGTAATTGTTAAACACCTTTTGCTAAGCTGTTCTCAAAGGGAGGATCAGCATAATAATTTAGATCAGGAGGATTGAAGTGTGATTGAACCTACACTGAGCCTCAAAATGCATTTAGGCTACATGGAAAATAAAATGAACGACAGCAGAGAGAGAGAGAGAGAGAGAGAGAGAGAGAGATGAGTGACAGCCTAGAACTCAAAAATAATCTTGCCTCTGCAGGAAATTGTAAGTATATTCATCGTTGCAGGAAATGTAACTATTCATCGTTTTTACAAATTGGAGCCTTATAAATTGGTTCTCTATTTTCTGCAGTCTAGTTAAGTACTTTCTAATGCCTAAGAGAGTAATCTGTTTTTTGTGTGGATTTTAAGTCCTCAGTAAAGCGCTGCTTTTTGAGAAGACTTGTTCTTTTTTTTTTTTTTTTCTTTTTTTTTTTTTTTTTTTTTTTTTTACTGGGGAAGGAGACAGGTCAAACTCTTTGAACCAGCGAAATAACCGACGGGCTATTCAAAAATGACATAAACAATTACAAAAAAGGATTTATATTTCGAGGTTTCTGTCCCTTTGCTCCACTTCACGCCTTCACTCCCTTTGCTCCACTCCATCTCTTCTTGATTTTACATCGCAAATACTTATCTGCAGATACTCCCAGAAAATAAATCACATCCGAGACTATTGTTTCATAGCTTGTTTTTGCAAAAAGTCTGTGAGACTTAGAGGCTCACATTTACTGCAGAGGCTAGTGGGATGGGAGGAAGCAAAAACCACCAGATTGCCATAAACAAACACGTTGTATGAAATTGATAGGAAAATAAGGAGATAGTCATAACATTTAAAAAGGCTTCCCCTCTTTGTCTGTGACTGGATATGGTCCTCATCTTTTTGGCTCGAAGATATATCTATCAATTAGTATTTTTTATTTTTGTATTGAAAATCCTTTAAGCTCTTAAGCAGATGATGACTATTTTTGTACTAAGAAGAAAAACTTGGCAGAGCATTCATCAATGTGGTGATTATATGGATGGTAATTTCGATTTATCCTTTTTAGGAGGAAAAAACAGAGAAGAATGTGCCCCCAATAGAAGTACTTTGGATCAAAGGAACAGAAGGTGGGGATTATTACTACTCATTTGGTGGATGTCACCGGTACGCAGCTGCGAATCGACTAAATAAAGAAACTATCCGCGCGAAACTTGTGAAGTCAAATATCTCAGATCTTAGAATGTATTTAGGTTCATCTACACCAGACTTAAAATAAAAGGACGATAGTATCGTTACTTTGAATTGCGGCGAAGGAGGGAGTCTTTGAATTTTTTTTTTGTGAATCTGAGATGTATAAAAAAAAACTCTAGGGTATTAATCGCTTGGAACAATCGTTATCCAATGTTTCACTTTGTTTCGACTCTGTTGATAGCTTTAGAAAAGGTTTTATCCTTGCAAGGTGTACCGGACAAATACATTAAAGTGATTAGTGCTATGTACGAGAGTCACCCCTCTGCAGTTAAGGTATGAAATGAGTTAAAAAGTTGAATTGTTTACCCAAATTGTAAAAGAGAAAAATCGTGTAGGGTCAGAAAGAAACAGATATATGAAAACTGATTCAAACAGTAAAAAAATTATTAATAATTATTGATTTGAATCAAGTTCCGAACCTAATGTTCCTAACCTGAACGCCTATGTTCTGCAGACACGCTCACATCCACTTTGCTATCGTAAGGTATTCATAAATCAAAGTTGTCTAAGACTTTGCCCACATCATTTTCATAAAAGAGATATACCACTTTTATGTTTAGCTGTCAGCAGAATTGATGCTTTATTCATATCGATTGGTATTTAAAAACGTGAAAAGGTAATATCTCGGTATGACACAGGTAACAAATGGCACAGGAGACTTTAGGTTTTATTTATATCGATTGGTGTTTAAAAACATGAAAGGGTAATATCTCGGTATGACACAGGTAAGAAATGGTACTTGAGGTTTTATTTATATCGATTGGTATTTCAAAACATGAAAGGGTAATATCTTGGTATGACACAGGTAACAAATGGCACAGGAGACTTGGGGTTTTAGGATACTTGAGGTTTTATTTATATCGATTGGTATTGATTTATACCAATCGTGAAATTCTGCGAACAAAATAATTAACCGAGTCAAACTCAAAACGAGCAGAAATTAACATAAGTTGGGCGCAAAACCCCTATGCCTTCCCAAGGCCAGAACAAAATTTGCACTTTACTGAAAAAATATAAATGTTTTTACTTTTATAACTTTAATAAATCAAATAATATTAACATTTTGATTACTAAATGTCAGTATATGTATATTAAACTGACAATGCACATTCATTTGTACTTTTTCAGTAAAGTGCAAATTTTGTTCTGGCCTTGGGAAGGCATAGGGGTTTTGCACCCAACTTATGTTAATTTGGGAAAATGGTGGGCGGGGAAGGGGTGTTAGTTACTTTCCAATTACTTTCGACTATTAAAAAGGGCACTAGCCATTTCAATTTCCAATCGAATGAGCCCTTTTTGAAGTTTCTACGACAACGCGTTATATAAAAACCTTATATGCCCCCTGGGCATAATTCACAACCCTTACCCAGAGGGCCGGGGGTTGTCCTCCTCAAAGACCTAATTTCCAGAACTTAAAACTATCTGGAATAAAATGGCTATCTCAAAGTTTTGATTAGATGTGTTTGGGGAAAAGGTGGGCGTGAGAGGTGGGATAGTTGCCCTCTAATCACTTTCGACTATTAAAAAGGGCACTAGCCCTTTGAATTTCCAATCGAATGAGCCTTTTTGAAAGTTTCTACGACAACGCCTTCTATAAAAACCCTTATATGCCCCCAGGGTATAACTTACAACCCTTGCCCTAAGGGCTGCGGGGGACAGTCCTCAAAAACATAATTTGTATCTGGAAATTTTGATTTTTTCTAAAAATTTTTGATTGGATGTGTTTTGGGAAATGGTGGGCGTGGAAGGGGTGTTAGTCGCCTTCCAATCACTTTTGACTATTAAAAGGGCTTAAGCCACTCCAATTTCCAGTTGAATAAGTGCTTTTCGAAGTTTCTACGACAACTTCTTCGATACGAAGCGCCCTTCTCTAAAGGAAAAAATTAATAAATAATACATTGTGCCAACATCGTTCTTATATGCCTCCGGGGCATAACTTAAAACCCTTGCCCTGAGGAATGTGGTGGAGTTTCCTCCTCTTTACTTAGTCCCCGTTTCTTGTCTCGTTCTCGAATGTCCCCGTTCTTTACTTAGGCAGCGCGATCGTGCTGCCTATGATTTATACAACAACTTTCTATATAAACCTTATGTGCCCCCAGGGTATAACTTGCAACCCTTGCACTGAAGGGTCTGAGGGGTTATCATCCTAAAAGACCTAATTTCCAGAACGTTCAACTACGTTGAACAAAATGGATATGTCAAAATTTTGATTGGATGTGTTTTGAAAAATGGTGGGCGTGAGAGGGGCGTTAGTCGCTATCCAATCACTTTCAACTATTAAAAAAGGCACTAGCCCTTTCAATTTCCAATTGAATGAGCCCTTTTGAAGTTTCTACGACAACGCTTTCAATAAAAACTTCATATGCCCCAGGGAATAAATTACAACCCTTGCCCTGAGGGCTGTGGGGGGAGGGGTTATCATCCTTATAGACCTAATTTTCAAAACTTTCAACTACGCTGAATAAAATGGCTATCTAAAAATTATGATTGGATGTGTTTGGGGAAAAGGTGGGCGTGAGAGGGGGGTTAGTTGCTCTCAAATCACTTTCGACTATTAAAAAGGGTAGTATCCCTTTGAATTTCAAATCGAATGAGCCCTTTTTCAAGTTTCTACGACAAAGATTTCAATAAAAACCTTGTATGCCCCCAGGCCATAACTTATAATCCTTGTCCCGAGGCTTCTGGGGGAGTGTCCTCCTCAAAAATATATTTTCTATCTGGAAATCAACTACGCTGAACAATATGGCTATCTCAAAATTTTTATTGGATGTGTTTGGGGGAATGATGGGCATGGGGGGGGGAAGCTAGTTGCCCACCAATCACTTTCGACTATTAAAAAGGGCACTAGCATTTTGAATTTTCAATCGAATGAGCTTTTTTTGAAGTTTCTACGACAACACCTTCTTTGAAAACCTTATATGCCCCAGGGCATAACTTAAAACCCTTGCCCTGAGGGCTGTGTCCTCCTCAAAACATATTTCCTATCTGGAAATCAACTACGCTGAACAAAATGGCTAGCCCAAAATTTTGTTTGGATCTGTTCGGGGAAATGATGGACATGGGTTGGGGTTACTTGTTGCCCTCCAATCACTTTTGACTATTAAAAAGGGTACTAGCCTTTTGAATTTCCAATCGAATGAGCCTTTTTTGAAGTTTCTACGACAAGGCCTTCTATAAAAACCCTGTATGACCCCAGGGCATAACTTAAAACTATTGCCCTGAGGGTTTCGGGGGAGTGTCCTCCTCAAAAACATATATTCTCTATCTGGAAATTAACTACGCTTAACAAAATGGCTATCTTAAAATTTTGATTGGATGTGTTTGGGGGAATGATGGGCGTGTGGGGGGGCTAGTTGTCCTCCAATTACTTTTGACTATTAAAAAGGGCACTTGAACTCTCAATTTCCAATCGAATTATCCTGTTTTGAAGTTTCGACGACAACGCCTTCTATAAAAAGTAGAGATCTAGGTACTTTTCTTTTTTTTAAAGGTTTCGGTAGTTTATTTTACTCGTTAAGATTAGTCAAATATTACTTTTAAATAGGGCAAGCAAGTGAGAAACTAGTAGCCAACTTACTAGTAGTCTACTATAGCCACTAGTCCTCTCTTTGATTTTTATTAATTATATTTACTCAAATTTAAGTATCTTCCGCTAAGTTTCCCAGAGCCCAAGTTTTCCCATATGAAGTAACTTTAAGGGGCAAGTTTATTTCTAAAATAATTTAAATAAAACACGTTACAATCAGTGTAACTTTAATAACACATTCCAGTGTTCGAACCTTTTTTAGATATTTTAAATGGCGGATCCGTAATATAGACCAAAATATTTTGAGCCTTATAGCAGTAAGATTTTTGAATGTGTATTAAAAGTCCTGTTCACTAAAACCGCATTGAGTATCATCCATGGGCGCCCATATGGGGGGCATAAGGGGGCTCCAGCCCCCCTGGCTGAATGATGCTGCTTTATATTTTACATTTTTGTTTTGAGATTTCTATTATACAACATTGGAAGTTACGATTAGACCAGGTAAGCCCTCCCTCCTGAAATTCAGCTTATTGGCGCTCATGGTATCATCTACTAAGCATACATCAAAACCCCATTTAGCAGTAATACAAATTATCATCGTTAGCAGCAATTCTTATTAATATTTGTCTAATAAACATTGTAGTTGATTTACCTTGAAAGGTATACAGATAATTTTGTCATATCTATAATTCTGACTACTTGATTTTCATTGATGATTGATGGGAATGCATGGTTGCGTTCTTAAAAAATACAAAATAATTCTTAAAAATCAGGAAAGGCTTTTAAAACATATAAAATACTTCTTAAAAAACACAAACGTTTTTACAAAAGTGTTCATACAAAATAAGTCTTATAAAAACACATCCACTAAGGCTACATCTTTTTTTTTAAGAAAATGAAAATAGATTCTTAAACAAGCTTCTTTTGGCTACCAAACGCACTTTTTCACATTCAGAATGTATTGTACAAAATACACAATAAAACATTCACATACAATTCAGGACAAAATACATAATTTGATTGGCTTGTGGAAAGTGCAAGTACTTGAGATGGCTGTTCCCTGCAGTTTAAGGCCTGATGGCCGGCTGGTACCGATACGGCTGTTCCTGCTCGCTCAAGCTCACTTCTGCACATGTTTTAAATAAACGTAATAAACACGAAGTAAATTCACAAAATACAAAAAGTTAATACAAAATACAAAATAGTTAATACAAAATAAAAAATAATTTTTACAAAATAAACAAAAATACATATATATACAAATAGTACTTACAAAAGTAGATCTAGCTCTGACGGAATATATAAAAGATCTAACAACATCCAAAATAGTTCTTACAACACAAAAATAATAATTATAAAATACAAAATAGTTCTTATAATTACAAAATACCTCATACAAAATCCAAATAATACTCTTAATCAAAATAGAATAGTTCTTAAAAAACACAAAATAGTTACAAAAATGCAAAATGATTCTTAAAAATAAATACAAATAGTATTTAAAAAAGTAGATCTAGCTGTTCCAGGATATATAAAAGATCTAACAACATCCAAAATAGTTCTTACAAAACAAAAACAGTTATTATAAAATACAAAATAGTTCTTACAATTACAAAATATCTCATACAAAGGTCAAATAATGCTCTTAATGAACATAAAAAGTTCTTAGAAAATACATGACAGTTACAAAAATGCAAAATGATTCTTAGAAAATATAAAATATGTCTTACAAAATGTGAAATAGTTCTTACAAAACAGAATAATTCTTCCAAAATACAAAACAGTTGCAGCAAAATTCAATATAATTCTCAAAAAATATAAAAAGTTCTCACATAGTCCAAAATAGTTCATACAAAATAGTTTTCATGAAATAAAATATGAAATATATTAAATAAAATAAAATATACAAATACAAAATAGTTCTTACAAATTAAAAAATATTAGCTACATACTTCATATTAGCTATATACTTCAGACAAAATGCAAAATAATTCCTAAAAAATAGTTCTTACAAAGAAAGATAATCTTTATAAAACACAAATAGTACCTAAGACGTTCAATATAGTTATAAATTACAAAATAGTTCCAAAACACAAAAAGTTCTATGAAAATATAGAAAAGGTGTAAAAATACAAAATATTTCTCACAAAATCCAAAATGCTATTACAGAGCATAAAATAGTTCTTAGAAATACAAAATATGATAAATATACAATATAACTTTAACAAAAAATACTTGTTACAAAGTTTCAAAATAGTGTTTATAAACCAGTTGTTATGAAATAAAAAATTGTTCCTTCAAAATAGAAATTAGCTCTTGCCAAATACAAAATAGCTTATACAAAATACAAATTATTTCTTTCAAAACCCAAAATAGTTGTTCTGAAATCAAAGATCCTTCTTACAAAATATACAATAAAGCTCATATAAATTATTAACAGCAATAAAGACTACATTGCCGTTCCATCATAAGCACAAACAAAAGGTAGAACAAAAGGTATTCTTTGGTAGGATAGTGAAGCTCAAACCTCGAATGAATACTTCGACTCTATATTCAAGGGCTGTCCTCAGCAAATAAAATGAATATATATATATATATATATATATATATATATATATATATATATATATATATATATATATATATATATATTATATATATATATATATATATCTATATATATATATATATATATATATATATATATATATTATATATTATATATATATCTATATATATATATATATATATATATATATATATTATATATATATATATATATATATATATATATATATATATATTTCGACTCTATATTCAAGGGCTGTCCTCAGTAAAATAAAAATGAATATATATATATATATATATATATATATATATATATATATATATATATATGTATATATATATATATATATATATATATATATATATATATATATATATATATATATATATATATATATATATATATATATATATATATATATATATATATATATATATATATATATATATATATATATATATATATATATATATATATATATATATATATATATAATATATATATATATATATATATATATATATATATATATATATATATATATATATATATATATATATATATATATATATATATATATATATATATATATATATATATATATATATATATATATATATATATATATATATATATATATGTATATATATATATATGCTTTGTGTATATATTTGCTTTATATAAAGCAGAAAAATAAATAGAGCAATATAACAGAATTATCTGTATATCTTTCAATACAAATGTTTTTACAAAAGGGTTCACACAATATACAAAATAAGTCTTATAAAAATACAACCACTAAGGCTATACCTTCTTTATTAAGAAAATGAAAGTGGATTCTTGAACAAGCTTCTTTTGGCTACCAAACACAGATTTTCATATTCAGAATATATTCTACAAAATACACAATACAACATTCACATACAATTCAAGACATAATACATAATTTGATTAGCTTGTAGAAAGTACAAGTACTCGAAATGCCTGTTCCCTGCAGTTTAAGGCTTGATGGTTGGCTGGTACCGATACGGCTGTTCCTGCACGCTCAAGCTCTCTTCTGCAAAAGTTTAAAATCAACGTAATAAACACAAATAAATCCACAAAATACAAAATAGTTTATACAAAATGCAAAATAGTTTTTACAAAACAAACAAAAATTCATATAAAATACAATTAGTACCAACAAAAGTAGATCTAGCTCTTACAGAATATATAAAAGATTTAACCACATCCAAAGTAATTCTTACAAAACAAAATAAAAATTATAAAATAGTTCTTATAATTATAAAATACCTCATAAATAATTCAAATAATGCTCTTAATGGAAATAAAATAGTTCTTAAAAAATACAAAATAGTAAAAAAAAATGCAAAATGGTTCTTAAAATCCAAATAGTACTTACAAAAGTAGATCTTGCTCTTACAGAATATATAAAAGATCTATAGACATCCAAAATAGTTCTTACAAAACATTAATGGTTATTATAAAATACAAAATAGTTCTTACAATTACGAAACATCTGATACAAAAACCAAATAATGAACTTAATGAACATAAATGGTTCTTAGAAAACACAAGACAGTTACAAAAAATGCAAAATGATTCTTAGAAAATATAAAATATTCTTAAAAAAGGCGAAATAGTTCATACAAAACAGAATAATTCTTACAAAATACAAAACAGTTGCAACAAAATTCAATGTAATTCTTAAAAAATATAAAAAAGTTCTCAGAAAGTCCAAAATAGTTCATACAAAGTAGTTTACATGAAATCAAATATTGTTCATACAAATATAAAATAGTTCTTGCAAATAAAAAAATATTACCTACAAAATCGAACATACTTCAGACAAAACGCAAAATAATTCCTACAAATTAGTTCTCACAAAGAAAGATAATCTTTATTAAGCACAAATAGTACCTAAGACATTCAACATAGTTATAAAATACAAAATAGTTCTTACAAAATACAGAAAATACAAAAATAATGCACAGTATATAAAATACACAATAATACAAAAATTTTATCTATACAAAATATTTTCTACAAAGCCCAAAATGTTATTACAGAACATAAAATAGTTCGTAGAAACTATAAAAAATATTATCTTTATACAAAATAGCCTTAACAAAACACAAAATACTTCTTACAAAGTTTCAAAATAGTGTTTAAAAACCAAATCTTACGAAATACCAAATTGTTCCTACAAAATAGAAAATAGCTCTTACCTAATACAAAACAGTTTTTACAAAGTACTAAATAGCTTCATACAAAGTACAAACTAGTTCTTTCAAAAACCAAAATGGTTCTTATAAAATCAAACATCATTCAAAATATACAATAAAGATCTTATTAATTATAAACAGCAATAAAGACCACACTGCCTTTCCATCATAAGCACCAACAAAAGGTAAAACAACAGGCATTTTTTTTAGGATAGTGAAGCTCAAACCTCAAATGAAAATTTCGACCCTATATCCAAGGGCTGTCCTCAGAACAATAAAAATGAATATGTACATGTATTTTGTACTTGCTTTATGTATATATTTACTTTATATAAAGCAAAAAATAAATAGAGCAATATGACAAAATTATCTGCATATCTTTCAAGATAAAATTAACAACAAAGTTTAAGAAATTAATAGTAATATGACTTACTGCTAATAATAAAAAATAAGAAAATACATAATATTTCACCTTATTTCTGAACTGTCTGTATATTATTTCTTGTTATTCCTAAAATTAGAATATTCTCAAATACTATTATGCAGATGATTAAGTAATGGTTACTTTGAAAATTGCACCAACGTAGTAGCTTATTATTTCTTTAGCCTTATCTTCAAGTAAAATATCTGAATAACCTTAAGAAAAAAGTAAGGGAGTGAATTAATATCCAATTTACAACTCTTAAAAATGTGACTATTTTATATTCTACCTTAATTCTAAACATGCTTTTTCAACTAATGTAATTTTCAATAGTCTCGTAATTTAATCTTAGCCTGATCGGTACCTTTGATAAACTCACCAAACATTATAGTTCCAGAATTGTTTTCTTAAAAATACTTCTCATGAAATCGACCAGATATTTCTGATAGGTCAGCCGCATCCATATTGTTTTGATATCCACAATATAATCATTGCAAATACACCAGCGTCCCTCAAGTATTCTTCTATAGTTAAAGCGATGGCCACAATCAAAAGTTGTACCAACGTGAATTGCAGCGGAAGCCTGAATTGCAGGTCAGTAGCAGCCATACCCTATTGATTTCAGAAAAATTAGCCTACAGTTCCTATTTTCATAGCCTTATCTTGATCTATACTACATAGAAATTTATTAGGAATAATTCTCAGAGGGCGACAATATTTGTTTTGTTACAATATTTTATAATTTACCTTAGTTCTGAATATACTTTAAACTAGTGTAATATTAGCTGTACTCTAATCATATTTGACATGTCATCGGCGTTCTCATCTCTTTGATTCCAGAAAATATATTCATTATAGGTGCTCAGTGTCTCTCTAATTCTCCTGTGTAAGTTATGAAGCAATGACCTCTTTCAAAAGTTGTACCAACGTTGTAACTTATAATTTCTTTGGCCTTATCTTAAAGTAAACTATCTAGATAACCTTGAGAAAAAAGCAAAAGAGTGGTTTAATATCTTAGTTAAAACTCTTACTAATATGAACCTATTTTCTATTCTTCCTTAATAATTCTAAACATGTTTTTAACTAATCTATCACTCATCTGTTTCGTAATCCAGCTTTAGCCTTATGGCTATCTCCCTTAAAGTGACCAAACTTTGTATTTTAAATTTTTTTCTTAAGGATATTTCTCAAGAATGAGAAAAGTCATATACGATAGGTCAGCCGAAAGTCCACTCTTGAGTCCCTCAAGAGTTTATCTGTAAACAAAGCGATTCTTCTATAAGACAAAGTAGAGAAAACACTCAGGTGAGTTAAATGAATTACTGTCCAAAATGAGAGTTCTGACAATGTTTAATGATTTATCTTAGTTCTGAACGTACTTTAAACAAATATAGTCTTAAATTATATACTAATTATATCTGATAAGATACTGCTGTCTTCGTGATCTTGGTTCCACAAAACATAGCCATTGCAGGTCCTCAATGTCCCTCCTTTTCTCTTGTGTAAATGATGAAGTAATCTTCATCAACTTCATTAAAGTGACCAAACATTAAATTCCCAAATTTTTCTTAAGAGTGCTTCTCAAGAACGAGAAAAGTCATATCTGATAGGTCAGCCGCGTCCATATTGTTTTGATTTCGCACTATAGAATCATTGCAAATACACCACCGTCCCTCAAGTGTTCTTCTGTAGACAAAGTGATGCCCTGAATCAAAAGTTGAACCAACGTGAATTGCAGCAGCAATAATCATGTACATTTGTATTGACTTCGAGAATTCATTGCAATTTTTGCCTATAATATTGGACTCATCAGTGGTTTCAAGACCAATTGAATCCAAATCGATGTCTACGATCTTTCTAGTGATTTTGTGCATCATTGTTCTTCGGTCTAAATTAACTGCAAGAAAGTTGCTTGTTTTAGTAAATACAGTTTTCAGTGTTAGATTGTGTTGATACGGACATTTCTTACCCACTCGGTGTGGATTTAATACTCTGGAAAACTGAATGTCCGTGTTATCAATTTCTTCTTCATAAGCGGGTGAGTCTGGGTTAGTAACTCCTGGAACTGGAAAGTAGCAAACTTTTCCAACTGGGAATTCATCCCCAATTTGAGTTCAATGACAGGTCTCACACACCTAAGATTTTTGATTCTTAAAATGGAATATCTCACTAAGTGCACTCTCGTTGATTAGTGGATTTGTGATTGTAATCTCATTGTCAATTTTTACAAATAGGACCTCCCAAAATTCACATAATGACTGCTGCCTCAGCTCTGAAAAACCATATTGACTTGGAAGTAAGCTCCTAAGCATCTTTGTTGATTCCTTCTTGTGAAGAGATGACAATGCAATCCGTTCAATTTCTTTTGAAACGGGTCCTGTTAAATTTATAAGCTTATCAAAGAGTACTTTGTGCTTGCTGAAGAGACACTGTACAGCAGAGATAGCATAACACGAAACGCTGTCCAGGTTATCTAGTCCTTTCCTGCCTCCTCCAATTCCGGACTTGTAAGGACTATGTAAAGTATATTGTTCTTTTGCCCGTTTTGGTGATAATACTTCCTTAAAGCTTGTTCTCCTTTTACTGTCTGCATGCTGTTGGATTTTTAAACTTGTTTTTTGTTTTTTCTGAGGTCGTTCATATGCTTGCTCTTGTTTGCCAGTAGTGGGCTCTATGTCAACAATTGACTGCTTAGGATTGTCAAAAAGAATGAGATCCGGTCTGTACTTACTTCTTAGACGATTATATTTTGTGATTGCATCATTGTCGGCTATATAATTTTGTTTGGATCCAATTCTATGAGATATAATCCAGTACTAGTCGTTACTCTCGAAGAGGCAACGTAAATCATTTCTGGTCCGAAACATCTTTTTCCAGCATCAACTATGGCACACTTTAAACTAAGGCCTTGTGACTTATGGATTGTAATAGCAAAAGCCAGCTGTAGTGGAAACTGTCTTCTGGTGTAATAAACTTGTTTCAGAGCTTCAAACCTCACAGGCTCACGGGACATTTCAACCAGGTATTTTGGTTGTCAAATTGCATAACGATGCTACCTATATTACCATTTGGCAAGCATCTAAAGCCTTGGACATATCCCATTGATCCATTAACTAATCCTTTGTCAACAGCTATATTTCTTTGGAGCATTACTCTGGCCCCAATGCACAGGGCCAATGTCTTTGCTGCACCCCCTGTGAGTTTAATGTCATCAGCAAAATGCATAACATTCTTCTTAGCTTCATGCTCAATTTGCTCATCTTTAACGACTGATGAAAGCTGATCAATAGCAGTTAAGGTTACCAAATTTACACTATTTTTTGTAAAAGTAAAGTATTTACCACTTTATGATCATCATTTGTAGGCATGAGAATAACAGGAGTGTTCCTTCGCTAACCAGTTATAAATACAAATATGAAATTTTTTCTATCGTAGCTCTTGGATAATTTCCAAATTTTCTTGCATTAAGAGAGGCGAGTTGACTTTCTACACATTTCCCAACTCGAATATGCGACAGAACTTCACCATAAAGTGCGTCTGTCTTTTGTCTCATGTTAATCGTCAGTTCATCATACTCAAATTCTTCCCATAAATCAAATAATCCTATTGAACCGATACGATTTCAAATTTCAAGACGAGTCAATGGAATATAGGCTAAAGTGGATTAGCTAAAACAGGTCTTAGTTCTCCGAAGAAATCCGAAGATCTCCGAAGAAAACACAGTTAACATTTTTCCATTGACAGATTGTTACACACAATTTCAATGAGTTGCCGGTGAATATACATCAACATCAAAGACGAAACCATACTTATCTCATCTATGATTAGTAGACGTGTTCGTGATAGTATTTTTCGTCGCGTTAATAATTGTTCCGTAGATAGGGGAGTGTATTTTGCTGTTGTTTGCTTGTCCACAGGCAAACTGAAGCATCTATGTATTGCCAAACCATTTATGCTACTAGCAGCAAGTCCAGTTGGAGCCATTACAACCACTGGACATGTTTCCTAACTATATCGGCTACAGATTAATCTTCGAGTAACATCAATGACTCTTGATTTACCAGTTCCACCAAATCCTGAAACAAACATTTTCAGGGAATTTTAAATACTTCCAGCATTGATAGTAGCTATGATTTTGTCCACGATTCTTTTTTGATCAACATTGAGTGAATTGTAGTCTCCGCGTAGCTGCTCCATTGTGTCAAGTTCCGAAAGCTGTCGTTCGCTTTCTTAAATAAAATGTACCATTTTTCATTTTCATGACCTCATCGTTTCCTTGTTTTTCACGTTCATACCAAGTGAGCAATTCATATAAGCTCATGCTTTCCATATGGTCTGGTCTATTTGGATATATTTCAGAAACCCAGTGGGTGACAAATGAATCTGAGCTTCCTGGATTTTTTTCAGCAAGCTCTTATATTTCTTTGTATGTTTTCAGAGTTCTTTTAAGCTCTGTTAATTTTGATAAATCAACAAATCTGAATTGTCTAGAACAGCTATATAATTTGTTACCAAGAAGAATATCAGCAGCTTCAATGGCACCAACTTGGCGTGTTTTTAGTGAGTTTGACAAATAGCACCAAGCTTTTTGACCCAGTGTTTTGAGGGATTTGTTGATCTCTTCCCACATATTGTCAACTTCATCACTTTCTGCTTTTGTCATGTAATCTGTAATATAGTATGGTAGTTTGGAACGAAGGTGGGCAATATACTGAACATCAACATTTGCTAAATTTGCCATTAATAATGAAGGGTTATAATCATTAATAAACCGCTCATTATCTTTGTGTTGTAGGTCATAAATTCTCTTTTGTGGTTTTTTTTTGCGGTCTGTACCGTTAGCCAAAAAGTCAATGATATCATACATCTCTGTGTTTTTCTTCAATGGATGTGCAAAGCCAAATCTACAGTAACTGATCCATTTTTCATTTCTTTTGAACTTTCTCTGGCAGTATTTATTTCATCTATGGGTCTGATGATCGGCAACCAATTTATAAAGTGTTGGACTTCTTAGCTTATTTGCAAGCTCAAATGTCATTATACTGTCTATATATTTGATAACTTCTGCTATTGTTGAAGTTCCAATTACTGGTGCGTCTTCTATCCAGAGTAAGCAGTGGACGTGTGGCGCCCCTCTCGATTGATATTCTATACGCCAAAAATGATCCTTCACCTTTCCAAATATTGGTTTGTCCTTGGCACAGATCAATTCGCTGAATATTGCTTTAAATTTTTTTGGAAGTGTTTTGATACAGAAACTGGATTCAATGCTCCTGGAGTCATACTATCTATGCGGGGCACATTTTTGTTGACTTCTCGCAAATATTTTATAAACTCAGGAGAATACCACTCGGCACATTCTAGCGTAATGAATAAATTCGGCGGACCTTCCTGCTCTATCATTGCCTTTACATTACCTGTAAGTGATT
Source organism: Artemia sinica (assembly GCA_027921565.1). Lineage (NCBI taxonomy): Eukaryota > Metazoa > Arthropoda > Branchiopoda > Anostraca > Artemiidae > Artemia > Artemia sinica. The sequence continues at coordinate 44,112,441 of CM051270.1, forward strand.
TAAAATACTGGCGTGATACTCTTATCATAGATTGTATGGAAAATAGTGAAGATTCCGTATCACCATTTCGATTTTTTAGCCTGTCCATGAAATCAGATTCATTTTGATTTGGTCGCACTCTGCGCAGCATATGACCAATACTATTGCAAAAATATGAAAGTTCTTGAACTTGAAAGTTGTGGAACAAGTATTGGATATCTTGACGGAACTGTGGATGTCGACTAAGAAGACGACCTTTTGTGTATTCTGAATTCCTAATATAGAACTTACGTGTCATATCGCTCATGTAGTTGTTACCATCAGGAAAAAGGTCAGGGAAAGCCATTACATCAATTCCCACTTGAAATAGATCCTCGCCTAGACCAACCAATTTTTTCATCTGAAGCTGATCGCACTCTACCTTCTTTTTTTTGGAAATCCTGAATAAAATCTTTGGGCACTGATGCTTCTAATGGCTGTATTGTGAAATGTTCTATCAAATCAGATCTCGCATCGTTTGTTAGTTTTTTTAAAATGACACCATCAGGAATATATTGGTTCTCTGAACCGTTCTCCTTTTCTGACAGACGCTGTGTAAGTATTTTCTCTAATTCTTCTAATGTAAACGTTTGAATGTTCTTATATAAATAATTATTTTCTCTTAGCCAAAGAAATGCTTTGTGTACCTTTCTCAGATCAATCAAAGTGAACCAAACATTTTTTTTATATGTAGGTTGTCCATTGACAAGCATCAGAAAGCTTTCAATGTTTAACAGATTTTTTGGAAGTATCTCAGCATTTGCTTGGATATCTACCGGCAAGTAAACAATTCTTCCTTTAAGAGCATTAGTTAATTCTGTTGCCAGTCTTTTTGATCCCATTAATTGTCCCAGTCTTAATATTGTTAGACAAGCTATGACACATCGAATAAGTGCTAATTCAAAATTGTTTACTATTGATATACATTCAGGAACTGCTCGCACTGCAGATTATTTACAACAGAACGAATGATGTGTTTATTTTGAAGCATTTTGCTTGCACTGTATTCGCACAATTTAAACATGTTTAATATATTTTCCCTCCAGCAAGTGGAGAAATGAGTATCCTGTTTCTCTTCCACAGGTAAAAATTTATCAGTTTCCTCCAATAAAACATTAACCATTTCATTGAATCCCTTTGTCTTTAAAAAGTGTCAAAGAAACTTTATATCTCTGGCATTTCACAATTGTTCACAACAGTCACATGGAACAGAAGGGTACTCATCCCTGATTTTAGCCACTCTAGCTATATTCTCACCAAATATTTTGATCACTTCATCTTCATCGGCTGATACCCTAAGGTTACATGCTTCTGGATGAGCACTTCTTTGTTTGATTTGGAGTTTATTAAATGCGTCCTCAGCAAGTAAATGAAGCATGTCATAGTTTCCTTCAGTTCTTGCAACAGTTAGGTCGCGAATAATTTTACATCTGTCAACCGCCTTATTTAAGATTCTGACAAAACTTCGAAGTACAGAAAAGTGTGGAGCCAAAGCCCTTAAAGCTCGAAAGGTACTGTCACATCCATTCTAAGGGTGACAGAAAATAATGTTTGAAATATTTCAATATCAATTGATTCATATTTACAAAGTTGTGGATGACATTTCCATTTTAATGAATTTGAGATTTTGTCTGAATTTTTGTGATTAGCGTCTTCAACCTCCAATTTCCTATTTCCCGCTTCCAAATCTTTAGAAATTACAGGACTTCCTCTGTTTTTATGACTTGAAATCGATAAATCTTTTCCACATAATGTATTTGACTTAGACTCATTGTCAGTTAGTTTGATTGTTTCGATGCTTCTACGAATTTTTCGCATTTTCTCCTCTAAGAAATTATTACCATTTATCATCAGACCTTGAAATAACTTGACTCCATCACCTTGGTTTTTTGGAAATTCTTCACTTCCAGTCAACGAAAAACTGTAAAGGCTTCTACGCAATTTTTCTATTTTAGTAGTATCCGTTTTGTTTCTATTATGTTCATAGTTTCCACATTGACATCTATTCCTAACTTCCACATGCACATTTTGACCATTGTCAAAGAAGATAGCTTGTCCTTTTTAATTTATTGGTATTTTCTCGTACACATTGCTTACTTGGCCACTTCTATTGCATTTATTTGTACAGAAGTTTTTATAACCGGTTTCAAAATGAAAAGCTTCGCCATACTCACAATGGTCTACACTACAGTGTGTTCCATTGCACACATGAATTGAGACGTCTCTGGTACATATGAAGAGTTTGGTAGCTCTACCATGCACTTCTTGCATTGACTTTTGATGCTCATATGCAGTTTTGCCAATGAATTCGATGGGTGTTTTATAATTTCTTGTGATTTTTGTAAGAGAAGCTTAATTTCAACAATAAAATGTTTCTTATCATCTAAAATGGAGAATACTGAAATATCTTCTAATTCTTCCAAGTCAGATGCCATCTTGCTAATATTTCTTTTCTTGTTTATAAACAGAGCTTTTTTGCTTGTTCTTCATTCGTTTGCATATTGATCATCATTGCCCTCTATTGTGCAGAATCAGCCGTCTCTGGTCAGGTTTCAAAAGTTGATACTTCTAGTGCCCGTCTTAAGAGCCAAAAGCAATCAGAGTCAAAAACCCCTAATTTGTACCTTTTTTACCCAAGAAACCCGTAATAACTAAAAGAGTGTTGTGTCAACATTTCAATGTAGACATCTTAATTAGAAAGATCGTGATGTTACAAAAACATATCTCCAAACGTAATGCAGCCTGTGTCAGCCTTAGAGCAAGAGACCGAGGCTATGAAGAATTCACCGTTTTGGAGAATTTTGTTCATGGGTATTTTAGGTTTAAAAAAAAAATCTGAGAGACAACCCCAATTTTTGCAAATAACTAAATAAAAACGAAATAATTTTATCCGTAAATAGCAATGTAAAAGCAAAGCAAGAATGCTACACTTTGTTGTAGTTTTGTTTGGTTGACAGACTCTTTGATCTCCTCTTCCCTATATTCCCTTAGAATTATTTTCATGAAGGCTGCTCAAACTGAACCGATGGTCATACAATATAAAAGGAGGACTGTTTGGAATAAAAATTATGAATTATCACGCCCAGTTTGTGGATTGGAAATTATGGGGGATGGGTAAAAAGACCTCTCTTGACAAAACGAAATGTGAGTATTACAGACAAAACAGCTATTCAAATGAGAACAGATGAAATGTAAACTAATGGTCACGGATGTAAACTCCCTGATCATAGATCAGATAAGCCCGAACCCAACCCCTACTCAAAACTTATTAACGATGTTTTATTCTAGTTCTTAAGGAAACTGGCCCCTGGCCTTCCCTGCATGACCAGAACCCCCCACCCCCTCCAAAAATGAAGAAAAAAATTACTAAAATTATTTTATTCCAAATTATGGGAACTTTCCCCTGGACCTCCAGGGCCTGTCTCCCCCCCCAAAAAAAAAATATACTTATTAACGGTTTTTTTTTCCAAAAATAATTGGAATTCAGTTTAATTAGCTCTTTTCAAGTTTTTATTCGTCGAAAATTACTGTACACTAATCTTCGAATACTGTATCACTAAATTCATCACTATCTTCGAATATTAGTGCAAGTAAAAAAAATAGTTTTTTTCATGTTAGATAAACATATTAGATATCAGTTTTCATCAATTTTCATGTTAGATATCAGATATCAGCATGTCCTAGGATGAAAGTATTAGAATGGCTTTTGAGTCTTTGACGGAAATTTAATACAAAACGGAATGCAAACAGGGTTTAATACTAAACCTATGCTTTCTAAAAGCCAGAATATAATTATTACTTTATTGATAAAAATTCTTTTAAATGTTTTCACCTTTATAACTTTAAGAAATCTAAAATTAGTTAAGATTTTAAGGAACAAATATCGTAATATCTATAGAAAATGCATCTAATAGAAATTTTAAGACGTCCATTCTATTCTAAATAGTCTAAATATCATAAAACCTGGCTTTTGGGGTTGAAAAAAACCCCACAGATAAGGGGCAGGGATTGTAAGTTATGCCCAGGGGGTAAATAAGGTTTTTATGGAAGGGATGGTTGTTTAAGTTTAGAAGAGGCTTTGTCTTTCTCCCTGAAAAACACTATGTCAATATAAACGAACAGAAATGAATTAAAAAAACTTTTTCCACAAAATAAGTTTTTCAAAAAAAGGTAAAGAACTCCATTAAATCAAAAATGAACAAAAATAGAATCAAATTATGTACCAAGCATACAACTACCACAAATCAGTATCAATAAATAAATATAACCCGAAACAAACAGAAATTAAAATAAGTCAAACTCAAAACAAGCAGAAATTAATATGAGCAGGGTTCTAACCCCCATGCGTTTTATAGCCTGGAGGGGGGGGGGGGCAATATTGTCATAAAAAAATTCTAAGGAAAAAATCCAAAAGGCATTTTCAATAATGATATAAAGATGTTCTTCAAAATATGAGGAGGGGGGACTAGGGTGGACATGGTCCTCTCCCTCCCCCCAATTAACGCCACTGCACTTAAAGACATAGGTGATTTGGTTGGGAACTGTAAGGAGTAGACTGCAAGGTACTGCAGCTAAATGTAGTAGAAAAGATTCAAGAAAGGACCAACCTGCCAAACGGATCGTAGAACCAGACCTATTTCGACTTCCTAAGTCGGATTTGTCCACATCTATAGTTTTTGGACGAGGTTTACCTGATGAAACATTACCACCAGATTTTGGTCTCATCCTCACATTTTGCTTAGTCATAACAGGTTCTGGCATTTTCAATTTCCTGCCCTAAGTATTTAAATCAGCTATTAGAAAAAAGAAACAAAGATCGTACATTTTTATCAATACAGATGCTGCATTCAAAACTTGAAGACATTATGATAATAAAAAATTTCAAGTTATAAAAAGTAAGTAAATCATGATGACGCTAATAATTTCAGTTCTGACTTAAACAAGAATTTGACAAGACTAAGATGCAGTCGAAAAAGCAATAAAACTTGAAAATGGGGCATATCTCATTAAAAAAAAATGTAATCGATAAGGCACCTTTTCTGAGAACTATTGGAAAAAAGAAACAGCATTTTAAAAATATTAAAAAAAGAAGAAAGAAAATAGAAATAAAGATGAAAGATGCTGCATATTTCTTCGCTATATTACACGTAAAAAAAAGCTATACCGTGATACATGAGCTCTTCATAGGACAATAGTTGTTTGTATTGACATAATCAATACAAGCAACAACAAAGGCGAAAAAAGATTCATAGCTTGATTTGATTTAAATGCACAAAATTATGTGGTGTAAAATGTATCAATCAAATAAGCAACAGTTTGCTTGTGCGCTCGAGCAAAGAAAGCATTCTGGAGTAGTATAAGTAAAATTGGCTTCAAAAAAATTTGTTAAAAAAAGAAAACGGCCAAAAACTCTTTTTATGTTAAACCTTTTTTGTGTAAAAAAAGGGTTTTTTTGTTGTTGTTATTATCTGGTTTTACACCTTATTTTTAGAGAGTGTCCAAGTGACTATCTAAAGTTACGAGTCAATCAAGTGCTAATAGGCCAAAACATAAAAATTAAAATGTCAACAGTAAAAAAAACGTCTAAAATTGAACTTCTTTAATTCAAGTCTTGAACAGAGCAGTCTACCAAAGTCTACAATTAAAAAAAAAAAAATGGAATTGGTCAAACTGACCTAAAAAATGATTTACTATACAATGACAAAAAAAACTTTTCTCTCTTTTTTGGGGTTTTAAACCTTATGAAGAGTTAACACACCTCCGGAGAACAAAAATATATAAAATGAACAAAATTTTGTAGCCATCTTGAAAAAATCACTTTGTAGGCAAACAAACTCCTTTCTCCTTAGTATCATCCCCCCCCCTTCTCCTCCAAAAAATTTCTGCGAACACCTTTGCACCGATCTCTTTTCCCTCCTTGATTGAAAATTCTTAGTTAGATTTCTTCCACTAAAAGGGATGAGCTTCCTAATATTCTTCGTGAAAAACAACACATAATTATGGCATAGTAATGGAAAAGAATGGCATAATGATGTCTAATGTGCGACAAAAAAAAAAAAATTATAAACATGTTTACAATGGAAACTCAGCTATCTTCTTTTTTCTCTATTTTAATAATCTCCAGCACCAGGCAGTTAATAATCAAATATCAAGTGATTTCTTAACTTACTTCATATTGAAGAAGCTGATACTTATTCTAAAACCAAGTTGATATTGAATGTTACTACTAAAAAAGTAGGCTTTTTTAGCTTGATTTGCACTGCCTTAATTAAATGTTTAATACATCTGTCAAACCTTTGAAGGGACCGCTTTGAAGGAATGCTATTTATGGTCCTTAATATCAACAAAATTCTGAAACAGGCCGTTTTTTCAGCTCTCCATTAATATATTTCGTCATTGTCACACCTAAAGGTCGTATCCAACGTGTCGAATCAAATTCTGAAACAAAATTCTAAAGCAGATAGTTCTACTTTTCTGCTCTCCTAGTGTCACACCTAGGCTACATGGAAAATAAAATGAACGACAGCAGAGAGAGAGAGAGAGAGAGAGAGAGAGAGAGAGAGAGAGAGAGAGAGAGAGAGAGAGAGAGAGAGAGAGATGAGTGACAGCCTAGAACTCAAAAATAATCTCGCCTCTGCAGGAAATTGTAAGTATATTCATCGTTGCAGGAAATGTAACTATTCATCGTTTTTACAAATTGGAGCCTTATAAATTGGTTCTCTATTTTCTGCAGTCTAGTTAAGTACTTTCTAATGCCTAAGAGAGTAATCTGTTTTTTGTGTGGATTTTAAGTCCTCAGTAAAGCACTGCTTTTTGAGAAGACTTGTTTTTTTTTTTTTTTTTTTTTTTTTTTTTTTTTTTTTTTTTTTTTTTTTTACTGGGGAAGGAGACAGGTCAAACTCTTTGAACCAGCGAAATAACCGACAGGCTATTCAAAAATGACATAAACAATTACAAAAAAGGATTTATATTTCGAGGTTTCTGTCCCTTTGCTCCACTTCACGCCTTCACTCCCTTTGCTCCATTCCATCTCTTCTTGATTTTACATTGCAAATACTTATCTGCAGATACTCCCAGAAAATAAATCACATCCGAGACTATTGTTTCATAGCTTGTGTTTGCAAAAAGTCTGTGAGACTTAGAGGTTCACATTTACTGCAGAGGCTAGTGGGATGGGAGGGAGTGAAAACCACCAGATTGCCATAAACAAACACGTTGTATGAAATTGATAGGAAAATAAGGAGATAGTCATAAAATTTAAAAAGGCTTCCCCTCTTTGTCTGTGACTGGATATGGTCCTCATCTTTTTGGCTCGAAGATATATCTATCAATTAGTATTTTTTATTTTTGTATTGAAAAATCCTTTAAGCTCTTAAGCAGATGATGACTATTTTTGTACTAAGAAGAAAAACTTGGCAGAGCATTCATCAATGTGGTGATTATATGGATGATAACTTCGTTTTATCCTTTTTAGAAGGAGAGAACAGAGAAGAATGTGCCCCCAATAGAAGTACTTTGGATCAAAGGAACAGAAGGTGGGGATTATTATTACTATTTATTTGGTGGATGTCACCGGTACGCAGCTGCGAATCGACTAAATAAAGAAACTATACGCGCGAAACTTGTGAAGTCAAATATCTCAGATCTTAGAATGTATTTAGGTTCATCTACACCTGACTTAAATAAAAGGACGATAGTATCGTTAATTTGAATTGCGGCGAAGGAGGGAGTCTTTGAATTTTTTTTTGTGAATCTTAGATGCATAAAAAAAACTCTAGGGTATTAATCGGTTGGCACAATCGTTATCCAATGTTTCACTTTGTTTCGACTCAGTTGTTTGCTTTAAAAAAGGTTTGATCCTTGCAAGGTATACTGGACAAATACATTAAAGTGATTAGTACTATGTACGAGAGTCAAACCGCTGCAGTTAAGGTATGAAATGAGTTAAGAAGTTGAATTGTTTACCCAAATTGTAAAAGAGAAAAATCGTGTCGGGTCAGAAAGAAACACATATATGAAAACTGATTCAAACAGTAAAAAAATTATTAATAATTATAGATTTGAATCAAGTTCCGAGCCTAATGTTCCTAACCTGAACGCCTGCAGACACGCTGCAGGGCATGTTCTGCACACACGCTCACATCCACTTTGCTATCGTAAGGTATTCATAAATTAAAGTTGTCTAAGACTTTGCTCACATTCTTTTCATAAAAGAGATATACCACTTCTATATTTAGCTGTCAGCAGACTTGATGCTTTATTCATATCGATTGGTATTTAAAACGTGAAAAGGTAATATCTCGGTATGAAACAGGTAACAAATGGTACAGGAGACTTGAGGTTTTATTTATATCGATTGGTGATTAAAAACATGAAAAGGTAAAATCTCGGTATGACACAGATAACAAATGGTACAGGAGACTTGAGGTTTTAGGAGAATTGAGGTTTTATTTATATCGATTGGTATTTCAAAACATGAAAGGGTAATATATTGGTATGACACAGGTAACAAATGGCACAGGAGACTTGAGGTTTTAGGATACTTGAGGCTTTATTTATATCGAATGGTATTTAAAACATGAAAAGGTAATATCTCAGTATTACACATGTAACAAATGGCGAAAAAATGAGTTATGAGCAAGCGTTCGATGCTATTGATAGAAGAGCTTTAGCAAAAGTTTTATCCTTGTGTTGTATACCGGATAAAGACATTAAAGGGATTATGCCTATTGCTATGAATGAGAGTAACACTGCTGCGGTTAAGGTAGGAAATGAGGGTAGCAGCTGAGGACGCAATAAATCAGAAGTTAAGCAGGGTTGTGTTCTATCCCCCTTTATATGGATCATTTTGATGGAATTTGTCTTAAGAAAAACAGGAAAGGCAATGGGAGAACACGGAATCAAATGGAGAGGAAAAGCTTTCCTGGATTTAGATTATTCTAATGATTTAAGGATTTTAGGTGAAGGTGTGAGCAAGGTTTCGCGAGTTCAGGGTGCTAGAATAGTTTTGAAAATGAATGCTAAGAAGACTAAGTCGCTAAGGTCAGGAATAGGTGAAGATGGAAAGTTGACTTTGGGTAGCAAAAAGATTGATCAAGTGAATAGGTTCACTTACCTTGGTAGTTTTATTAGTAAAAACAGTGGGAGCAGTGAAGATGTTAAAAGAAGAATAGCCAAGACTCAGGGTGTTTTTCAGCGTTGAAAAAAGTTTGGAAGTATAGGAAGATAAATCTGCAAAACAAGATTAGAACAATGGAAGCTACAGTGATGACAGTGGTCAAATATGGTTCTGAAGCATGAGGGCTCCGAAAAGCGGTTTAAGATTTGCTCGATGTTTTCCAGAGAAATGGCTTACGGATTGTTCTGGGTACCTGGCTGACTGACCGTATTTCAAATAGTAGGCTGTACGAAAACTGTAGTTTAATCCGCTTTCTAGGGCCAAAATGAGAGAAAGGTTGATATGGTTAGGACGCGTTCTAAGGATGAAGGATGACAGAATGCCGAAGGTTGTCCTTTTCGGCCATCCGTCTAGGCTAAACGGAAAGCAGGTCGTCCGCGTGTGGCTTGGGATGATATCATAAAGAAAGATTTAAGGGAAATGGGAACTTCATGGGAGGGTTTAAGAGGGAGGCTTTGAGTAGATTGGGATGGAGAAGGATCTTGCGTAGCTGTGTTGGCCTCAGGCGGCTTGGTGCTGCAGTGAGTTATTAGTAGTAGCAGTAATAGTAATTAAGCCCTTTTCCTTGTTTCTACAAATATCCCTTTGACTGGAGGATAACACATGGGAGGCACATCGTTCTGTACTGAGTCTGCCGCTTTGAATAAGTTTTCTAATGATATATACTTTCAGCAAAGTTTTGTCTTAGAAAAAAATATGAACGTGAGTAGAGAGGGGTCATGAGCTCGTGACCCCACCACGTGGTTTATGGTTTTCTCAGTGAGAATGAAAAAACAGGAATTTTCTCACTTGGAAAAACATGAATTTTGTCACATTTATGGTTGTTTTCATGGATGGATATGTGTGTTGTTCGATTTATTTGATGTTTTTCTCGGATGTCAACATCAAATTATGGATGTTTTATGGTTTTTGTCAGTGAGAATTTGAAAAACATGAATTTTCTCACATTTATGTCTGTTTTCATGGTTTTTGTCAGTGAGAATTTTGAAAAACAGGAACTTTATCACATTTAAGGATGACAACTGCAATTCATGTCTGTTTTATGGTTTTCTCAGTGAGAATGGACATGCTTGACGCGAATGTTACGAGATTGTTTGGCTAGCCTGGCCTGAGAACTTGATTTACATAATCGCTAGGGGAAATTATTGATTCACGAAGGGGAAATTAAGAAACAAACATGGCTTCATTGTTGTTTGGCTAGCCTGGTCTGAGAACTTGATTTACATAATCGCTAGGGGAAATTATTGATTCACGAAGGGGAAATTAAAAAACAAACATGGCTTCATTGTTGTTTGGCTAGCCTGGCCTGAGAACTTGATTTACATAATCGCTAGGGGAAATTATTGATTCACGAAGGGGAAATTAAGAAACAAACATGGCTTCATTGTTGTTTGGCTAGCCTGTCCTGAGAAATTGATTTACATAATCGCTAAGGGGAATTATTGATTCACGAAGGGGGGAATTAAGAAACATTAAGGTTTCTTTAATCTTTAGGCCTGAGGGATTTATTTATTATTGTTGTTTTGAACAAGTGCATGCTAGGGATGAATGTCAAGGTGTCCTGGAACAGGAAACAGTTAGATCACATGTTTCCTTCTCAGCCAATCAGCGAGTCGGATACATCCTCCTTCCCAGCCAATCAGAGACGTGCTTACATATGATTTTCCCGTTACATAACAATTCACCCTTGAGATTTCATATATAACGGGCATGCAACGTGATTAAATTATCAGAAAGTTCCAGAACACAATGGATAGAACACATGAAATTATTGATGAACTTGAAGCCTTGGCAGCCACAATTAGCAATGTAAGTTCTGTTTTCATTTTTTATTTTCAAAATAAAATTGTTTTCCGTGGTTACCCTCTACTATATTCGGGTAACCCCCCCCCCACCCCTATACAAACGCCCCTATATGATGTTTATACTCGATAAAAAGTGTAAAATACGCTCTTTTTTCGTTACGTAAACCCCAATCCTTCCTTCCCCCTCTGTTTACGACCACAATTCTGTTTTTGATAAATTCCGTATCTTATCTAAAAGCAACTGTCAACTTTCTGTCATTCCCTTAATATACAGTCCGCTATGGCTTTGACTTACAGATTTCTTGCAACGATTTAATTATCTGATAATTACTGACACCCCCTTTAAAGTACATCCGGCTTTGATAAATCCTTATGAATTTGGATAGCAAAAGCTTCCGCTGAAAAAAATGATACTTTTTCCCGTTAAATTAAAAGCAGTTTCGCGTGAAAAGAGAATGTCAAGTCTAACACCTCCATTGCAAGGTGAAAACAAACTGTTTCTTCACGTGAAAAGTAATGTGGATTGGGTTTAAGAAAAAGATACATTGCTTTATTATGCGTAAATTGAATAGCATTTTTACCATATCTTTCGGTGGGGGGGGGGAGATATTTTTCCATGTCTTTTCTCAGGGATATTTTCCGTGGGGTTATTTTCCGTGGACTGTTTTTTTTCTGGGGGGTGTGATAAATATACAAACTAGGCCGGCCTTTGAACGGTTCAGTGAGCCGTAATTCTCAGATTCAAAAAAAAGGATGCAATTAGTATATTTCACGAAATTTTTTACGTTGTGCTTTCTCAGTGATAAACTAAACAAAATTATATGGATGATGATACTAACTTTCTTTCTGTAAAAAGGGCAAATTATTTAGATACTAATTTTTTCTCTTCTTTTTAAGGCAAATTGTGAAGAATGCATACCCCCTCCACCCAAGAAAGCGAGGGTTAATAATGCGGGCCATGCGAAGGTTACTGTCCGGCAATATGGTAGCTGGCCGAAGCCTCCAAAACAAGAGCAAGATCGTGAAATAGCCGACCCAGTCGCACAGGAACATAGCGACGCCGTTCCGTCCACCCTCCAACGCTCGCTACCCGGGCCATCTGGCACCCAAGTGCAGCCGAGATATAAAAATGTAAGCATTTTTACCTCTAGTTATAGAAATATCTATCAATTTCATCCAACTTTTATAGGCCTTTTTCCACATGCAACATTTTCGAACACTGCGTAAAAGTATATCTCAACGGGAATATTGAATGATTTTTTCTCCCCAAAGGAAATATAATGTTCTCCTTTTTGAATCACGTCAAGTGCACGCATTCGCCCTTTTGCTAAATTAGATTAGTGAAGACAAAAAAAAAAGGCACTATATTCTGGTCATAGTAGGGTTTGGTAATTTCTATTGCGATATAAACGAATGGTTCACCTTGCCTCTACAAATATTACAAAAAAAAAAAACTATATATCTGAATGAGTTGTGTATCATGACAGGAGATGGCTATCCTTTTCAAATCATGTTTTTTTTTCCACAGAGCAGATAAAGAGTATTAATATGAAATTTTATTTGGAGGAATTGTTTGAACAAAATCAAAACCTACTATGTCATGTTTTCACCCTTTTGCTAAATTAGATTAGTGAAGCCAAAAAAAAAAGGCACTATATTCTGGTCATAGTAGGGTTTGGTAATTTCTATTGCGATATAAACGAATGGTTCACCTTGCCTCTACAAATATTACAAAAAAAAAACTTTATATCTGAATGAGTTGTGTATCATGACAGGAGATGGCTATCCTTTTCAAATCATGTTTTTTTTTCCACAGAGCAGATAAAGAGTATTAATATGAAATTTTATTTGGAGGAATTGTTTGAACAAAATCAAAACCTACTATGTCATGTTTTAGATTGTAAATATCTTATACTAATATAAGATATGCCGCGGGTTCGAGAAGCGCTGTGGGGCGGGGAAGCGTTGCGGGAAGCCCTGCGGGCCCCGAGAAGCGCCATAGGATGTGCCACGGGCCAGGGAAGCGCCACAGGATGCGCCACGGGCCAGGAAAGCGCCACAGAGATGCGCCACGGGCCAGGGAAATCGCCACAGAGATGCGCCACGGGCCCAGAGAAGCGCCACGGGGGAAGCACCGAAAAAAAAAAAAAAAAAAAAAAAAAAAAAATTGAACACTGAAAATAAACGAACAAATTGTCGCCTTCTATGTCATATCTTTGATTGTCGTTAAGTTGTATTAACCAAATGTTATTAAGCAATAATAATCCAAATTTTAAAAACAGTAGGGGATGATTTGAACACTTTGAAAATAAGCTATTTTTCATTTGTAGGTTGTCCTGGTTCCATACTCCCCATCTCCCCCCTGCTCGTCAGTTGGAGAAGGAGAAGAAGATGCACATGTGGAGCTCTCCAACAATTCACTATGTGATGATTTACATCAAATTCCTTTTAATATTGATGAGTTTTTTGCTGATTTTTTAACTAATTTAGATAGTAGCACAGTTGAACAGGGGGACTTACCTTTGCTAAGTCCAAACACCTTACAAATTTTAGAGGATTTTACTGGGAACCCTCCTCTATCCCCCACTGATTACCTACTTCCACTTCAAACAACTGAAGTGGAGCATTCGCCAGTTATTGTTGAACAGCTTGGGGGAGGGGGTAATATACAAGAGGGGGATGGGGGTACAACTCTCCCAGACTTTCAGCTGTCCAATAGAATTTTAAATCATATAGTTGTTTTCACTGCAGTGTTTGGTGATCCTTTTAATTCGCTTTTGTCTGGTAATTTTGTTTATGACCCTATAGAAATTGTACACAACTATGTAGATAAAATTCGTGCACTTCTGGAGAATCAAATTCAGTTGTGGGGGGGTAGGGATTCAATTAAGGTTTCCATTGTTCTAAAAGTTTTTTATTTGAATGAGGGAAAAAGCGAGGTTTATTATCATTTTATACATTCCGAGATGCGTTTGGTTTATTCAAATTTAGAAAATTTTGAGGGTGCTTTCACGGATTGGGTAGATCAAATTATAACGCATCTCGAGAACTATAACGAAAATGGAAGTGGCTCAGTAGTTTTATTTATTGAAAATTTAAGCGTAAATATATGTAAAATTAAGAAAGATTTTATTTTAAGAGGGGGGCATGGGGGAGGGAGGGCAGTAGAATTAAAATATAATCCAGATCTAGAGGGTTGTCGTGGTGTCCAGCGGATTTGTTTTGAAACAGGTCATATGTGTTTCCGATATGCTTTCCTCATCTCAGCATTCGAGCCTCTAGCTCGGGACGCTACTAAGACGAATTTAGACAATTGGGCTATACATGGGAAGGACGGGTCCAGTTTTCCAGTTGTAGATTTTTCTTGTTTAGAGGGGAAATACCCAGTAACGCTTCGATCTATTGACATGTTTGAAAGGGCTAATGCTCATTTAAATATTGGCGTTACTGTGGTACAATATGAGACAGAATTTGAAGATGGGGTTCGTTCTAAAAAGAAGGGGGTGGTTTTCCCCGTAAGGGGCCCCTCAGTTGATTTGGTTAAACACTGGGTTTGGTTGTTATACACACCACCTAGTCAACCGAACACAATCGGTCATTTTAACCCTATCACTGACATTAGTAGAGTTCTGGGGAGGGTAAGACTAGGGGGACCCGTTTCTACTGTCCAACATGCCTCTCTAGATTTTGGACTGAACTAAAGTTACAAAATCACATGAGGCATTGTAGCCGCCACGGCTACCAGACAGTGGAAACGGTTTCAGGGGATAGGGCAATTTTACGCTTTAAAAATTTTCAAAACACCCTTCTCCAGTGCAACAAAATATCTTTAGACTGTGAAGCTAAGTTGGTGGAGGTGAATGACCCCCAATTTCCAAACCGAGTCAAAGAACATCAGGCTATTGCAGTGTCCTACGCCCACGCGCAAAGAGACAGTTCTAACACCATGCAGTTGTTAGAAATAGTTGAAACATTGGATGAGGGACCTGAGTGCATGGACAAGGCATTGACTAAACTGATTGGCACGGCTAATGGTGCTATTTCTCGTTTGAGAAATACGCATTATCCAATGGTGTTGTCTGCAGAGGATCGTCTCGCGATTAAAAATCAAAAAATATGTTGGGTTTGTAAGGGGGAGTTTGCAGAGGAGGGGGATAAGGGGACTAAAGGGAAACGTGGGGGGAGGGGGAAAGTCAGAGATCATGACCATTTGTGGCAGGAAATATCATCGGGAGGTAGTAATTTTAGAGGGGTTGCGCATCAATCGTGTAATTTAAATGTTAGCCAGCAGTTTTTTATCCCTGTTTTTATTCATAATTCCAATTATGATTTGAAATTTATTTTACCGGCACTGGCACGTATGCACAGGGAGGGAGGGGGAGTAGATTGTCCATGGGTAAATAGTTCATTTACCTACAACATAATTCCCAAATCAGCTGAGAAGTTGCTGCTTCTCGAGCTGAAATGGCAGGCAGTGGATAATGGGCATACGTGTTGGAATAAAATCAGGTTTTTAGATTCCTTTAGTTTTTTTCCCCAAGGCATTGAGTCAATTGATTCAAGTGCAAAAAAGCGACAATTTTGATAGCTTTCCCTTGCTTAAACAGCACTTTCCAGACAGTGAAATGTATGACCTGTTGACCTGCAAAGGTATATACGCATACGATTATTACTGTTCTGGCGCTCGCTTAAGTGAGGAGAAACTACCTCCAATTGAAGCTTTTTACAATTCACTGACCAACAGTGAATGCACAGCCGAGGAGTATGAGTTTGCCAAGAAGGTGTGGTCCAAGGGGGATTGTAAAAATGGGTGGGATTATTGTAGACTGTACTTGGCCAGTGACGTTCTAACTTTGTTGGATATAGTCTGTAAGAATACAGACCAGATCTATTCAGAGTTCGGGTTAGATATAGGCTACTATTTTTCTACACCCCATTTAGTGATGGATTTAATTTTAAAAATTAGCAGGGAGGAAATAGGCCTAATCACGGATGTAGACCAACACCTTTTTGTAGAGCGTTCAATGAGGGGAGGGTATGTTTTTCATGGGGACCGCGTCTTATCAACCGATCCGAGCGGACAAAGCACCGGTGCAAAGTCAAATGCAGTGTTCTTGGACATGAACTCATTGTACCCCTCGGCAATGTCCAACTACTCTTTGCCGTGTGGGAACTATCAATGGCTTGAGAATCCTTGTGAGTTCCCCGACATTAGCACCGTCGAGGACAATGGGTCACAAGGATGGTTCTTTGAAGTTGATGGTCATATTCCGCTGGCGCTTCACGACTCAGTCAAAGATTTTGTCTTTCCCTGTATCAATCGGCCGGTGAGCAGGGACTCTCTGAGCCCCTACAATCGTTCATTGGTTGAGGATATGGGGATGCACTGGACTCCCTCTAAACAGAAACTGATTGCTGATTTGGACCCTAAGGAGAATATCGTTGTTCACCATGTGCTTTTGCACTGGATGGTGAGCAACGGCTTCAAGATCACCAAAATACACAGGGTCCTGCAGTTCAATCAGCGACCCTACTTGAAAACGTTTATCGACACCTTTGTCGATAAACGCTCTAAGGCAAATTCAAAGGTGGAGAAGGAAATGTATAAGCTCATCCTAAATTCAGCGTTTGGCAAAATGTGTGAAAGCGTACGTAATAGATCTCGCTGCGACGTCGTGACTGACCCTCTAGAGTGTGCACGAATTATTGCCGACCCCAATTTTACATCGTTCACGAGCATAGAGGCCGGCATGGTTCTTCTACACAGGCGAAAGCGAAATGTAGTACTGAACAAGAATATTGCAGGTGGCAGTTCAGTACTAGAAATTTCAAAAAAGCTCATGTTGTCGTTCTTTTACAATGTGTGCAAGGTGCAATGGCCACGGGAGGGGGAGGTTCAAGTTTACTATGGTGATACAGATTCTCTGCTGTTAAAGGTAAATGGGACTGAAGATTTATTGGGTGATTTGCAAAAGGGGGTGCACATCAGCTCGCGGATGGATTTCACCAACTGGAATCCATCACTCTACCCCGAGCTGGTGAAACGTCAAGCCCCCAACCAACTATTAATGTTAAAATCAGAGACGGGGAGTGATTTGATATCCCGGGGGGTGTTCCCGGGCCCCAAAGTCTATTGCGTGGAAACTCATAGTGGGGAAGAAAAGAAGGCGTGTAAAGGGGTGCCTACACATTTTGTAAAGAGCAATTTCAACATGAGCGTGTACAGAGACTGTGTAGAAAGTAGCCTAGTGCCGAGAGCACAAGTGCTTGCAATTCGCTCTCTACAGTATAGAAATTATACTGTGAGAGTGGAAAAGAATGCAATGTCGTGTATATCCGACAAGGTCTATGTGCTCGAGAATGGTGTGAGTGTTCTACCCCACGGCCACTACCGTATTTCAGATCGAGTTGAATGCATTGACTATCGCAATCAACTTGGTCTGGATAAATTAACCTAATCTGAATCTAACCACCACTCAACCTTTCACTACCTTAACTCAACCTGTTCATCTAACCCAACCTCAACCACTAACCTGTAGCAGTAGCAGTGATGACAACTATTCTTTTTCGCCCCGCGGCTCCCGGGGGGATGGGGGGGGTCCCTTCCCGCGGCCGCCCAGGGGGGGGGGGGTCCCGCCCGCGGCCGGCCGGCCTTCGGCCCCCGGGGGGGGGGACCCACACACCTTTAAATTCATAATGCTCAACTGTGCTGCTACTAGTTCTAGCGTTTCCCGTGTGTGTGTATTTTCTGTTGTGCAAAAAGTGTTATTGTATAGAAAAGTGTTGTACAAAAAGTGTTTAAGTTGACAAAAAGTGTTGTACAGAAAAGTGTTTAAGTTGATGATGGACAAAAAGTGTTTTTTTTTTTTTTATTGTACATAAAGTGTCAGGTACAGAAATGTGTTTTTTAAAGACAATAAGTGTTTATTTATTGTAGTGTTATCATTGCCCTGTGTTCATGTTGACTGCAAATAGAGTTTTCATTTTGACCGTGAAATTTTGTCACGTTGAACAAGTGTTATTATTTTTATCGTTGTGCAGTTCATGTTGACTGCACAAATATTTGTTTTCATGCAGTGTCGAAATAAATGCTGCCATGTAATATTGTTTTTTTTTTGTTGTTCTTGAATAGATAGATCCATGGAGAAAATTATTACTACTACTTATTCATTGAGCACATATGATTTACAGTTAGTTGTAGTCCGACTGTTGTCAGCAGCATGTATCAATTTAAAACACCCTTCAGATCGTTTCTGTGTGGTCCCTCAATGTCGGGGAAAACAACGCTTTTAGCTAGAATAATTCAAAATTGCGATAAAATGTTTTTGGAAAAGCCGAAAAAAATCTACTATTGCTATAGTATTTGGCAGGAGTCCTATGATAAAATAAAAGCTATTGCCACAACCATACCAATACAATTCATACGGGGACTTGATGTTTTCAATAGTATTGAATCGAACTCGTGGCTAATCATTGATGATTTGGCTGAATCCATTGAACAGTTCTCACAGGAAATGCTACAACTGTTCACCGTTCGCTCCCATCATGAACACATTTCCGTTACCCTAGTTCTACACAATCTGTTTCATCAGAGCAAATGTATGCGAACCCTTGCTTTGAATTGCACCGTCTATATTATCTATCGAGTTGTTCGTGATTCTAGCTCGCTCATAACTCTCAATAAGCAGATATACCCCGGCGCCCCTAAATTTCTATTGTCAGCGTACAGTCAGGCGACTAGCAAGCCCTATGGTTACATTTTGCTGGATCTTAATCAGAGCACGCCCGAGGATCTACGTGTAGTCACCGACATTTTCAACAATGAAATTACAGTATATCTTCCGGTGAACAGTAGAAAAGACTATTAGTCACCATTATGACACTGAAGAAACTACACGAACAACGGCATCTGTTTTCCGTTTTAAGCACTTCAAAACCATTGCTTAGGAAGGCTATACTCAAACACGGTGTTGACAATGATTTCATTAATCTAATATCTGAACTTTGTTTAAATTTAACTGAAGGCAATGTTCAACTGCCAGAAGGTGTTAGACAACAGACAAAGCAACATCGTTCCACTGTACGCGCCTTGGCTTGTAAAAACAAGGGAAAAAAATTTAAAAGAAAACGGCTCCTTCAAGCGGGCGGTAGCTTCTTCACACTTTTACTACCGATAATTGCAGGACTTGTAAACAGTTTTCTCTAGAGAGAATGGCAAAACCATATAAATTGACACCATTTGAACTTGTCCTCTCGCCCATCGAACATTTTGAAGACAATCTAAGCAAATTCATTAACGATGAGAATATTGCCGACGACAAAAAACTGCTTTTTACTTCAAGATGCATTGCGACGTGTGGACAAACATAAACCTTATCGTGAGAGACCTGCCACCGTCACCGCCACCACTGATCCCTCTAAACAGGAAACATCTCCTCAAGATTCTGCAGCAGCACTGCAATCAAAGGAGAAGGAATTGAATTCGATTGTATTGAAAATTGGAAACCTATTGCCTTTGACCTATCGAGAACAGAGTAAAAGAGTATTATCTTATCTCATGTTGGAAACTGCTGGTGAACATCAAGTTCAAGTCGAGAGCACAGGGAAACGAATTATAATTCAGGGAAAAAGTTATAATCTAGTTGATTTAATTTGTGATATGGTGACGAATCGTAAAGGACTCTTATCCTTTGACGATAATCTATACACCTTTCTGTGTGCAATAAACTTTCCCAAAAGTCTTATTGGCAATAAGCAAATTCTAAAGAAACTAAGAGAATATAGTCCTCCTCCAACAACACCATTTAAAAAAGAAGAAGATTCAATATTTGAAGATACTATCAGCAGCAGCGTCACTGATTTTACAACACCTGTGGCTGCTAGTCAAAAGCGAAGACGAATTGATTCGCCCGCCAGTGTGCAAAAGGGGAGTGGACATTACACTACGTGTTTACGCTCAAAATGGATGAAGTTCTGAAAGGTGTCTATGAAAATATTGGCGAGGTGGGAAGTTTAAGTTCTCCCAAAACGCTTTCCAAAGCTGTCTCCGGCACCACCGCCACATTGAAAAATGCAAAAGAGTATCTAGAAAATGAAGCGAGTTACACACTACATCGAAATCACAGGCTTCGCAGTAAACAATATCGACAAACTAAAGCCTTTTTCCCTCTGCATATAATGCAAATGGATCTTTTAACTTTAGATGCAGTTCAACGGCGTCACAATGCACCCTACAAATATATTCTGGTGGCAATCAGTGTCTTTAGTCGCTATGCCTATGCCATTCCACTGCGGTCAAAGAGAGGTGTTGAAGTTGCACGGGCCATTGAAAGTATTCTCGAACAGGATTCGTATAGAAAAATTCAATCGGATCGTGGCAGTGAATTTGTTAATCCCCATGTGCAAAAGGTTCTTTTGAAATATAATACAACACTTTATCATAGTCACAGTCCGATAAAGGCTGCATTGGCTGAACGATTAATAAGAACGATTCGTCTATTAATTTCAAGATATTGCACATTGAAAAATACACCGGCTTTTATTCATGATTTAGATAAAATCATGCAGATATACAACCATCGACCCCATCGATCTCTGTCCAACTCTACACCAACGGATGTTCACTACAGTGAAAATACATTTGATGCTTTTCTAAAGCAATACTCCAAGGGTGAAAAAGAGAAAAAAAGAAGAAGAAATTCAATGTTGGTGATACTGTTCGAATTAATAGAACCACCAATATTTTTGAAAAAGGGAATTATTTATGGAGCACTGAACTTTTTAAAGTGTCCAAAATCCTGGACACCATACCCATAACTTATCGGCTGCGAGACACCAAAGATGATGAGATTCTCGGCGGTTTTTATGAATATGAACTGCAAAAAGTTAGAAACACTAGTGAAATTTATCAAATTGAAAAGATATTAAAGAGTCGTACACGCCATGGCAAGAGACAGTTGCTTGTTCGCTGGCTAGGATACAACTCAGATTTTGATTCTTGGGTCAGTGCTGAAGATATTGACAATGCCCAATGATTTCTATGTGACTTTCATGTCCAATGTTTCTGATCCTCTCTACAATGATTTGAATAGAACAAGTGATTTTTGGACGAAACTCTCCCCCACCATCAAATTCGACGGAAAGTATGAAGTGGCTCTTGTCGACTGTATTCTCAAAAATACCTATGACATCCTGAGAAAGGATCGTAAATATGAAATAAAAATTAGACCCTATGATTGGCCGCCGCCACCAACAGGTGATCAAGAACAAATTCAAAAAATCAATTGGATGGAATATCCATATATTGAATTACCCTACGAGGAACTCACCTGTATGAATGATTTATGTCGTACTATCAATAAAAGAATTTCCGCTCGTAAAAAGGGAGCTTTTCATTTCAACTATTCAAAGGAGGAGGGCAAGATCTACATTAGTTCACCTATTGCCAGTGAAAAGGTTATTCTCAACGATAATCTAAAGGATGTTCTTGGCTTTAAGCTCAATATAATCAATGGTAAAAGTGCCGGAAACACTAATTTCATTTTTGCTGACTACCCGCCTGCCTTCTCCACAGACACCTGTATATTTCTCTACGCTTCATTTGTGGAAACATCTCGAGTTGGTAATTCAAATGTTCCCCTCCTACGAGTTCTTGAACGAAAAACCAATCAAGAACATATTCACCACTACAATATAAAGCATCTTCAGTATATCCCCGTAAACACTTCCTATTTGGAACTCTGTCAGTTAACACTAAGAACCGAATTGGGTGATCCAATAGCAATTTCAAAAGGTTTGGCTGTGATTACATGCCATTTTCGAGCCATCGTTCAACAACAGCAAGATGTCTAATAAAAAAGTGGTATTCACTTGTCCTGATATTGACTGCTATGTTAATACTCTTGGCCCAAGACAACAGGGCAATGGAATGGACTACTACAAAGGTCGCTCGTCAATGTCTGGCTACGGTCTTGGCAGTTGGTTTGCTAAGCTGTTTCGCTCTTCACTACCACTGGCCAGAAAATATCTTGTACCGGCTGCGACAGATTTTGCATCCTCTACACTATACGATTGGGGCTCTGGCAAGGATTTTAAAAAAAGTGCTTCGGAAAATCTTAGGTCCAGTGCGCGAACCCTTGGCGAGAGATTAAAACAGAATGGTAAAGGCTTAAAAAGGTCAAGAAACAATGCATCCCTCATCAGTCTCCACTCAGGTCGGAAACGAAAGACATCATCCCTCTTGTCAAAGAAAAGAAGGAAAAAGCCGACACGTGCTGTAAGAAGAAGCCCCAGGAAGAATAGAATTGTCAGATCGAAACTAGATTTCTTCTCCTAAAATGTCCTACCTACCGCATAAGGATTCTCAACCTTCAATCACCGCCTCATTGAATCTATTCAATGCCGAAAATGTTGATGTGAGTGTCAAGCTTGGATACTATGAACAATTTTATCCACAACAACCCCTCTCCGATAATATCCACTTTCAAATTTATTCTAATGAAGACTACTTTATGGACATGTCTTCAACATTTATAGATTTACAAATGAAAGTCCGGAAATCCGATAATACAATGCCAATTCGGGCCGATGGGATATCCTATGAAAATTGTATACTACATAATTTATTTCGTCAAATTAGTGTCTACATCAATGGCACACTGGTGAGCACAAGCAACAATCTCTCCAACTATACAAGCTATATGCAATTCATGCTGATGACACCCAAGTCATACAAGGAATTGAGAGGTGCCTCCAATGGATATGAATATATTACTAATACTGATAGTACAGATGCACTTAAAAATGCTACAACTAGTGAATTACATCTAGTTGGAAAAATATATCATGAAATATTTAATATACCCCAATGGCTACCGCCCAATGTTAAAGTGGATATAAAATTGACGCTTGCACCCTCCAATTTCATATTGAGAAAAGAACTTGCTGCCAATCCTGATGTAAGTCTCTCCCTCACCTCGGCAATACTTCATGTACGCAAACAACAGGTTATGAGTTCTGTTGCTTTGGCCGTGGAAAAACTGAGAGCCAATGGCAACAATATTAAACTACTTGTTCCTCATACAATCACCAATCAACGTCATATTGCCGTGGGCTCACGCACCTTCACCGATTCATCCTTTATCAATGGTGAAATCCCCTCGAAATTGGCTTTGGCCTTTGTAAAAAGCGCCAGTGCAATAGGATCATGGACTGAATGTCCACATAAATTCGAGATGTTTGGACTTTCATCTCTTGTGTGCAAAGTAAACGGCATCCCACTCTACAATCTATCTTTTGATAAATCCTATAGAACATTGTACGAGTTGACCATGCAAACCCTAGATCACGATTCGCAACTATTTGAAAATGGTATAACCGAAGATATGTTTGCTAAAACACATGGTATCATTGTACTGGATTTGTCGGGTACACAGGATATGAGTATAGTACGTACGGGGAGTGTGCGTTTAGAGTGTACATTTGCCGACCCATTGGCTGAGAGTATTGCCCTAATCTCACTAAATCAATATGAAACCTATTGGGAAATCACTCCCGAAGGCAGTGTTCTACTAGACTTGGCGCCATGAACACCAGTCAAATAATCAATGTATTTAATATGGACCCCTACATGTCCCAGTACAAATCCTATTGTCTGCCCTCAGACTATCTTGGAAAAATTCGAAGTGTCAACAATACCTTGATTATTGTTAATAGCAGTCCATCGACTGTGCTGACGGGTCATTGGCTGTGCATCTTTCAAACAATGAAGACGATTGAATTTTTTGATCCTCTTGGTCTACCCTATACATTCTACACACCCCACATCAGCAACTATATTGAGAGCAGTGGGAAAACTATTGTTCAAAATCGGAAGAGGGTTCAGGATCTAACGACTAAAAGCTGCGGCTTCCATGCACTACTATATTTTGTGTTCCGATGTCGCGGCTATACTTACAAGCAGTTTCTCCACATTTATGTTGACAATCCACGTCTGAACGACTTTCTAGTGGAAAATATCCTCTCAGACCTATATAGTATTGATTTCAGTGCCCTAAGAGTAAAGTGCTTAAAAAATGTTTGTGAATTTGTTTATTAATAAAATGCATATATATATATACAACAATGTCTTTAAATCTTCACTTTAGATTTCTTCATCTTCGATGTATAGGCAACTGTCGTGAACCACTAATGCTGGTAAATCATTTGGATTCACTGTATATTGATCCTGATTGACTGCAAAGTCAGGGTCACATTTTCTACAGTACAATGTAACTTCACTCTTGTCATATCTCTTTGTATAGTCAATGATACTATTTGCATTCATATTATGAAATTCACGAGTTTCAATCTGTCTATTTGAAGCAATATCACATACAATGTTTTCAAATGGTGAATCACATTCCGTCACAGCCAAATAAAAATCACTTGGTTTATAGTCATAGTAGGTGGTGTCATCACAGCGATGACGTAGAAACCAGATTGTCTTGTTACCCCAGCAGTTGAATCGTAGACCAGATTCCTCTTCCCAGAATAATTTAAATCCACGACGATACCAATCTCGTAGAAATAAACTAAAATCACGTTTGGGATTCTTTCCAATCATAGCGGGGTAAGTATTCTCCCACTGATCACATTTATCATAGTGACAATTGGAGCACAGGTGTCCTCTAGGATGCGAGTCACACACCTCCTCAAGACATGAATTACATCCTTTAATTTGTACTGCATAGCCTCTATGTAATTTACAAGGATTACATAATTTACACTTTTCACTATAGTCATCAATAATTGTACAATTCTCACATTGATTCCAACTGCCAAGAGTGTACATGCACAATGGACATATATAGAACATTTTTCGGTTTCCGATGTCAACTCACTCACAGCTAAAACGAAACTGATCCTCTTCGTTCAATAAATTCAAGGTGGAGGGAAATGGTGGGAGAGAGGAGTAGCTCTGTGACGTTACCTCTTTCGAATGATGGTGGAGCCATCTACATTGAATCCACTGGCAATATTTTCAAAAGTATATCCACAATATGATTCTGCTTTGTTTCAATTAATATATCAATAAATTGACTATATGCATTTGAATCACATTTTAAAAGTTTCATACAATAGTCCAATGGGGGAGAATCACTCCTCATTATATTGTCAAGTGTTCCCTGACATGAGAATATCCTGCGTTTAAGAGATAACTCGAGAAAATCATCATCCAGAATCAAATGTTTTTCCATAAACACTAGATTTGATCTAATTCTCTCTTTCTCAAATTTATTCATTTTTCAATCCTTTCACTCCGACCGCTGACTCTAGACTGACCCTGATTCGTTAGCCTAACCTGACCAGAAAAGAAAGAGAACATTATCGATTTCGAAACAATTTTATTGAATAATTACAACAACAACATCAATAATACAGAGCATGTACAATCAGCGATACTGTTTATTGTCTTCAATATGTTTCACCAATGCACTTAAAGCACATTGAAGTCTATTCACATGTGCTATATCAACTTTAGCGGCGAAACATAATTGATCCTCCATTTTAAATTTGCTCAAGGATATCACATATCTTGCATATACTGCATCCCATTCCAGACAAAGCCGTGATCCTTTCGTGATTTCCACCGCAATGTTTGGTGCTCTTGTACTATTATCATCAACTCCACTATCAACTTCTAATAGTGTAAACATTCCACTCATCGCCATCGTCAACACAAATATATATCCAAATGAGTAAAGTCAAAACTGTTCTTCTTCTTCTCACTCCTTTGAATTCTATTCACAGACTAATAAGACTCTAGCAAAAAACCCGTTCCTTATATTCCCTCCGCCGCTAATATGTAAGCACGTCTCTGATTGGCTGAGAAGGAGGATGTATCCGACTCGCTGATTGACTGAGAAGGAAACACGTGATCTAACTGTTTCCGGGAATGTCATAACATTTGGCAAATTCCTGTTTTTTTTCATTCTCACTGAGAAAACCATATAACAGACATGAATTGCTGTTGACATCCATGAAAAACATCAAATAAATTGACCAACACACATAACCATCCAAGAAATAACCATCAATGTGAGAAAATTCATGTTTTTTCCATTCTCACTGACAAAAACCTATATATATATATATATATATTAACAGACATGAATTGCTGTTGTCATCCTTAAATGTGATAAAGTTCCTGTTTTTCAAAATTCTCACTGACAAAAACCATGAAAACAGACATAAATGTGAGAAAATTCATGTTTTTCAAATTCTCACTGACAAAAACCATAAAACATCCATAATTTGATGTTGACATCCGAGAAAAACATCAAATAAATCGAACAACACACATATCCATCCATGAAAACAACCATAAATGTGACAAAATTCATGTTTTTCCAAGTGAGAAAATTCCTGTTTTTTCATTCTCACTGAGAAAACCATAAACCACGTGGTGGGGTCACGAGCTCATGACCCCTCTCTACTAACGTGAACAAAGTCTTTTTTCTTTGTCCTTCATTACACAAGCAGTTTATCGATTATTTCTTCGTAGATCAAGAAGGTAATAAACTCAATTATCTTTAATCAAGGAGGCATACTTGTGCCTCTTTAAAGAGGCGACCCACCACAATGTTAAGCGATTTCCGGTCCTAGAGGTCGGAGAGAGACAGCGGTGATCGCATTTTGTAGCCCAAGCTCAAACTAAGAAACGTGCAAAATTTCCTCCTCCTCCGATATTATCTTCATGGAATAAACTGGGCCTGAAGTTTCGACCGTCCCACAACATTCCCCTTTAACGTTGTCCGATTGGGCTGAAATTTAGCGGTTAAGCTTTCCTAGGGCCCGGGAGCTTATCCTCGAAATTTCAGCTTAATCCGGTCACTCCTTCCTTGTTTTCCAAAAACCAGATATAGCCACTTAATGTTCATTTCTCTTTTTTTTCATTAGCCACGCCTACAGATCACAGTTGGCAACGGATCCGGGTGAATGAGGACTCATTCGAAGCGGAATTCGACCTGTTACGGCCTTTTGATATTTTCAGACTGAAAAAATTATCCCCCGAATTTACATTTACGAAAAACCTCGTTTTCCTATAAGAGCCCATCTTAATTTTTCCCACCACAGTCCCCCTTTAACTTTGTCCGATTGGGCTGAAATTTAGAGGATAAGCTTTCCTGGGGTCTGGGAGCTTATCCTCAAAATTTCAGCTCAATCAGATAACTCCTTCTCTGTTTTCCAAAAACCAAATATCAAGTTTTGTGGGGATTTGCTTGCGTCAAAAATAGATTGCAGAGACTAAAAATAATATAACAAGTGTCTCTGTGGTACAGTGGTCGCTACTCCTGACTGTCAGGCGGAAGACCCGGGTTCGGGTCAGTTTCTTTTTTTAAATCCAGTCTATTACATCCTTCGGCTCAACAGGCGTCTCCAGAAGAATATCACAGTCGGCCTTCAGGTCACAGGTAAGTCTCCACTGCTTTGATAACATGCCGTATACCCGCATGCTCGAAGACAAGTTGAAAAAAGAAAATCTTACTGTGCATTTGATTTGAGTATTCAGGAATTAAAAGCCTTAACACAAGAATCTTCAAGAGCGGGGGGTAAAGAGCGAGGCGTTGAGGAGGGCACAGCCCCTTTCATATACGGAATAATTACGTTCGTTTTAAGTTTTAATGTCGCTCCTTACCTTTACTTAAATTTTTTTTTTATTTAAAGGCTGCGAAAGCGGGGGGTTGGGGGGGCGGCAGCCCCCCAACTGTACCTCCTAATCCCTGTACGTTTTAAGGTTCGAACTTGTGACTCAGCCTCTTTAACTCTTTAGAAAACGTAGTTTTTTTCAAATAATTTTTATAGGCTTCATTCTAAAGTTGCAGATAACAACAAACTTTGTTTTGGAAATACTTTTAACACATAAAAAGGGGCTAACAGTGCACGATTAAATTCTCAGATATTCTTATGACCACAATTTTGACGACGACATAGCTCTTCCGGCTCATTTCACAGAAGATATGCAAAGGAATATTGAGGAGTTACCTTGTAGAGGCTCCAAAACAGGTCTGCAGATCAATGTAAGCAAGACCAAATCAAATAGCTTTATCACTTAGCTTGCACCAGATTTAAAATTTTGAGAAAGTGAGATTGAGGAAGTTAGTGAATTCAATCACCTGGTTAACACGCTAACTCAAGACCACAGTTGTTAAAGAGCGATTATATTTTATATTGCTTATGCAGTTGCAGCATTCTCGTAATTAAAGAATACTTAGAGATGAAAACAAATACTCACTGAAGCTTGTGCTGTGCCTGTTCTATATTAAATAAAAAAAAACAAGTTTTTTAAACTGGAAGTAAGGAGCGACATTAAAACTTGAAACGAACAGAAATTATTCCGTATATGAAAGGGGCTGTCCCCTCCTCAACGCCTCGCTCTTTACGCCAAAGTTTTTATTGTTTTAAGAAATAAAGTTGTGAGACAGAGTCAAACTTTAACGTAAAGAGCAAGGCGTTGAGGAGGGGACAGCCCCTTTCATATACGGCCCTTTCATATGTCGCTCCTTACTTTCAGTTTAAAAAACTTGTTTTTTTTATTTAATTTCTGATCGTTTTTTAGTTAATGCAGCTTTTATTTTGGCTAACCGTCATTGAATAAGTAAACAAAATTTGCATGAAAATTTTACTTTTCTTTTGCTAAATGGATGTCTTTACAAATTAACTTACGTAACTAACTTCTATATTCGTATGTTTTTCTTCTGGCAAAAAATACAAAGTTGCAGATTTTTGCAGATATGAGCTTGAAACCTATGTAATAGGGTTTTATGATACGCTGAATCTGACGGTGTGATTTTCCTTAAAATTCTTTCACTTGTAGGGGATGTTTCCCCCCTTTTTAAAAAATCGGGTAAATTTTCTCAGGCTCGTAGCTTTTGATGAGTAATACTAAACTTAATAAAATTTATATATTTAGAATCAGCATTATAAACACATTCTTTTGATACATTTATTGACATCAAAATTCCGTTTCTACAAGTTTTGATTACTATTGAGCCGTATCACTTGTTTTTTTATTGTTTTTTTTATTACGTATATGTTATTACGTATATGAGGGGGTTCTCCCCTTAGTCAATACCATGCTCTTTACGTTAAAAGTTAAAAAAAAGTCTGATTCACAAACCCCTGAATCACAAAGGCCGTTTAACTAGAATAGATAGCTCTTTTGAAAGCACTAAAAAAAACTGTAGCGTAAAGAGCGAGGTATTGACTTGGGGGAGAACCCCCTCACATACGTTATAATTTCTGTTCGTTTTAAGTTTTAATGTTGCTTCTTACTTTCAGTTGAAAAAACTTGTTTTTTTATATTTAATTTCTGATCGTTTTTTAAATAATGCTTGGAAATCCGGCGCCCCTTCATAGAAATGTCTCTTACCCCAAAGAAACATCCTCCACGGAAAGATTCTCCAGAGTAACCCCCTCCTCTAGCCCCCCTCCAGAAAAAAATCCTGCCTGAAAATGTCTGTATACTTCCCAATAACCAATAAATAATGCTGGCAAGTCCGGCGCCCCCTTCATGGCAATTTCCCTTCCCCCATGAAAACTTCCTTCATGGAAAGATCCTCCAACATAACCCCCAACCCACCCTTCCTTCCCACTACCAGATAAAAACCCTCCTGAAAACTTCTGTATACTTCCCAATAACCAATAACATTGGGTAAAGTTCATAACTTTTAGCCCTCCCCCTGGGGACTTCGGGGGATTAAGTCATCTTAAAAGACATATTTATCATATTTTCAACCATGCTGAACAAAATGGCTATCTCAAAATTTTGATCGGGTGACTTTGGGAAAAAAATAAGCGTGGGAGGGGGCCTAGTTGCCCTCCATTTTTTGGTCACTTAAAAAGGGCACTAGAAGTTTTAATTTCCGTTCCAATGAGCCCTCCCACGATTTTCTAGGACCACTGGGTCGATACGATCACCCCTGGGAAAAAAAAACAAAAAAAAAAAAACAAACAAAAAAACAAATCACGCATCCGTGATCTTTCTTCTGGCAAAAAAATGCAAAATTCCACATTTTTGTAGATAGGAGCTTGAAACCTCTACAGTAGGGTTCTCTGATACGCTGAATATGATGGTGTGATTTTCATTAAGGTTCTATAACTTTTAGGGGGTCTTTCCCCCTTTTTTTGAAAATCAGCCAAATTTTCTCAGGCGCGTAACTTTTGATGGGCAGCACTAAACTTGATGAAAGTTATATATTTGAAATCAGCATTGAAATCTAATTCTTCTGATGTATCTATTGGTATCAAAAACCCGTTTTCTAGAGTTTCGGTTACCATTGAGCCGGTTCGCTCCTTACTTACAGTTCGTTACCACGAACTGTTTGATCAACACATTTTCCACGTTGTCATTTGAATGTGAATTGATTTAAAAAACTTTTTCCACAAAATAAGTTTTTCAAAGAAAAGTAAAGAACTCCATTAAACGAAAATGAGCAAAAATAAAATCAAATAATCTACCAAGCGTGAAACTACCACAAATCAGCATCGATAAATAAATGAAACCCAAAACGAACAGAAATCAAAATAATTAACCGAGTCAAACTCAAACGAGCAGAAATGAACATAAGTTGGGCGCAAAACCCCTATGCCTTCCCAAGGCCAGAACAAAATTTGCACTTTACTGAAAAAATATAAATGTTTTTACTTTTATAACTTTAATAAATCAAATAATATTAACATTTTGATTACTAAATGTCAGTATATGTATATTAAACTGACAATGCACATTCATTTGTATTTTTTCATCAAAGTACAAATTTTTTTCTGGCCTTGAGAAGGCATAGGGGTTTTGTGCCCAACTTATGTTCATTTGGGGAAATGGTGGACGTGGAAGGGGTGTTAGTTACTTTCCAATTACCTTCGACTATTAAAAAGGGCACTAGCCATTTCAATTTCCAATCGAATGAGCCCTTTTTGAAGTTTCTACGACAACGCGTTATATAAAAACCTCATATGCCCCCTGGGCATAATTCACAACTCTTACCCAGAGGGCTGGGGGGGGGAGGTTGTCATCCTCAAAGACCTAATTTCCAGAACTTAAAACTACGTGGAATAAAATGGCTATCTCAAACGTTTGATTAGATGTGTCTGGGGAAAAGGAGGGCGTGAGAGGTGGGATAGTTGCCCTCTAATCACTTTCGACTATTAAAAAGGGCACCAGCCCTTTGAATTTCCAATCGAATGAGCCTTTTTGAAAGTTTCTACGACAACGCCTTCTATAAAAACCCTTATATGCCCCCAGGGTATAACTTACAACCCTTGCCCTAAGGGCTGCGGGGGACAGTCCTCAAAAACATAATTTCTATCTGGAAATTTTGAATTTTTCTAAAAATTGTGATTGGATGTGTTTTGGGAAATGGTGGGCGTGGAAGGGCTGTTAGTTGCCTTCCAATAACTTTCGACTATTAGAAGGGCTTAAGCCACTCCAATTTCCAATTGAATGAGCGCTTTTTGAAGTTTCTACGACAACTTCTTCGATACGAAGTGCCCCCAGGGCATAACTTAAAATCCTTGCCCTGAGGGATGTGGGGGAGTGTCCTCCTCTTTACTTAGTCCCCGTATCTTGTCTCGTTGTCGAGTGTCCCCGTTCTTTACTTAGGCAGCGCGATCGTGCTGAAAATATGATTTATACAACAACTTTCTATATAAAACTTATGTGCCCCCAGGGCATATCTTACAACCCTTGCACTGAGGGGTCTGAGGAGTTTATCATCCTACAAGACCAAATTTCCAGAATATTCAACTACGAGAGGGGGTTTAGTTGCCCTGAAATCACTTTCCACGGGGGTTATGTGGGAGGATCTTTCCATGAAGGAAGTTTTCATTGGGGAAGGGACATTGCTATGAAGGGGACGCCGGACTTCCCTGTATTATTTAAAAAAAAAATCAGAAATTAAATATAAAAAACGGGGGTTATGTGGGAGGATCTTTCCATGAAGGAAGTTTTCATGGGGGAAGGGACATTGCTATGAAGGGGACGCCGGACTTCCCAGCATTATTAAAAAAAGATCAGAAATTAAATATAAAAAGAACAAGTTTTCAACTGCAACAGCAGTAACATCAAAACTTTAAACGAACAGAAAATATTACATACATGATTGGGTTCACCCCCTAGTCAATACCTCACTCTTTAAGCCAGAGATTTTTTAGTACTTTCATAAGAGCTATTTATTCTAATTATCGGCCTTGGGGAACAAAATTCAAACTTTCGCTTAAAGAGCAAGGTATTGACTAGGGGGCGAACCCCCTAATATACGTATTAAAAATATATGAATATAGAAGTTCTTTACGTAAGTTACGTATATTTATTACTAATAAAAACATTCGTAAATAAAATGAAACAAGTTTCGAGAAAGCCATTTAACCAAATAAAAGTAAATTAATATGAAAATTTTGTTTTAATTATTTATGTACTGTGAGCCAAGATCAAAACCTGCATTTATTCAAAAACGTTCAAAAATTAAATAAAAAAAATAGTTTTTTTAACTGAAAGTAAGGAGCGACATTAAAACTTAAAACGAACAGAAATTATTACGTATATGAAAGGGGCTGCCCCCTCCTCAACGCCTTGCTCTTTACGCTAAAGTTTGACTTTCTCACAACTCTATTTTTTTTAAGCAATAAAAAACTTTAGCGCAAAGAGCGAGGCGTTGAGGAGGGGACAGCCCCTTTCATATACGGAATAATTTCTGTTCGTTTTAAGTTTTAATGTCGCTCCTTACTTTCAGTTAAAAAAAAACTATTTTTTTTATTTAATTTTTGAACGTTTTTGAATAAATGCAGGTTTGTATTAATAATGACAGCTTGTGTCCATATTTCTGCATATTACTGCTTATTAGACAGTGCAAGTTGTCAGTTTTTTTATCTCTTCCTCTTTTCCCCCTCCTTTCATGTTATTTCTTTTCTGTTTTAGTTTCTTTTAAATTATTATGTGTTACACTGTAACTGGTAATTTTTGATTTATATATTGATTTGTGTTGCAAATATGTGTTTTTCCTCGTGATACTCCACATATTGTGCCTCTGTACAGTGTGGGTTAGAAATAAACAATAATAATAAAAATAATGATGAAGTTTATAGACATGCAAAAATTGAGACAGCCAAAGAAAAGAGCAAGGAACGGTATGATTATGCTAAAGATTACCGAAAGAAACATGAGAAAAAAATTGCTACCAGAATAATGGATAGATACTGGGGTGACAAAAGCTATAATGAAAATTTTAATTCTCTACGAGGTTGTACCAAAGAACGCATAAGGACAAAGGAAAAAAATTACATTCAAAAATACAAGAAGATGGCGAAAATGCAGGCTGAACTTCGTAAATTGAGAAACATTTTACGTATGTTTAACCAGGATCACGAAAAGTATTCAAAATTACAGATTAAAATTCTACTTGAAAGAGCGGATGCTGTTGAAAAGTCGGCTAGAAATGCTCTGGCAAAACTTCATAGTAATATCCAAAAGAAATGTTGTCAGTTTAATGAAAAGCTTCCAAGGTATGGATTGGCATCTGTGGAACAGTTTATAGATGCAATGGAAAAATATTCGACAACACAGTGAATATACGCAGGTGTACTTCTTAGAAAATTCGTATATTAATTTTGGAAGGAGCAATTGCAGTTTGTGTAGCAGTAATAAAAATATATATACAGGCATACCTATCAACAGCGAAGGAAAAGCAATGTTTTTCATTTATTGCAAAAACGAACCTGTTAGGGTTATTAGTATATGTCTTAGTAAGACTTTAGAACAAATTCCTGGAACACCTCCTCAAGAAAAAAGTATTTCTAACTGTGTTTTAAACAGTTCTTTCAGTTCTACTGAATATTTGACAATAAATGCTCTGTGTTGTAGAACAAGATGTCCTGAAAAGTACAAGACAACTATTGAAAATGCTCTGAAACTAGATCTGACTAGGAAATTATGATAGCTGAAGTCACCTATAACAATCTGAGTAAACATTCAAAAACAAAAATTGGGCAGCAGGTTACATGGCAATGTCATTCTGATATCTGCAAGCTCTATCCGACGGATATTGAATTATGTCAAATTCTTTTTGAAATCCTTGAAATTAATAAAGCATTAAAATTTTCAACTGAAAAGATGGTTAACTTCTAACTTGGCGGCTTGGATTTTTGTGAAATCAATTACTGGGACAAAAGAAAGCGTGGGCATCTGTTGTACTGCAGCCTAAATGAGGAATGTCAGAGCGATTTGCCTTCTCTAAGGGCACAAGCTCCACATTTTCCTGTCTTGACCTGTTTCATTAATAGCGTACATAAGGTAGTATCAAAATCTAAGATTATAAAACACATTAATCTACTATAAGTCGAGGGTTCGGAAACATAAAACTAACTTACGAAGAAATACTTTACGATTGAGACGTTTTTAAAGCTATAGATTTTACAACCAGAAATTGGATTTATTTTGATGGCTCAAAATAAACGTCAAAATTTTTGAACACGCTAAAATGATTCTTATTTGCATTGAAAAATGTTCATCCCAATTTAAAATATAACAAGGTATCTACATCGATCAATGTTTCTCCCTTTGAGATTCAACCAAGGTTTAACTAAAATATTCACGAAAATACTTTAACGGAAAGGAGAGGCCCCGAACTCAGATACGGCTGCAGCAAGGTGTTAGTAGTAGTAGTGATTTATCACTATTTCTAGTGATTTCTTTATATTGCCTAAACAGAAACCACTAAATATGCACATAAATCACAAGATTATTGAAGAAAATAACTAAATCAACCAGAAAAGCACTAACATCTAGTGATTTTTTGTCACCGGGTGGCATCCGTGGCAGTAGTACGAAAAGCACTCCCCCCTTTGAGACTCTACAGGAATGTAAAGGCCTGTGAAGATCAATTTATATTAAGAATTAAAATAATGTGTCTCAATGTAACGAAAAAAAAATCAATGTCGATTGCCAAAACTTCAACTGAGGCCAGTTTCGAATGAAGAGAAAATTTAAAGAGACGGACCAAAACGAGGGCTTCAATCAAAAATTGGGTCATCATCATAAAATTCCAAATAAAAATTTTCAAAATCCTAGAACGAAAACAAAAAAAGACACCCAAAAAACTGACGAATGTCCTCCACAAAACAAGAATTATAGTTTTTTACTAGAAGAAAATTTATCTTAGCTTGCTCGTTTATCTCATTCTAGTCAAAAGCGACGCTTAAACGATACGATTCATTTTGCTGAAGGACCTTACGCAACAAACTTAATTCATAGTTTCCATTAAGCTTTCAAGACATTTTTTTTTTAGAATGAAAATACAAAGAAAAAGACAATAAAATTCAATACAAAACATTTTTTTTAATTAAACAATAATTCATTTTAGCAGGCTTGCTTTCAGAAATACAGTTAAAATCCATAAATTTTCTTTTACAATCTTAAGAAATTATCTAATTCTTGTAGAAAGTAGAAATTTAGCAGTAGACCCAAGTAGAAATTTATCTCAGCATACTTTTTTTCAGAAAACAAAGATAAAAACACACAATACTTTACAATCGTGCAAACAAACATTTACTTCACTCAAGAAGAAAAGGAACCATTCACATTCGGCCCAGGCATCAAAGTTCTGTTCACGTGTGCTTAGTTAGATAGCGGCCATTAGTTAGTACAAATGGTTATAAAAGAGGAGGCAACTTATAATTTACTAATAATGATAATGCCTAGACAATAATGTCTCGTAAAACATGCCTGTGAATTGGCCTTAAGGTGATACGATGCCTTAAAAATTATTTTGTGAGCTTCCACACCGGCTGAAAGTCACAAAGACAAAGAACGCATTTGTGGTTTGAGTAAAAAGACAGTAAAACTATGCGTCACTTTTGTCGGCGAACGAGTCAATCAAAGTGGTTTATATCACATGGAACTTCCAACATGACTAAATTGCTCAGATGATGATTCATTTGAGCGTATTTTTAGCATTAATCAAGCAAGTATGCTAAAGAAGTTTTACGAACTGCTATTTCCTGAATTTTTTAAAGAAAATTCTGCTCCGTTTAATCGAAAACACATAATTCACACTTCCTGACGAATTAAGTTTCATTAAAACCGAACTTCTCTATTTCCGGCACACAACAAAAGAAGTTAAATGGGTTTTCCAAGATTCCCACGAAACTAAGCGTCGGCTTTAAAATTTCTATCGTTTATCCGGCTCTCTTACCCACGCTCTGCAAGTTATGGTGAGATTGGCCAATTAATTCTAAACAGTTGGCCAAACAAACTGACAAAAGTTTATAATGGACAAGATAGAGTAATCCTGTAAAGTACCGTATCCCCGTAAGCAATACACAGACTTTGATCTTCAAGTTACATCAAAAGTCTCCGATTCACTTAAGAGATAAAAAAACGAAACAAAAACAAGTATTGACTCATTTATATTCTTTTTCCTCAGTAGACCGTTTTCTTGACTTTGCTTTCACTTTCGAGCTACTTGAATCCATTCGACTTAAATTTAGAGAAGAACAACGCTTTCCAGTACGTGAAGTAAGCGAGTATTGGTCACTCCGCAGTTCTATTTGCATTATTGCTACGTGATTGACAGGTGGCATCATAGTTTCTAGAAAGAAAAACAGTGAGTTTAACGCAACGAATAATGTACATAAAAATAAACGATGTACTCGCGGTAAACACGAACTGTGAATGATTTCTAGGATACGCACAATCCAAAAAATTATAAATATTCCCACATCTAAAATATGCATAACGTACATACATCTAATGGGAGTGTCCCTCTGTACTATAATAAGCTATGGTTTTTGATTTGTATTGTGCTAAGATTTGCCACGCTCTTAGATGTGCTGAAGAAGCAGCAGGTCCAATTCGAAGAATCTGCATCGGCACTCAAGTCCTCGATCGGTGATTACAACACAAAACTCTCCGAAGCGTGCTGTAGTGCGGAGCTTTGGTCCTCCTTCTGGAAAGATAATGATTGTCCTGGGTATGGTGTTTTGAATGATATTCGGCTCTATACAAAAAACTTTTCGCAAGTGAGCTAGCTCATCAACGTGAAGGTATTGTTGATTTATATTCGCCTAGAGTTTCTGCTTCATCCAATTCCATTTGAAAATCTCGTGCTCCCCCTAACACTACATCCTTGAATACTCCCAAGGATTCCTAAATCTTATTGAGTTGAAAACCCATTTTTCAAATGAATATTCTGCAGAAGATCCAACTTTAGCGTTTAAATATGAATCCGAACTTGATAAATTTCTATCTATTTACCCAGAGTCCCACTACGTTGTTACACTGTAAGCCTTAAAAACGGCAGTCTCCAAGCTGAAACAGAAAGCTTTGGTTGGTATAGATAATATTAGTAAACTACATGTTATACACGGAACCCCTTTGCTCTTGTCACACCTAGGATTGCTCATGCAGATGATTTTTTTTATACTTTTACGTTACCGTCGTCTTTTTGCATTGACGATCTCACTCCTGTCCCCAAGAAAGGCAAATCTAACATTCAGTTTTCAGCTTTTACGCTTATGACGATCTCAGTTACATTCTGTAAACTGTTGAGCTGCTTTTCGTTGATTAGTAGCGGGAGAAATACAGCAATCCGCTATACCCGTTTGGTGTTCAAAATAAAATAGGGTGCGTTGATGCCCTTAGTGTTATAGCTAATGTCCTAATGGGTGCTGAACTGGCCCAAGAAAGTCTTGTTCTAGCAGCACATGATGCAGGCATGCATTTGACTCATTGGTATAAGGAGCCATGCTCCTTCATACGGCAAAAAGAGGCGTTCACTCCTCTGTTATTCGCACCTTGAAAAACCTATATTCGCGGCTAAAAGAACGCATTAAAATTACAAATCCATTTAAGTTACCGTTTCCAAATTCATCTAATCTAACATGTGCTCCAAGAAATGACTCTCTTTTCCCAGTAGCCTATCAAATGATCTGATTAGTTTTGTTTCTGTTTATAAAGGTACGCGTCAAGGTGCTATCACTTCGCCTACTCTTTTTAACAACGGTGTCTTAGACGCTGTATCAAAATGCATATCCTCATTCATTGAGGCAGCAACAGACATGACGCTTTTCTGTTAGGGGGACAATGTCCCTAATCTTAGCAGATTGATACAGCGTATCGAAGAAAACCTCACAATGCTTGAGAGTATTCTAAATTGGGTTTGGAATTTAACTCTGAAAATCTAAGATTCTTCTATTTGATTACGGTAATTCGGATCCCACCCCGTCAGTCCAGCTGGGACGTTCTTTAAGAAAGCCAGTTGAGCAATTTGTTAATCTTGGTCTCCCAATTGGGCCCTCCCTAAAGCAAACCCGTTTGCTGCTCATTTCCCACCTTGAAAAAAATATGGTTCTTCCTATGCTTCGGTTGTCCGAAATAAAAAAAAACGCTTCAACCACATAATCCCTGACAAGTGTATAATTTAACAGCACTATTTCATTTTCTTTACACAGTACTATTTTGGAAGATTTTCTAACAAACAGATAAACGTAAACTCCGTACAGTATATTTCGAATTTGCAAAATATTTACTTCATTTATCCCCGTGGATCGAAAATTTAGCATTAATCTGCAAACATCAAATAGTAAACCGAGGAGTAGCTCTATCAAAATGTATTTTGAATCAACATCAAAATCAGTTTTCATCCTTGGTATCCCCTGCTCACACAATGATGCTTAAAGTTGTATGTATGTAACAGTTGTTCTGTGTTTCATAGATCATCTTTATTAATTGTTCTGATAAACGTCGTGATGGCTTTTATTTCTTATTCCTATTTTTGTCATTTTCTCGATTTTGTACGCTGTCTCTATGTACTTCTTTTGTATTGTCTGACGCGTTAAAAATAAATAAATATAGATCCTAGGATTGAAATGTTTGCCAAATTGTTTTCCCTCCCCCCCCCCACTGAAACTCTTCTTATAACAATTGAATCACTGTGACCCGAAGAATACTTTGGATACGCGCTGCTAAAGTCTTGGAAGTTGTCCAGCTGTTCATTTTTCGAAAGTACTTTCTTAGCAAATTTTATGTTTCTTCTATTCAATTTTTCAGCAGGTATGATGTATTCCGGTGGAAGACATAGATTCGGAGAAGGGTCATAATATTTGGAGCCAGCTATATTTTTTTTATTGTTTTTTTTTCTTCCAGACCTCTTTTACAGTATCCATTTTTGAGAATTGCTTTTCCTTTTCTTCCTCTTTTTGTTGCTCCATATCAATATCCATTCGTTTTCTTGAGCTAGTAATTTTAGAGGTAGGGGAATAGTTATTCAAGAAAGTAATCCTGTTTGAAATCATGGGTATAGCATTTCTATAACTCGTTTCCACGAATTCACCAGGATCCATGGGACTTTTCATTATTTTGAAATAATTTTCTACTGATGCATTTGTATGCCTAGTAAATCTACCATTTAGAATTATTGCAGTTGTTAAGGGGGAGAGTTTAATAATTATTTGTTCTAGCCTATGACAAACATTCAAACTATAATAACGATTTAATTCCCTGTCCCTACTATTATCCTTTGAGCACTCATCATGAAAAGCAAAGAAAGATATAAAAGGATTTTCATCATCAGCGTCACAATTACCAGTAAACTCACAATCGTCTATAGTCTTGTCTTCAGAGACAGCATCTGGTTTTGAACCTTAGGCTAGAAGGTTCACTTACAGATTTTAATAGATCCAGTGCTCTTGATTTTACCTTATCTGTAATATATTTTTCGGTTAAAAATGCTCTTAAACAGGTCCAGTATTCTTTTATCGACTCCAACGATTCTTGTTTCATTATAATAGCTACTGAACGAACTATGAAGTCAGTTGTCTTAGAATCTTTGTACTCAAGAACCTATAAATAAATTTGATCATATGTGCCGCACATATTGTTAGCTTAGTTATTTTTATTATGTTGACACCTTTTTTATACCACATCATAACACCAGTTCAAATACTGTATTAACGTATCTTTATTTAGTGCCTGAAGAACTGCATACATCACGGCCCAAGAAAAATCTGTTACTATAAAAGGAACACTTTTTTTGTTCTACGGTATAGCGGACAGATAAAATCTTCTAAATTTACCGTAATGGCTCGCGTATCATGTGTATCACTTACCGCATCAAAGTAGGAAACTAGAGGAAGGCCCGGTCCTCCACCTCCTGATACAAATGAATACAAGAATTTTTTTTATTGCTAGGCCTTATTTTACGTATTATCCCCCCCCCCGTTGTATCCAAGTGAAGCTAAAGATCCTGGTTAATTCTTAATTCTTGTGTGGCCAATTCCATCTGCTTTTCTGAAAAAAGTACTATGCAAAATGGATGCCATGACAGTCTTTGGACGTACCCATTTATGCTGTTATTTTTTTTGGTTTGATTCATTTATACTTGTTGCCGCTTGAAATGTTTTCATCTTGATCTCCAATTCCAAGAAGGGATGTAGTTGAGTTTTTAGATATTTCGAAAGGTCTGACAGAGCCTTATGATGGACATTTAAGCTAAAGGGCAGCATGAATATTTCGTTTTCGTCATTTGATTCTAAAAATCTGTGCTGGTTTTGTTGGAACTGACCATAATCATACCCTTTGTCTTGTAGTTCCTCCTGTTTTTTCTTCCTTGCAACACCCGAGAGTTCCTTTTGGCCCTCTTGGATTTATCATGACACGCTATTCCCACTTGATCTACATCAAAAGTGATTGTCATGTCCGTGGTAGTTATAATCTCGTCAATAGTGCATCTAGAACTAAACCTGTATTTTGCGTTACATCCTTCAAGTTTGCATTCTGCGCTAGACTCTATCTTATTCTTCGTATGATTATTTAAAAAAAATTATTTGACACTCTTTTTTAAAATAATTTCTGATTAAAGAGGTATAACCTTTTTTCCTTATACTTATCTTGCCAAGTTCGTTACATTCATAAGTGTTCCTAAGCTCTTTTGTCAGCACTTCTAGGATGAAACTGTTTTTGTAATCAGTTTTGTGCATCTGGCTTCTTCATGCTGGTTTTGATTTGTTTTTGGGGTTTCCGGCACCTGTAAATTTAATTTGAATGGTTACTTTCGTCACTTTTAGCATTTACAACATTTAAATTGTAATTCCACAATTTTATTAAACCTGAAACTGAATGTATTTCTTCTCGAACGTGACCCCTCCCACCTTAATGCAGCTTAAAAAACTGTTATTAACAGTTATTAATAAATAAAAACAAATCTTAAAGAAGTAGAGTTAAATTGAAACTTTAAACAGACATTTATAATTTCTGGTCAAATCGCAATTATGACTTCTGTTAGTAGAACATTGCAAATGTTACAAAGTTGCAATATTTTAGCTTTTAGTTAAATTGCTGGCATATTAGTAGAAAGGGGTCAGGAGGTCCGACGCGAACCACGTGGTTTATGGTTTTCTCACTGAGAATGAAAAAACAGAATTTTTCTCACTTGAAAAAACAGGATTTTTCTCACTTTTATGGACGTTTTTTTGGACGGTTATATGTGTTGGTCAATTTATTTGATGTTTTTCATGGTTGTCAACATCAATTTATGTCTGTTTTATGGTTTTTGTCAGTGAGAATGAAAAAACAGGAATTTTCTCACATTAATGGATGTCAACAGCAATTTATGTCTGTTTTATGGTTTTTGTCAGTGAGAATGGAAAAACAGGATTTTTCTCACTTTGATGGATGTTTTCTGGATTATTGAGTCTAATGGGGAACAGGGTCAATGACACTTCGTTCAAGATCAATTGATTTGTTGTTTGGCGAATGTTAAGATCCAGGAATAGGAAAACAGGATCACGTGTTTCTAACAGATGATGTCATGATTGATTGATTTGTCACGAAAGGGGAATTAATTGTTGTTTCTAAGGGGAATTATTGATTCACGAAAGGGGAATTAATTTATTGTTTCCAAGGAGAATTGTCTCCTGGACGAAGTTTATTAATATCTTTGGAGTTCGACCAGAATTGTTTCCGGGGCAAAGTTTATAAATAACTGACAGGTGATGGCAAGGTTAATTGTAACTCCGGCGAATGTTTTGATCTTAGAGTTTAACGCGGGAAAAGGTTTCTTAGTAATTTCAAATGTGACAGCGCAGGGATGCCAAAAACAAAGGGAACACGATGAAATTACGTTTAGAGATTATTTGGGCGAAACCGTTTTAGACATTTTAGGGAATTATTTCGGCGAAACAGTTAAAGACATTTTAAAAGATGATTTTAGAAGATGTTTTAGAAGAGGTTTTGAGTGTGGTTGTTATAATACACAAGTTCTATTTAAACAGTGTCGTGAGGTCCCATACCCCAACCCCAAAGGGCCCCGATCCCCCTACCCGACCCAAAGGGCTGCAATCCACATACCCCAACCCCGAAGGAAGCACCCAGCCCCCAAAGGTTCCCCTGGGCTCCCAAAGGGTCCCCCGGGTCTCCCAAAGGGCCCGCGGCGCCCCAAAGGCCTGATTTTTCAAAGTTC
Organism: Artemia sinica; assembly: GCA_027921565.1. Taxonomy (NCBI): domain Eukaryota; kingdom Metazoa; phylum Arthropoda; class Branchiopoda; order Anostraca; family Artemiidae; genus Artemia; species Artemia sinica. The sequence goes on from CM051270.1 coordinate 44,154,932, forward strand.
ATTTTGAATTTCTTTCGTTGAAATGCAAGAGTTGGAATATTTCAGTAGTGTTTGGTTGTGGTTTACCTTGTCACAGTTACATTCTCTTGATTTTTCAAAGTTCATTTTGAATTTCTTTCATTGAAATGCAAGAGTTGGAATATTTCAGTAGTGTTTTGTCGTGGTTTATCTTGTCACAGTTACATTCTCTTGATTTTTTCAAAGTTCATTTTGAATTTCTTTCATTGAAATGCAAGAGTTGGATTATTTCAGTAGTGTTTTGTCGTGGTTTACCTTATCCAACTCTTGCATTTCAATGAAAGAAATTCAAATGAACTTTGAAAAATCAAGAGAATGAAAGTGTGACAGGGTAAACCATGACAAAACACTACTGAAATATTCCAACTCTTGCATTTCAACGAAAGAAATCCAAAATGAACTTTGAAAAATCAAGAGAATGTAGCTGTGACAAGGTAAACCACGATAAAACACTACTGAAATAATCCAACTCTTGCATTTCACGAAAGAAATCCAAAATGAACTTTTAAAAATCAAGAGAATGTAACTGTGACAAGGTAAACGACGACAAAACACTAATGAAATATTCCAACTCTTGCATTTTAATGAAATAAATTCAAAATGAACTTTAAAAAATCAAGAGAATGTAACTGTGACAAGGTAAACCACGACAAAACACTACTGAAATATTCCAACTCTTGCATTTCAATGAAAGAAATTCAAAATGAACTTTGAAAAATCAAGAGAATGTAACTGTGACAAGGTAAACCACAACAAAACACTACTGAAATATTCCAACTCTTGCATTTCAAGGAATGAAATTCAATATGAACTTTGAAAAATCCAGAAAATGTAACTGCGACAAGGTAAACTACAACAAAACACTACTGAAATATTCCAACTCTTGCATTTCAGTGAAAGAAATCCACAATGAACTTTGAAAATCAAGAGAATGTAACTGCGACAAGGTGAACCATGACAAAACACTACTGAAATAATCCAACTCTTGCATTTCAATGAAAGATATCCACAATGAACTTTGAAAATCAAGAGAATGTAACTGTGACAAGGTAAACCACGACAAAACACTACTGAAATAATCCAACTCTTGCATTTCAATGGAAGAAATTCAAATGAACTTTGAAAAATCAAGAGAATGAAAGTGTGACATCTTGCATTTCAACGAAAGAAATCCAAAATGAACTTTGAAAAATCAAGTGAATATAACTGTGACAAGGTAAACCACGACAAGAAACTACTGAAATATTCCAACTCTTGCATTTCAACGAAAGAAATTCAGAATGAACTTTGAAAAAACAAGAGAATGTAACTGTGACATGGTAAACCATGACAAAACACTACTGAAATATTTCAACTCTTGCATTTCAATGAAAGAAATTCAGAATGAACTTTGAAAAAACAAGAGAATGTAACTGCGACAAAGTAAGCGATGATACAACACCACTGAAATATTCCAACCCTTGCATTTCAATGAAAGAAATTCACAATGAACTTTGAAAATCAAGAGAATGTAACTGTGACAAGGTAAACCACGACAAAACACTACTGAAATAATCCAACTCTTGCATTTCAATGAAAGAAATTCAAAATGAACTTTGAAAAATCATGAAAATGTAACTGTGACAAGGTAAACCACAACAAAACACTACTGAAATATTCCAGCTCTTGCATTTCAACGATAGAAATTCAAAATGAACTTTGAAAAATTAAGAGAATGTAACTGTGACAAGGTAAATCATGTCAAAACACTACTGAAATATTCCAACCCTTGCATTTCAACGAAAGAAATTGACACTGAACTTTGAAAAATCAAGAGAATGTAACTGTGACAAGGTAAACCACGACAAAACACTACTGAATTATTCAACTCTTGCATTTCAACGAAAGAAATCCAAAATGAACTTTTAAAAATCAAGAGAATTTAACTGTGACAAGGTAAACGACGACAAAACACTACTGAAATATTCCAACTCTTGCATTTCAATGAAATAAATTCAAAATGAACTTTGAAAAATCAAGAGAATGTAGCTGTGACAAGATAAACCATGATAAAACACTACTAAAATAATCCAACTCTTGCATTTCACGAAAGAAATCCAAAATGAACTTTGAAAAATCAAGAGAATGTAACTGTGACAAGGTAAATCATGTCAAAACACTACTGAAATATTCCAACCCTTGCATTTCAACGAAAGAAATCGACACTGAACTTTGAAAAATCAAGAGAATGTAATTGTGACAAGGTAAACCACGACAAAACACTATTGAAATATTCCAACTCTTGCAATTCAATGAAAGAAATTCAAAATAAACTTTGAAAAATCATGAAAATGTAACTGTGACAAGGTAAACCACAACAAAACACTACTGAAATATTCCAGCTCTTGCATTTCAACGATAGAAATTCAAAATGAACTTTGAAAAATTAAGAGAATGTAACTGTGACAAGGTAAATCATATCAAAACACTACTGAAATATTCCAACCCTTGCATTTCAACGAAAGAAATTGACACTGAACTTTGAAAAATCAAGAGAATGTAACTGTGACAAGGTAAACCACGACAAAACACTACTGAAATAATCCAACTCTTGCATTTCAATGAAAGAAATTCAAATGAACTTTGAAAAATCAAGAGGATGAAAGTGTGACAGGGTAAACCATGACAAAACACTACTGAATTATTCCAACTCTTGCATTTCAACGAAAGAAATCCAAAATAAACTTTGAAAAATCAAGAGAATGTAGCTGTGACAAGGTAAACCACGATAAAACACTACTGAAATAATCCAACTCTTGCATTTCACGAAAGAAATCCAAAATGAACTTTTAAAAATCAAGAGAATGTAACTGTGACAAGGTAAACGACGACAAAACACTACTGAAATATTCCAACTCTTGCATTTCAATGAAAGAAATTCAAAATGAACTTTGAAAAATCAAGAGAATGTAACTGTGACAAGGTAAACCACGACAAAACACTACCGAAATATTCCAACTCTTGCATTTCAATGAAAGAAATTCAAAATGAACTTTGAAAAATCAAGAAAATGTAACTGCGACAAGGTAAACTACAACAAAACACTACTGAAATATTCCAACTCTTGCATTTCAATGAAAGAAATCCACAATGAACTTTGAAAATCAAGAGAATATAACTGCGACAAGGTAAACCATGACAAAACACTATTGAAATAATCCATCTCTTGCATTTCAATGAAAGAAATCCACAATGAACTTTGAAAATCAAAAGAATGTAACTGTGACAAGGTAAACCACGACAAAACACTACTGAAATAATCCAACTCTTGCATTTCTATGAAATAAATTCAAAATGAGGTTGAAAAATCAAGAAAATGTAACTGTGACAAGGTAAACCACAACAAAACACTACTGAAATATTCCAGCTCTTGCATTTCAACGATAAAAATTCAAAATGAAATTTGAAAATTTATGAAAATGTAACTGTGACAAGGTAAATCATGACAAAACACTACTGAAATATTCCAACTCTTGCATTTCAACTAAAGAAATCGACAATGAACTTTGAAAAATCAAGAGAATGTAACTGTGACAAGGTAAACCACGACAAAACACTACTGAAATAATCCAACTCTTGCGTTTCAATGAAAGAAATTCAACTGAACTTTGAAAAATCAAGAGAATTTAACTGTGACAGGGTAAACCACGACAAAACACTACTGAATTATTCCAACTCTTGCATTTCAACAAAAGAAATCCAAAATGAACTTCGAAAAATCAAGAGAATGTAGCTGTGACAAGGTAAACCATGATAAAACACTACTGAAATAATCCAACTCTTGCACTTCACGAAAAAAATCCAAAATGAACTTTGAAAAATCAAGAGAATGTAGCTGTGACAAGGTAAACCACGACAAAACACTACTGAAATAATCCAATTCTTGCATTTCAACTAAATAAATCCAAAATGAACTTTGAAAAATCAAGAGAATGTAACTGTGACAAGGTAAACCACGACAAAACACTGCTGAAATATTCCAACCCTTGCATTTTAATGAAAGAAATTCAAAATGAACTTTGAAAAATCATGAAAATGTAACTGTGACAAGGTAAACCACGACAAAACACTACTGAAATATTCCAGCTCTTGCATTTCAACGATAGAAATTCAAAATGAACTTTGAAAAATTAAGAGAATGTAAATGTGACAAGGTAAATCATGTCAAAACACTACTGAAATATTCCAACCCTTGCATTTCAACGAAAGAAATCGACACTGAACTTTGAAAAATCAAGAGAATGTAACTATGACAAGGTAAACCACGACAAAACACTATTGAAATATCCCAACTCTTGCAATTCAATGAAAGAAATTCAAAATAAACTTTGAAAAATCATGAAAATGTAACTGTGACAAGGTAAACCACAACAAAACACTACTGAAATATTCCAGCTCTTGCATTTCAACGATAGAAATTCAAAATGAACTTTGAAAAATTAAGAGAATGTAACTGTGACAAGGTAAATCATGTCAAAACACTACTGAAATATTCCAACCCTTGCATTTCAACGAAAGAAATCGACACTGAACTTTGAAAAATCAAGAGAATGTAACTGTGACAAGGTAAACCACGACAAAACACTACTGAAATAATCCAACTCTTGCATTTCACGAAAGAAATCCAAAATGAACTTTTAAAAATCAAGAGAATGTAACTATGACAAGGTAAACGACGACAAAACACTACTGAAATATTCCAACTCTTGCATTTCAATGAAATAAATTCAAAATGAACTTTGAAAAATCAAGAGAATGTAACTGTGACAAGGTAAACCACGACAAAACACTACCGAAATATTCCAACTCTTGCATTTCAATGAAAGAAATTCAAAATGAACTTTGAAAAATCAAGAGAATGTAACTTTGACAAGGTAAACCACAACAAAACAGTACTGAAATATTCCAACTCTTGCATTTCAAGGAATGAAATTCAATATGAACTTTGAAAAATCAAGAAAATGTAACTGCGACAAGGTAAACTACAACAAAACACTACTGAAATATTCCAACTCTTGCATTTCAATGAAAGAAATCCACAATGAACTTGGAAAATCAAGAGAATATAACTGCGACAAGGTAAACCATGACAAAACACTATTGAAATAATCCATCTCTTGCATTTCAATGAAAGAAATCCACAATGAACTTTGAAAATCAAGAGGATGAAAGTGTGACAGGGTAAACCATGACAAAACACTACTGAATTATTCCAACTCTTGCATTTCAACGAAAGAAATCCAAAATAAACTTTGAAAAATCAAGAGAATGTAGCTGTGACAAGGTAAACCACGATAAAACACTACTGAAATAATCCAACTCTTGCATTTCACGAAAGAAATCCAAAATGAACTTTTAAAAATCAAGAGAATGTAACTGTGACAAGGTAAACGACGACAAAACACTACTGAAATATTCCAACTCTTGCATTTCAATGAAATAAATTCAAAATGAACTTTGAAAAATCAAGAGAATGTAACTGTGACAAGGTAAACCACGACAAAACACTACTGAAATATTCCAACTCTTGCATTTCAATGAAAGAAATTCAAAATGAACTTTGAAAAATCAAGAGAATGTAACTTTGACAAGGTAAACCACAACAAAACAGTACTGAAATATTCCAACTCTTGCATTTCAAGGAATGAAATTCAATATGAACTTTGAAAAATCAAGAAAATGTAACTGCGACAAGGTAAATTACAACAAAACACTACTGAAATATTCCAACTCTTGCATTTCAATGAAAGAAATCCACAATGAACTTGGCCCCTCCCGAAGGCATATCACGGCGCCGCGGTTCAACCATGACACCCCCCCTTGAACTACTTCCTCTCTTGCCTTTCCCTGCCCGCCCTCCCCCTGCCCTTTGCCCCTCCGAGCTGTAACCTGTGACCGGTCCCAGCCCCCCCCAAACACCCTGCCCCCTCCCCCTCTTGTTTTCTGCCCTCCCTTCCCCCATGAGCTTCCCCCTCCCTCCAGCCCGGTCACCTGTGACAGGCACCCCCCCCCACCCCTCCTGGACCTATTCCCGCTCTTGCATTTTTTTTCCCGTCCCCTTCCCCCTGCCCTTTGCACACTTCCGACCCTGTCCCCGGTGCCCCGGTACCTCCTGACCCCCCCTACTTGCCCTCTTCCCCGCCTGCCTTTCCCCTCAACACGACTCGCCCAGTGCCTTGAACCGACCCCTCAAGGCGCTGTCCCTGTGCCCCGGGTCCCCCACGCGCCCCCCCTCCTGCCTCCATCCCCCCCTCTTGCACCTTCCCGCCCAGCCCTCCCCCTGCCCCTTTGCCCCCTCCCGGCCCTTCGCGGCCAGGTTCAAACCGTACCACCCCCCTTGCCCCGTACCCTAACTCTACAGTGATCTGCCACCTTGCGTCCCGACTCTTACTCCTCCCCCCGGCCCTGCCCCCCACCCGCGACGTCCCTGTGGACCACGGTACCCCTCCGCCCCACATCCGCCCTATTCCAACCGTCGCTGCAAATCATGCACGCCTTCCAATATCGTCTATCCCTTTGCCCCCCCCGAGCACGTGTACCTTCGACCCGTGTCCCCCCCCACCCCCCCCCTCTGCCATATTTCCGCTCTGGCATTGAACCCGATCCACCCCTTCACACTGTCCTGACCCCTCAGAAAAGCTCCCTGTGACAAGGTAAATTCCATGACAAAACATACGACAGCTTCTCACCTCTGCCATGTGTCCAATACAGCCCCGCCCATCGACCTTTGAATCAACTCTAAGCGACTGTTACCCAAACCGTGCCAGGTAAACCCCGACAACACCCTCCTGAAAAATACTCCCACTCTTGCGGTCGTCAATGCACAGACTTCAAACGAACTTTGACCTCCAGAGAAGTCGCTGTGCCAAGGTAACCCATGCTCCCACCCTCCTGACATACTCCCCTCTGCCCTTCACGAATCGCACCGCCAACATGAACGTGGAAAATCAAGAGAATGTAGCGGGACAGGTGGTAACCACGACAAACACTACTATGAAATATCAACTCTTGATTTCACGAAATAAACCAAAATGAACTTGAAAAACAAGGGCATTAACTGGACTAAGGTAACCTACGACCACAACCACATCATGAACTATCCCAAACTGTGACGATGGCCCGCCCTCCACCTGATCTTTGACCACGAGCTGAACGGGACACGGTAAACCACGACAAACACTACTGAATATGCCAACTCTTGCAAGTCAAGAAAGAAATTCAAAAATGAACTTTGACAAATCAAGAGACGTAACTGTGACAGGTAAACCCACAAGAAAAAACACTATGAAATATTCCAACTCTTGCAGTTCAACGAATGAAATCAAAATGACCTTTGTAAATCCAGAAATGTAACGCGGCAAGATCCCCTCCCACACCCCCTCGCACCTCCATGCCTTTCCTGAACAGACATCACAATACCGTTGCAAACAAGAGAGTAACTGCGACAAGGTGACCATGCCACCAACCTGCAATATCCACCTTGCTTCAATGAAAAGAAATCCCCACGAACCTGAATCAAGCGCATGCCTGTGCCCACGGTCAACCGCCAACCTCTTGAAATAATCCAACTTCTTGCCTTCACCGACAGAACCCCATGCCTTGAACCCACACGAAGCATCACGACATGGTAACTATGACAACACATCCTGAAAGCTTAATCTCGCATCAAGAAAGAAACCCCCTGAACGCCATAATTCAGAGATGTCACGCCAAGCTAACCAGGACAAAACACTACGCAATATTCCACCCTTATTTAATGAAAGGACTCAAGAACTTGAAAAAATGAAAGAACGTGACAAGAACACCACACAAAAAACAACTGACCTATCCAGCCGCTTTCAAGATAGACACCAAAGCCCTTGGACAAATCCGATAATGTACATGATGACAAGGAAATCATGTCACCACTAGATAATCCCCTGATTTCCACGCACGACCGCCACGCTTGCCACCTCCCGAGCCCCCGTCCCCGGCCCCCCGACAAAACACGCCCTCTCCCCCTCTGCACCACGCCAAGAACCTCCCGCACTTTGACCCCTCACGCCCTCACTTGGCCGGGTCCCCCGCCCCCCCGACTCTCCTCTTGCCTTTCCCGCACGACCCCACCAGCCCCTTTGCACGTCAAGCGAATGTACGTGACCCGGCCCCCCCCGCTCCCCCCTCCGAAACATCCCCCTGCTTCCGCAACCCCCCAGCCTGCCCACTCCGAGCCGTAACGCCCCGTTACCCACGATACCCCCTCGCCTATCACTCTGGCCTCCTGCCGCCTCCCAAGCCTCAAATCCCGAAAGTACCTGCGATCAAGGGCTACCCCCACCCCCCCCCCCGGCACCCTCTTCCACCGACTGCCAACCACCCACCCGCCCGTGCCCCTCACGACGAAGCGATACCCCGACTTGCACAATGTGAACCCAACTGACAACAATCTTCACCAATGCTATTTCCAGACGCAAATAATTATGCCCTTCCAAAGCCGAAAATGTAACGTGCTGCAGTGGTCACTCCCACAAAACACTACTGAACTCTCCCTCCTCAACCGCAGTCACCCAATTTTGCACCTTTGAAAACATGCAAGAGAATGTAACTGCTAAAGTGAATCGACAAACAACATACTGAACGATCCCCCACCTCGCATCCCGAACACAGCAACCCATCCCGCCACCTTCACTTTGAAAAATCAAGAGAAGTAACGTGAGTGGTTCCCCAAAACACTACGAAATAATCCAACTCTGGCATCCAATGAAGAAATCAAAATGAACTTTGAAAAATTAAGAGAATGTAACTGCGACATGGTAAACCATGACAAAACACTACTGAAATATTCCAACTCTTGCATTTCAACGATAGAAATTCAAAATGAACTTTGAAAAATTAAGAGAATGTAGCTGTGACAAGGTAAACCATGATAAAACACTACTGAAATAATCCAACTCTTGCATTTCAACGAAAGAAATCCAAAATGAACTTTGAAAAATCAAGAGAATGTAACTGTGACAAAATAAACCACGACAAAACACTACTGAAATATTCCAACTCTTGCATTTCAATGAAATAAATTCAAAATGAACTTTGATAAGTCAGGAGAATGTAACTGTGACAAGGTAAACCACAATAAAACACATTTCAATGAATGAAATCCACAATGAACCTTGAAAAATCAAGAGAATGTAACTGTGACAAGGTAAACCATGACAAAACACTACTAAAATATTCCAACTCTTGCATTTCAATGATTGAAATCCATAATGAACTTTGAAAATCAAGAGAATGTAAATGTGACAAGGTAAACCATGACAAAAAACTACTGAAATAATCCAACTCTTGCATTTCAACGATAGAAATTCAAAATGAACTTTGAAAAATTAAGAGAATATAACTGTGACAAGGTAAATCATGACAAAACACTAATGAAAAATTCCAACTCTTGCATTTCAACGAAAGAAATCGAAAATGAACTTTGAAAAATCAAGAGAATGTAACTGTGAAACGGTAAATCATGACAAATCACTACTGAAATAATCCAACTCTTGCATTTCAATGAAAGAAATTCAAAAGAACTTTGAAAAATCGAGAGAATGTAACTGTGACAAGGTAAACCACAACAAAACACAACTGAAATATTCCAACTCTTGCATTTCAACGAAAGAAATTCAAGATGAACTTTGAAAAATTAAGTGAATGTAACTGCGACAAGGTAAACCATGACAAAACACTACTGAAATATTCCAACTCTTGCATTTCAACGAAAGAAATCCAAAATGAACTTTGAAAAATCAAGAGAATGTAACTGCGACAAGGTAAACCACGACAAAACAATACTGAAATATTCCAACTCTTACATTTCAATGAAAGAAATTCAAAATAAACTTTGAAAAATCAAGAGAATGTAACTGTGACAAGGTAAACCACAACAAAACACAACTGAAATATTCCAACTCTTGCATTTCAACGAAAGAAATTCAAAATTAACTTTGAAAAATCAAGAAAATGTAACTGTGACAAGGTAAACCACAACAAAACACAACTGAAATATTCCAACTCTTGCATTTCAACGAAAGAAATTCAAAATGATCTTTGAAAAATCAAGAAAATGTAACTATGACAAGGTAAACCACAACAAAACACTACTGAATTGTTCCAACTCATGCATTTCAACGAAAGAAATTCAAAATGAACTTTGAAAAAATTAAGAGAATGTAACTGTGACAAAGGTAAACCATGACAAAACACTACTGAAATATTTCAACTCTTGCATTTCATGAAAGAAATTCAAAATGAACTTTGAAAATCAAGAGAATGTAACTGTGACAAGGTAAACCACGACAAAACACTACTGAAATAATCCAACTCTTGCATTTCAATGAAAGAAATTCAAAATAAACTTTGAAAAATCAAGAGAATGTAACTGTGACAAGGTAAACCACAACCAAAGACTACTGAAATATTCCAGCTCTTCCATTTCAACGATATAAATTCAAAATGAACTTTGAAAAATTAAGAAAATGTAACTGTGACAAGGTAAATCATGACGAAACACTACTGAAATATTCCAACTCTTGCATTTCAACGAAAGAAATCGACAATGAACTTCGAAAAATCAAGAGAATGTAACTGTGACAAGGTAAACCACGACAAAACACTACTGAAATAATCCAACTCTTGCATTTCAATGAAAGACAAAACCACGACAAAACACTACTGAATTATTCCAACTCTTGCATTTCAACGAAAGAAATTCAAAATGAACTTTTAAAAATCAAGAATGTAGTTGTGAGAAGGTAAACCATGATAAAACACTACCGAAATAATCCAACTCTTGCATTTCACGAAAGAAATCCAAAATGAACTTTGAAAAATCAAGAGAATGTAGCTGTGACAAGGTAAACCACGATAAAACACTACTGAAATAATCCAACTCTTGCATTTCACGAAATAAATCCAAAATGAACTTTGAAAAATCAAGAGAATGTAACTGTGACAAGGTAAACCACGACAAAACACTACTGAAATATTCCAACTCTTGCAACTCAATGAAAGAAATTCAAAATGAACTTTGAAAAATCAAGAAAATGTAACTGCGACAAGGTAAACTACAACAAAACACTACTGAAATATTCCAACTCTTGCATTTCAATGAAAAAAACCACAATGAACGTTGAAAATCAAGAGAATGTAACTGCGACAAGGTGAACCACGACAAAACACTATTGAAATAATCCAACTCTTGCATTTCAACGAAAGAAATCGAAAATGAACTTTGGAAAATCAAGAGAATGTAACTGTGAAATGGTAAACCACGACAAAACACTACTGAAATAATCCAACTCTTGCATTTCAATGAAAGAAATTCAAAATGAACTTTGAAAAATTAAGAGAATGTAACTGCGACATGGTAAACCATGACAAAACACTACTGAAATATTCCAACTCTTGCTTTTTAACGAAAGAAATTCAAAATGAACTTTGAAAAATTAAGAGAATGTAGCTGTGACAAGGTAAACCATGATAAAACACTACTGAAATAATCCAACTCTTGCATTTCAACGAAAGAAATCCAAAATGAACTTTGAAAAATCAAGAGAATGTAACTGTGACAAGGTAAACCACGACAAAACACTACTGACATATTCCAACTCTTGCATTTCAATGAAATAACTTCAAAATGAACTTTGATAAGTCAGGAGAATGTAACTGTGACAAGGTAAACCACAACAAAACACATTTCAATGAATGAAATCCACAAAGAACCTTGAAAAATCAAGAGAATGTAACTGTGACAAGGTAAACCAGGACAAAACACTACTAAAATATTCCAACTCTTGCATTTCAATGATTGAAATCCATAATGAACTTTGAAAAACAAGAGAATGTAACTGTGACAAGGTAAACCATGACAAAAAACTACTAAAATAATCCAACTCTTGCATTTCAATGAATGAAATTCAAAATGAACTTTGAAAAATCAAGAAAATGTAACTGTGACAAGGTAAACCACAACAAAACACTACTGAAATATTCCAACTCTTGCATTTCAACGACAGAAATTCAAAATGAACTTTGAAAAATTAAGAAAATATGACTGTGACAAGGTAAATCATGACAAAACACTAATGAAAAATTCCAACTCTTGCATTTCAACGAAAGAAATCGAAAATGAACTTTGAAAAATCAAGAGAATCTAACTGTGAAATGGTAAATCATGACAAATCACTACTGAAATAATCCAACTCTTGCATTTCAATGAAAGAAATTCAAAAGAACTTTGAAAACTCGAGAGAATGTAACTGTGACATGGTAAACCACGACAAAACACTACTGAAATATTCCAACTCTTGTTTTTCAACGAAAGAAATTCAAGATGAACTTTGAAAAATTAAGTGAATGTAACTGTGACAAGGTAAACCACGACAAAACACTACTGAAATATTCCAACTCTTGCATTTCAACGAAAGAAATCCAAAATGAACTTTGAAAAATCAAGAGAATGTAACTGCGACAAGGTAAACCACGACAAAACAATACTGAAATAATCCAACTCTTACATTTCAATGAAAGAAATTCAAAATAAACTTTGAAAAATCAAGAGAATGTAACTTTGACAAGGTAAACCACGACAAAACACTACTGAAATATTCCAACTCATGCTTTTCAAAGAAAAAAATCAAAATGAACTTTGAAAAATCAAGAGAATGTAACTGTGACAAGGTAAACCACAACAAAACACAACTGAAATATTCCAACTCTTGCATTTCAACGAAAGAAATTCAAAATTAACTTTGAAAAATCAAGAAAATGTAACTGTGACAAGGTAAACCACAACAAAACACAACTGAAATATTCCAACTCTTGCATTTCAACGAAAGAAATTCAAAATGAACTTTGAAAAATCAAGAGAATGTAACTGTGACAAGGTAAACCACGACAAAACACTACTGAAATAATCCAACTCTTGCATTTCAATGAAAGAAATTCAAAATGAACTTTAAAAATCAAGAAAATGTAACTGTGACAAGGTAAACCACAACCAAAGACTACTGAAATATTCCAGCTCTTGCATTTCAACGATATAAATTCAAAATGAACTTTGAAAAATTAAGAAAATGTAACTTTGACAAGGTAAATCATGACAAAACACTTCTGAAATATTCCAACTCTTGCATTTCAACGAAAGAAATCGACAATGAACTTCGAAAAATCAAGAGAATGTAACTTTGACAAGGTAAACCACGACAAAACACTACTGAAATAATCCAACTCTTGCACGACAAAACACTACTGAATTATTCCAACTCTTGCATTTCAACGAAAGAAATTCAAAATGAACTTTTAAAAATCAAGAATGTAGCTGTGAGAAGGTAAACCATGATAAAACACTACCGAAATAATCCAACTCTTGCATTTCACGAAAGAAATCCAAAATGAACTTTGAAAAATCAAGAGAATGTAGCTGTGACAAGGTAAACCACGATAAAACACTACTGAAATAATCCAACTCTTGCATTTCACGAAATAAATACAAAATGAACTTTGAAAAATCAAGAGAATGTAACTGTGACAAGGTAAACCACGACAAAACACTACTGAAATATTCCAACTCTTGCAATTCAATGAAAGAAATTCAAAATGAACTTTGAAAAATCAAGAAAATGTAACTGCGACAAGGTAAACTACAACAAAACACTACTGAAATATTCCAACTCTTGCATTTCAATGAAAAAAACCACAATGAACGTTGAAAATCAAGAGAATGTAACTGTGACAAGATAAACCACGACAAAACACTACTGACATATTCCAACTCTTGCATTTCAATGAAATAAATTCAAAATGAACTTTGATAAGTCAGGAGAATGTAACTGTGACAAGGTAAACCACAACAAAACACATTTCAATGAATGAAATCCACAAAGAACCTTGAAAAATCAAGAGAATGTAACTGTGACAAGGTAAACCATGACAAAACACTACTAAAATATTCCAACTCTTGCATTTCAATGATTGAAATCCATAATGAACTTTGAAAAACAAGAGAATGTAACTGTGACAAGGAAAACCATGACAAAAAACTACTGAAATAATCCAACTCTTGCATTTCAATGAATGAAATTCAAAATGAACTTTGAAAAATCAAGAAAATGTAACTGTGACAAGGTAAACCACAACAAAACACTACTTAAATATTCCAACTCTTGCATTTCAACGACAGAAATTCAAAATGAACTTTGAAAAATTAAGAGAATATGACTGTGACAAGGTAAATCATGACAAAACACTAATGAAAAATTCCAACTCTTGCATTTCAACGAAAGAAATCGAAAATGAACTTTGAAAAATCAAGAGAATTTAACTGTGAAATGGTAAATCATGACAAATCACTACTGAAATAATCCAACTCTTGCATTTCAATGAAAGAAATTCAAAAGAACTTTGAAAACTCGAGAGAATGTAACTGTGACATGGTAAACCACGACAAAACACTACTGAAATATTCCGACTCTTGTTTTTCAACGAAAGAAATTCAAGATGAACTTTGAAAAATTAAGTGAATGTAACTGCGACAAGGTAAACCATGACAAAACACTACTGAAATATTCCAACTCTTGCATTTCAACGAAAGAAATCCAAAATGAACTTTGAAAAATCAAGAGAATGTAACTGCGACAAGGTAAACCACGACAAAACAATACTGAAATAATCCAACTCTTACATTTCAATGAAAGAAATTCAAAATAAACTTTGAAAAATCAAGAGAATGTAACTTTGACAAGGTAAACCACGACAAAACACTACTGAAATATTCCAACTCATGCTTTTCAATGAAAAAAATCAAAATGAACTTTGAAAAATCAAGAGAATGTAACTGTGACAAGGTAAACCACAACAAAACACAACTGAAATATTCCAACTCTTGCATTTCAACGAAAGAAATTCAAAATTAACTTTGAAAAATCAAGAAAATGTAACTGTGACAAGGTAAACCACAACAAAACACAACTGAAATATTCCAACTCTTGCATTTCAACGAAAGAAATTCAAAATGAACTTTGAAAAATTAAGAAAATGTAACTGTGACAAGGTAAATCATGACAAAACACTACTGAAATATTCCAACTCTTGCATTTCAACGAAAGAAATCGACAATGAACTTCGAAAAATCAAGAGAATGTAACTGTGACAAGGTAAACCACGACAAAACACTACTGAAATAATCCAACTCTTGCATTTCAATGAAAGACAAAACCACGACAAAACACAACTGAATTATTCCAACTCTTGCATTTCAACGAAAGAAATTCAAAATGAACTTTTAAAAATCAAGAATGTAGCTGTGAGAAGGTAAACCATGATAAAACACTACCGAAATAATCCAACTCTTGCATTTCACGAAAGAAATCCAAAATGAACTTTGAAAAATCAAGAGAATGTAGCTGTGACAAGGTAAACCACGATAAAACACTACTGAAATAATCCAAATCTTGCATTTCACGAAATAAATCCAAAATAAACTTTGAAAAATCAAGAGAATGTAACTGTGACAAGGTAAACCACGACAAAACACTACTGAAATATTCCAACTCTTGCAATTCAATGACAGAAATTCAAAATGAACTTTGAAAAATCAAGAGAATGTAACTGTGACAGGGTAAACCACGACAAAACACTACTGAATTATTCCAACTCTTGCACTTCACGAAAGAAATCCAAAATGAACTTTGAAAAATCAAGAGAATGTAGCTGTGACAAGGTAAACCACGACAAAACACTACTGAAATAATCCAACTCTTGCATTTCACGAAATAAATCCAAAATGAACTTTGAAAAATCAAGAGAATGTAACTGTGACAAGGTAAACCACGACAAAACACTCATGAAATATTCCAACTCTTGCAATTCAATGAAAGAAATTCAAAATGAACTTTGAAAAATCAAGAGAATGTAACTGTGACAAGGTAAACCACAACAAAACACTATTGAAATATTCCAACTCTTGCAATTCAATGAAAGAAATTCAAAATGAACTTTGAAAAATCAAGAGAATGTAACTGTGACAAGGTAAACCACAACAAAACACTACTGAAATATTCCAACTCTTGCATTTCAACGAATGAAATTCAAAATGAACTTTGTATAATCAAGAAAATGTAACTGCGACAAGATAAACTACAACAAAACACTACTGAAATATTCCAACTCTTGCATTTCAATGAAAGAAATCCACAATTAACGTTGAAAATCAAGAGAATGTAACTGCGACAAGGTGAACCATGACAAAACACTACTGAAATAATCCAACTCTTGCATTTCAATGAAAGAAATCCACAATGAACTTTGAAAATCAAGAGAATTTAACTGTGACAAGGTAAACCACGACAAAAACACTATTGAAATAATCCAACTCTTGCATTTCAACGACAGAAATTCAAAATGAACTTTGAAAAAACAAGAGAAGGTAACTGTGACATGGTAAACTATGACGAAACACTACTGAAATATTTCAACTCTTGCATTTCAATGAAAGAAATCCAAAATGAACTTCGAAAAATCAAGAGAATGTAAATGCGAAAAGGTAAGCCATGACAAAACACTACTGAAATATTCCAACCCTTGCATTTTAATGAAAGAAATTCAAAATGAACTTTGAAAAATCATGAAAATGTAACTGTGACAAGGTAAACCACAACAAAACACTACTGAAATATTCCAGCTCTTGCATTTCAACGATAGAAATTCAAAATGAACTTTGAAAAATAAAGATAATGTAAATGTGACAAGGTAAATCATGTCAAAACACTACTGATATATTCCAACCCTTGCATTTCAACGAAAGAAATTGACACTGAACTTTGAAAAATCAAGAGAATGTAACTGTGACAAGGTAAACCACGACAAAACACTACTGAAATAATCCAACTCTTGCATTTCAATGAAAGAAATTCAAATGAACTTTGAAAAATCAAGAGAATGAAAGTGTGACAGGGTAAACCATGACAAAACACTACTGAATTATTACAACTCTTGCATTTCAACGAAAGAAATCCAAAATGAACTTTGAAAAATCAAGAGAATGTAGCTGTGACAAGGTAAACCACGATAAAACACTACTGAAATAATCCAACTCTTGCATTTCACGAAATAAATCCAAAATGAACTTTGAAAAATCAAGAGAATGTAACTGTGACAAGGTAAACCACGATAAAACACTACTGAAATAATCCAACTCTTGCATTTCACGAAATAAATCCAAATGAACTTTGAAAAATCAAGAAAATGTAACTGCGACAAGGTAAACTACAACAAAACACTACGGAAATATTCCAACTCTTGCATTTCAATGAAAAAAAAACACAATGAACGTTGAAAATCAAGAGAATGTAACTGCGACAAGGTGAACCACGACAAAACACTATTGAAATAATCCAACTCTTGCATTTCAATGAAAGAAATTCAAAATGAACTTTGAAAAATCAAGAAAATGTAACTGTGACAGGGTAAACCACAACAAAACACTACTGAAATATTCCAACTCTTGCATTTCAACGATAGAAATTCAAAATGAACTTTGAAAAATTAAGAGAATGTAACTGTGACAGGGTAAACCATGACAAAACACTACTGAAATATTCCAACTCTTGCATTTCAACGAAAGAAATCGAAAATGAACTTTGAAAAATCAAGAGAATGTAACTGTGAAGTGGTAAACCACGACAAAACACTACTGAAATAATCCAACTCTTGCATTTCAATGAAAGAAATTCAAAATGAACTTTGAAAAATTATAAGAATGTAACTGCGACATGGTAAACCATGACAAAACACTACTGAAATATTCCAACTCTTGCTTTTCAACGAAAGAAATTCAAAATGAACTTTGAAAAATTAATAGAATGTAGCTGTGACAAGGTAAACCATGATAAAACACTACTGAAATAATCCAACTCTTGCATTTCAACGAAAGAAATCCAAAATGAACTTTGAAAAATCAAGAGAATGTAACTGTGACAAAATAAACCACGACAAAACACTACTGAAATATTCCAACTCTTGCATTTCAATGAAATAAATTCAAAATGAACTTTGATAAGTCAGGAGACTGTAACTGTGACAAGGTAAACCACAATAAAACACATTTCAATGAAT
Source organism: Artemia sinica (assembly GCA_027921565.1). Lineage (NCBI taxonomy): Eukaryota > Metazoa > Arthropoda > Branchiopoda > Anostraca > Artemiidae > Artemia > Artemia sinica. The sequence goes on from CM051270.1 coordinate 44,173,127, forward strand.
GAAATCCACAATGAACCTTGAAAAATCAAGAGAATGTAACTGTGACAAGGTAAACCATGACAAAACACTACTAAAATATTCCAACTCTTGCATTTCAATGATTGAAATCCATAATGAACTTTGAAAATCAAGAGAATGTAACTGTGACAAGGTAAACCATGACAAAAAACTACTGAAATAATCCAACTCTTGCATTTCAACGATAGAAATTCAAAATAAACTTTGAAAAATTAAGAGAATATAACTGTGACAAGGTAAATCATGACAAAACACTAATGAAAAATTCCAACTCTTGCATTTCAACGAAAGAAATCGAAAATGAACTTTGAAAAATCAAGAGAATGTAACTGTGAAATGGTAAATCATGACAAATCACTACTGAAATAATCCAACTCTTGCATTTCAATGAAAGAAATTCAAAAGAACTTTGAAAACTCGAGAGAATGTAACTGTGACATGGTAAACCACGACAAAACACTACTGAAATATTCCAACTCTTGTTTTTCAACGAAAGAAATTCAAGATGAACTTTGAAAAATTAAGTGAATGTAACTGCGACAAGGTAAACCATGACAAAACACTACTGAAATATTCCAACTCTTGCATTTCAACGAAAGAAATCCAAAATGAACTTTGAAAAATCAAGAGAATGTAACTGCGACAAGGTAAACCACGACAAAACAATACTGAAATATTCCAACTCTTACATTTCAATGAAAGAAATTCAAAATAAACTTTGAAAAATCAAGAGAATGTAACTGTGACAAGGTAAACCACAACAAAACACAACTGAAATATTCCAACTCTTGCATTTCAACGAAAGAAATTCAAAATTAACTTTGAAAAATCAAGAAAATGTAACTGTGACAAGGTAAACCACAACAAAACACAACTGAAATATTCCAACTCTTGCATTTCAACGAAAGAAATTCAAAATGATCTTTGAAAAATCAAGAAAATGTAATTATGGCAAGGTAAACCACAACAAAACACTACTGAATTGTTCCAACTCATGCATTTCAACGAAAGAAATTCAAAATGAACTTTGAAAAAATTAAGAGAATGTAACTCTGACAAAGGTAAACCATGACAAAACACTACTGAAATATTTCAACTCTTGCATTTCATGAAAGAAATTCAAAATGAACTTTGAAAATCAAGAGAATGTAACTGTGACAAGGTAAACCACGACAAAACACTACTGAAATAATCCAACTCTTGCATTTCAATGAAAGAAATTCAAAATGAACTTTAAAAATCAAGAAAATGTAACTGTGACAAGGTAAACCACAACCAAAGACTACTGAAATATTCCAGCTCTTCCATTTCAACGATATAAATTCAAAATGAAATTTGAAAAATTAAGAAAATGTAACTGTGACAAGGTAAATCATGACAAAACACTACTGAAATATTCCAACTCTTGCATTTCACGAAAGAAATCCAAAATGAACTTTGAAAAATCAAGAGAATGTAACTGTGACAAGGTAAACCACGACAAAACACTACTGAAATAATCCAACTCTTGCATTTCAATGAAAGACAAAACCACGACAAAACACTACTGAATTATTCCAACTCTTGCATTTCAACGAAAGAAATTCAAAATGAACTTTTAAAAATCAAGAATGTAGCTGTGACAAGGTAAACCACGATAAAACACTACTGAAATAATCCAACTCTTGCATTTCACGAAATAAATCCAAAATGAACTTTGAAAAATCAAGAGAATGTAGCTGTGACAAGGTAAACCACGATAAAACACTACTGAAATAATCCAACTCTTGCATTTCACGAAATAAATCCAAAATGAACTTTGAAAAATCAAGAGAATGTAACTGTGACAAGGTAAACCACGACAAAACACTACTGAAATATTCCAACTCTTGCAACTCAATGAAAGAAATTCAAAATGAACTTTGAAAAATCAAGAAAATGTAACTGCGACAAGGTAAACTACAACAAAACACTACTGAAATATTCCAACTCTTGCATTTCAATGAAAAAAAACCACAATGAACGTTGAAAATCAAGAGAATGTAACTGCGACAAGGTGAACCACGACAAAACACTATTGAAATAATCCAACTCTTGTATTTCAATGAAAGAAATTCAAAATGAACTTTGAAAAATTAAGAGAATGTAACTGTGACAAGGTAAATCATGACAAAACACTACTGAAATATTCCAACTCTTGCATTTCAACGAAAGAAATCGAAAATGAACTTTGGAAAATCAAGAGAATGTAACTGTGAAATGGTAAACCACGACAAAACACTACTGAAATAATCCAACTCTTGCATTTCAATGAAAGAAATTCAAAATGAACTTTGAAAAATTAAGAGAATGTAACTGCGACATGGTAAACCATGACAAAACACTACTGAAATATTCCAACTCTTGCTTTTCAACGAAAGAAATTCAAAATGAACTTTGAAAAATTAAGAGAATGTAGCTGTGACAAGGTAAACCATGATAAAACACTACTGAAATAATCCAACTCTTGCATTTCAACGAAAGAAATCCAAAATGAACTTTGAAAAATCAAGAGAATGTAACTGTGACAAGATAAACCACGACAAAACACTACTGACATATTCCAACTCTTGCATTTCAATGATTGAAATCCATAATGAACTTTGAAAAACAAGAGAATGTAACTGTGACAAGGTAAACCATGACAAAAAACTACTGAAATAATCCAACTCTTGCATTTCAATGAATGAAATTCAAAATGAACTTTGAAAAATCAAGAAAATGTAACTGTGACAAGGTAAACCACAACAAAACACTACTTAAATATTCCAACTCTTGCATTTCAACGATAGAAATTCAAAATGAACTTTGAAAAATTAAGGGAATGTAACTGTGACAAGGTAAACCACGACAAAACACTACTAAAATATTCCAAATCTTGCATTTCAATGAAAGAAATTCAAAATGAACTTTGAAAAATCAAGAGAATGTAACTGTGACAAGGTAAACCACAACAAAACACTACTGGAATATTCCAATTCTTGCATTTCAAGGAATGAAATTCAATATTAACTTTGAAAAATCAAGAAAATGTAACTGCGACAAGGTAAACTACAACAAAACACTGCTGAAATATTCCAACTCTTGCATTTCAATGAAAGAAATCCACAATGAACTTTGAAAATCAAGAGAATGTAACTGCGACAAGGTAAACCATGACAAAACACTACTGAAATAATCCATCTCTTGCATTTCAATGAAAGAAATCCACAATGAACTTTGAAAATCATGTGAATGTAACTGTGACAAGGTAAACCACGAGAAAACACTACTGAAATAATCCAACTCTTGCATTTCAATGAAAGACAAAACCACGACAAAACACTACTGAATTATTCCAACTCTTGCATTTCAACGAAAGAAATTCAAAATGAACTTTGAAAAATCAAGAGAATGTAGCTGTGACAAGGTAAACCATGATAAAACACTACTGAAATAATCCAACTCTTGAATTTCACGAAAGAAATCCAAAATGAACTTTGAAAAATCAAAAGAATGTAGCTGTGACAAGGTAAACCACGATAAAACACTACTGAAATAATGTAACTCTTACATTTCACGAAATAAATCCAAAATGAACTTTGAAAAATCAAGAGAATGTAACTGTGACAAGGTAAACCACGACAAAACACTACTGAAATATTCCAACTCTTGCATTTCAATGAAAAAAATTCAAAATGAACTTTGAAAAATCAACAAAATGTAACTGCGACAAGGTAAACTACAACAAAACACTACGGAAATATTCCAACTCTTGCATTTCAATGAAAAAAAAACCACAATGAACGTTGAAAATCAAGAGAATGTAACTGCGACAAGGTGAACCACGACAAAACACTATTGAAATAATCCAACTCTTGCATTTCAATGAAAGAAATTCAAAATGAACTTTGAAAAATCAAGAAAATGTAACTGTGACAAGGTAAACCACAACAAAACACTACTGAAATATTCCAACTCTTGCATTTCAACGATAGAAATTCAAAATGAACTTTGAAAAATTAAAAGAATGTAACTGTGACAAGGTAAATCATGACAAAACACTACTGAAATATTCCAACTCTTGCATTTCAACGAAAGAAATCGAAAATGACCTTTGAAAAATCAAGAGAATGTAACTGTGAAATGGTAAACCACGACAAAACACTACTGAAATAATCCAACTCTTGCATTTCAATGAAAGAAATTCAAAATGAACTTTGAAAAATTAAGAGAATGTAACTGCGACATGGTAAACCATGACAAAACACTACTGAAATATTCCAACTCTTGCTTTTCAACGAAAGAAATTCAAAATGAACTTTGAAAAATTAAGAGAATGTAGCTGTGACAAGGTAAACCATGATGAAACACTACTGAAATAATCCAACTCTTGCATTTCAACGAAAGAAATCCAAAATGAACTTTGAAAAATCAAGAGAATGTAACTGTGACAAAATAAACCACGACAAAACACTACTGAAATATTCCAACTCTTGCATTTCAATGAAATAAATTCAAAATGAACTTTGATAAGTCAGGAGAATGTAACTGTGACAAGGTAAACCACAATAAAACACATTTCAATGAATGAAATCCACAATGAACCTTGAAAAATCAAGAGAATGTAACTGTGACAAGGTAAACCATGACAAAACACTACTAAAATATTCCAACTCTTGCATTTCAGTGATTGAAATCCATAATGAACTTTGAAAATCAAGAGAATGTAACTGTGACAAGGTAAACCATGACAAAAAACTACTGAAATAATCCAACTCTTGCATTTCAACGATAGAAATTCAAAATGAACTTTGAAAAATTAAGAGAATATAACTGTGACAAGGTAAATCATGACAAAACACAAATGAAAAATTCCAACTCTTGCATTTCAACGAAAGAAATCGAAAATGAACTTTGAAAAATCAAGAGAATGTAACTGTGAAATGGTAAATCATGACAAATCACTACTGAAATAATCCAACTCTTGCATTTCAATGAAAGAAATTCAAAAGAACTTTGAAAAATCGAGAGAATGTAACTGTGACATGGTAAACCACGACAAAACACTACTGAAATATTCCAACTCTTGTTTTTCAACGAAAGAAATTCAAGATGAACTTTGAAAAATTAAGTGAATGTAACTGCGACAAGGTAAACCATGACAAAACAATACTGAAATATTCCAACTCTTACATTTCAATGAAAGAAATTCAAAATAAACTTTGAAAAATCAAGAGAATGTAACTGTGACAAGGTAAACCACAACAAAACACAACTGAAATATTCCAACTCTTGCATTTCAACGAAAGAAATTCAAAATTAACTTTGAAAAATCAAGAAAATGTAACTGTGACAAGGTAAACCACAACAAAACACAACTGAAATATTCCAACTCTTGCATTTCAACGAAAGAAATTCAAAATGATCTTTGAAAAATCAAGAAAATGTAACTATGACAAGGTAAACTACAACAAAACACTACTGAAATATTCCAACTCTTGCATTTCAATGAAAAAAAACCACAATGAACGTTGAAAATCAAGAGAATGTAACTGCGACAAGGTGAACCACGACAAAACACTATTGAAATAATCCAACTCTTGCATTTCAATGAAAGAAATTCAAAATGAACTTTGAAAAATTAAGAGAATGTAACTGTGACAAGGTAAATCATGACAAAACACTACTGAAATATTCCAACTCTTGCATTTCAATGAAAGAAATTCAAAATGAACTTTGAAAAATCAAGAAAATGTAACTGTGACAAGGTAAACCACAACAAAACACTACTGAAATATTCCAACTCTTGCATTTCAACGATAGAAATTCAAAATGAACTTTGAAAAATTAAGAGAATGTAACTGTGACAAGGTAAATCATGACAAAACACTACTGAAATATTCCAACTCTTGCATTTCAACGAAAGAAATCGAAAATGACCTTTGAAAAATCAAGAGAATGTAACTGTGAAATGGTAAACCACGACAAAACACTACTGAAATAATCCAACTCTTGCATTTCAATGAAAGAAATTCAAAATGAACTTTGAAAAATTAAGAGAATGTAACTGCGACATGGTAAACCATGACAAAACACTACTGAAATATTCCAACTCTTGCTTTTCAACGAAAGAAATTCAAAATGAACTTTGAAAAATTAAGAGAATGTAGCTGTGACAAGGTAAACCATGATGAAACACTACTGAAATAATCCAACTCTTGCATTTCAACGAAAGAAATCCAAAATGAACTTTGAAAAATCAAGAGAATGTAACTGTGACAAAATAAACCACGACAAAACACTACTGAAATATTCCAACTCTTGCATTTCAATGAAATAAATTCAAAATGAACTTTGATAAGTCAGGAGAATGTAACTGTGACAAGGTAAACCACAATAAAACACATTTCAATGAATGAAATCCACAATGAACCTTGAAAAATCAAGAGAATGTAACTGTGACAAGGTAAACCATGACAAAACACTACTAAAATATTCCAACTCTTGCATTTCAGTGATTGAAATCCATAATGAACTTTGAAAATCAAGAGAATGTAACTGTGGCAAGGTAAACCATGACAAAAAACTACTGAAATAATCCAACTCTTGCATTTCAACGATAGAAATTCAAAATGAACTTTGAAAAATTAAGAGAATATAACTGTGACAAGGTAAATCATGACAAAACACAAATGAAAAATTCCAACTCTTGCATTTCAACGAAAGAAATCGAAAATGAACTTTGAAAAATCAAGAGAATGTAACTGTGAAATGGTAAATCATGACAAATCACTACTGAAATAATCCAACTCTTGCATTTCAATGAAAGAAATTCAAAAGAACTTTGAAAAATCGAGAGAATGTAACTGTGACATGGTAAACCACGACAAAACACTACTGAAATATTCCAACTCTTGTTTTTCAACGAAAGAAATTCAAGATGAACTTTGAAAAATTAAGTGAATGTAACTGCGACAAGGTAAACCATGACAAAACAATACTGAAATATTCCAACTCTTACATTTCAATGAAAGAAATTCAAAATAAACTTTGAAAAATCAAGAGAATGTAACTGTGACAAGGTAAACCACAACAAAACACAACTGAAATATTCCAACTCTTGCATTTCAACGAAAGAAATTCAAAATTAACTTTGAAAAATCAAGAGAATGTAACTGTGACAAGGTAAACCACAACAAAACACAACTGAAATATTCCAACTCTTGCATTTCAACGAAAGAAATTCAAAATGATCTTTGAAAAATCAAGAAAATGTAACTATGACAAGGTAAACTACAACAAAACACTACTGAAATATTCCAACTCTTGCATTTCAATGAAAAAAAACCACAATGAACGTTGAAAATCAAGAGAATGTAACTGCGACAAGGTGAACCACGACAAAACACTATTGAAATAATCCAACTCTTGCATTTCAATGAAAGAAATTCAAAATGAACTTTGAAAAATTAAGAGAATGTAACTGTGACAAGGTAAATCATGACAAAACACTACTGAAATATTCCAACTCTTGCATTTCAACGAAAGGAATCGAAAATGAACTTTGAAAAATCAAGAGAATGTAACTGTGAAATGGTAAACCACGACAAAACACTACTGAAATAATCCAACTCTTGCATTTCAATGAAAGAAATTCAAAATGAACTTTGAAAAATTAAGAGAATGTAACTGCGACATGGTAAACCATGACAAAACACTACTGAAATATTCCAACTCTTGCTTTTCAACGAAAGAAATTCAAAATGAACTTTGAAAAATTAAGAGAATGTAGCTGTGACAAGGTAAACCATGATAAAACACTACTGAAATAATCCAACTCTTGCATTTCAACGAAAGAAATCCAAAATGAACTTTGAAAAATCAAGAGAATGTAACTGTGACAAGATAAACCATGACAAAACACTACTGACATATTCCAACTCTTGCATTTCAATGAAATAAATTCAAAATGAACTTTGATAAGTCAGGAGAATGTAACTGTGACAAGGTAAACCACAACAAAACACATTTCAATGAATGAAATCCACAAAGAACCTTGAAAAATCAAGAGAATGTAACTGTGACAAGGTAAACCATGACAAAAAACTACTAAAATATTCCAACTCTTGCATTTCAATGATTGAAATCCATAATGAACTTTGAAAAACAAGAGAATGTAACTGTGACAAGGTAAACCATGACAAAAAACTACTGAAATAATCCAACTCTTGCATTTCAATGAATGAAATTCAAAATGAACTTTGAAAAATCAAGAAAATGTAACTGTGACAAGGTAAACCACAACAAAACACTACTTAAATATTCCAACTCTTGCATTTCAACGGTAGAAATTCAAAATGAACTTTAAAAATTAAGAGAATATGACTGTGACAAGGTAAATCATGACAAAACACTAATGAAAAATTCCAACTCTTGCATTTCAACGAAAGAAATCGAAAATGAACTTTGAAAAATCAAGAGGATCTAACTGTGAAATGGTAAATCATGACAAATCACTACTGAAATAATCCAACTCTTGCATTTCAATGAAAGAAATTCAAAAGAACTTTGAAAACTCGAGAGAATGTAACTGTGACATGGTAAACCACGACAAAACACTACTGAAATATTCCAACTCTTGTTTTTCAACGAAAGAAATTCAAGATGAACTTTGAAAAATTAAGTGAATGTAACTGCGACAAGGTAAACCATGACAAAACACTACTGAAATATTCCAACTCTTGCATTTCAACCAAAGAAATCGAAAATGAACTTTGAAAAATCAAGAGAATGTAACTGCGACAAGGTAAACCACGACAAAACAATACTGAAATAATCCAACTCTTACATTTCAATGAAAGAAATTCAAAATAAACTTTGAAAAATCAAGAGAATGTAACTTTGACAAGGTAAACCACGACAAAACACTACTGAAATATTCCAACTTATGCTTTTCAATGAAAAAAATCAAAATGAACTTTGAAAAATCAAGAGAATGTAAGTGTGACAAGGTAAACCACGACAAAACACACCTGAAATATTCCAACTCTTGCATTTCAACGAAAGAAATTCAAAATAAACTTTGAAAAATCAAGAAAATGTAACTGTGACAAGGTAAACCACAACAAAACACTACTGAAATATTCCAACTCTTGCATTTCAACGAAAGAAATTCAAAATGAACTTTGAAAAATCAAGAGAATGTAACTGTGACAAGGTAAACCACGACAAAACACTACTGAAATAATCCAACTCTTGCATTTCAATGAAAGAAATTCAAAATGAACTTTAAAAATCAAGAAAATGTAACTGTGACAAGGTAAACCACAACCAAAGACTACTGAAATATTCCAGCTCTTGCATTTCAACGATATAAATTCAAAATGAACTTTGAAAAATTAAGAAAATGTAACTGTGACAAGGTAAATCATGACAAAACACTACTGAAATATTCCAACTCTTGCATTTCAACGAAAGAAATCGACAATGAACTTCGAAAATCAAGAGAATGTAACTTTGACAAGGTAAACCACGACAAAACACTACTGAAATAATCCAACTCTTGCATTTCAATGGAAGACAAAACCACGACAAAACACTACTGAATTATTCCAACTCTTGCATTTCAACGAAAGAAATTCAAAATGAACTTTTAAAAATCAAGAATGTAGCTGTGAGAAGGTAAACCATGATAAAACACTACCGAAATAATCCAACTCTTGCATTTCACGAAAGAAATACAAAATGAACTTTGAAAAATCAAGAGAATGTAGCTGTGACAAGGTAAACCACGATAAAACACTACTGAAATAATCCAACTCTTGCATTTCACGAAATAAATCCAAAATGAACTTTGAAAAATCAAGAGAATGTAACTGTGACAAGGTGAACCACGACAAAACACTACTGAAATATTCCAACTCTTGCAATTCAATGACAGAAATTCAAAATGAACTTTGAAAAATCAAGAAAATGTAACTGCGACAAGGTAAACCACAACAAAACACTACTGAAATATTCCAACTCTTGCATTTCAATGAAAAAAAACCACAATGAACGTTGAAAATCAAGAGAATGTAACTTTGACAAGATAAACCACGACAAAACACTACTGACATATTCCAACTCTTGCATTTCAATGAAATAAATTCAAAATGAACTTTGATAAGTCAGGAGAATGTAACTGTGACAAGGTAAACCACAACAAAACACATTTCAATGAATGAAATCCACAAAGAACCTTGAAAAATCAAGAGAATGTAACTGTGACAAGGTAAACCATGACAAAACACTACTAAAATATTCCAACTCTTGCATTTCAATGATTGAAATCCATAATGAACTTTGAAAAACAAGAGAATGTAACTGTGACAAGGTAAACCATGACAAAAAACTACTGAAATAATCCAACTCTTGCATTTCAATGAATGAAATTCAAAATGAACTTTGAAAAATCAAGAAAATGTAACTGTGACAAGGTAAACCACAACAAAACACTACTTAAATATTCCAACTCTTGCATTTCAACGACAGAAATTCAAAATGAACTTTGAAAAATTAAGAGAATATGACTGTGACAAGGTAAATCATGACAAAACACTAATGAAAAATTCCAACTCTTGCATTTCAACGAAAGAAATCGAAAATAAACTTTGAAAAATCAAGAGAATTTAACTGTGAAATGGTAAATCATGACAAATCACTACTGAAATAATCCAACTCTTGCATTTTAATGAAAGAAATTCAAAAGAACTTTGAAAACTCGAGAGATGTAACTGTGACATGGTAAACCACGACAAAACACTACTGAAATATTCCAACTCTTGTTTTTCAACGAAAGAAATTCAAGATGAACTTTGAAAAATTAAGTGAATGTAACTGCGACAAGGTAAACCATGACAAAACACTACTGAAATATTCCAACTCTTGCATTTCAACGAAAGAAATCCAAAATGAACTTTGAAAAATCAAGAGAATGTAACTGCGACAAGGTAAACCACGACAAAACAATACTGAAATAATCCAACTCTTACATTTCAATGAAAGAAATTCAAAATAAACTTTGAAAAATCAAGAGAATGTAACTTTGACAAGGTAAACCACGACAAAACACTACTGAAATATTCCAACTCATGCTTTTCAATGAAAAAAATCAAAATGAACTTTGAAAAATCAAGAGAATGTAACTGTGACAAGGTAAACCACAACAAAACACAACTGAAATATTCCAACTCTTGCATTTCAACGAAAGAAATTCAAAATTAACTTTGAAAAATCAAGAAAATGTAACTGTGACAAGGTAAACCACAACAAAACACAACTGAAATATTCCAACTCTTGCATTTCAACGAAAGAAATTCAAAATGAACTTTGAAAAATTAAGAGAATGTAACTGTGACAAGGTAAACCATGACAAAACACTACTGAAATATTCCAACTCTTGCATTTCAACGAAAGAAATCGACAATGAACCTCGAAAAATCAAGAGAATGTAACTGTGACAAGGTAAACCACGACAAAACACTACTGAAATAATCCAACTCTTGCATTTCAATGAAAGACAAAACCACGACAAAACACTACTGAATTATTCCAACTCTTGAATTTCAACGAAAGGAATTCAAAATGAACTTTTAAAAATCAAGAATGTAGCTGTGAGAAGGTAAACCATGATAAAACACTACCGAAATAATCCAACTCTTGCATTTCACGAAAGAAATCCAAAATGAACTTTGAAAAATCAAGAGAATGTAGCTGTGACAAGGTAAACCACGATAAAACACTACTGAAATAATCCAAATCTTGCATTTCACGAAATAAATCCAAAATGAACTTTGAAAAATCAAGAGAATGTAACTGTGACAAGGTAAACCACTACAAAACACTACTGAAATATTCCAACTCTTGCAATTCAATGACAGAAATTCAAAATGAACTTTGAAAAATCAAGAAATGTAACTGCGACAAGGTAAACTACAACAAAACACTACTGAAATATTCCAACTCTTGCATTTCAATGAAAAAAACCACAATGAACGTTGAAAATCAAGAGAATGTAACTGCGACAAGGTGAACCACGACAAAACACTATTGAAATAATCCAACTCTTGCATTTCAATGAAAGAAATTCAAAATGAACTTTGAAAAATTAAGAGAATGTAACTGTGACAAGGTAAATCATGACAAAACACTACTGAAATATTCCAACTCTTGCATTTCAACGAAAGAAATCGAAAATGAACTTTGAAAAATCAAGAAAATGTAACTGTGAAATGGTAAACCACGACAAAACACTACTGAAATAATCCAACTCTTGCATTTCAATAAAAGAAATTCAAAATGAACTTTGAAAAATTAAGAGAATGTAACTGCGACATGGTAAACCATGACAAAACACTACTGAAATATTCCAACTCTTGCTTTTCAACGAAAGAAATTCAAAATGAACTTTGAAAAATTAAGAGAATGTAACTGTGACAAGGTAAACCATGACAAAACACTACTGAAATATTCCAACTCTTGCATTTCAACGAAAGAAATCCAAAATGAACTTTGAAAAATCAAGAGAATGTAACTGCGACAAGGTAAACCACGACAAAACAATACTGAAATAATCCAACTCTTACATTTCAATGAAAGAAATTCAAAATAAACTTTGAAAAATCAAGAGAATGTAACTTTGACAAGGTAAACCACGACAAAACACTACTGAAATATTCCAACTCATGCTTTTCAATGAAAAAAATCAAAATGAACTTTGAAAAATCAAGAGAATGTAACTGTGACAAGGTAAACCACAACAAAACACAACTGAAATATTCCAACTCTTGCATTTCAACGAAAGAAATTCAAAATTAACTTTGAAAAATCAAGAAAATGTTACTGTGACAAGGTAAACCACAACAAAACACAACTGAAATATTCCAACTCTTGCATTTCAACGAAAGAAATTCAAAATGAACTTTGAAAAATCAAGAAAATGTAACTTTGACAAGGTAAACCACAACAAAACACTACTGAATTGTTCCAACTCATGCATTTCAACGAAAGAAATTCAAAATGAACTTTGAAAAAATTAAGAGAATGTAACTGTGACAAAGGTAAACCATGACAAAACACTACTGAAATATTTCAACTCTTGCATTTCATGAAAGAAATTCAAAATGAACTTTGAAAATCAAGAGAATGTAACTGTGACAAGGTAAACCACGACAAAACACTACTGAAATAATCCAACTCTTGCATTTCAATGAAAGAAATTCAAAATGAACTTTAAAAATCAAGAAAATGTAACTGTGACAAGGTAAACCACAACCAAAGACTACTGAAATATTCCAGCTCTTGCATTTCAACGATAGAAATTCAAAATGAACTTTGAAAAAATTAAGAGAATGTAACTGTGACAAAGGTAAACCATGACAAAACACTACTGAAATATTCCAACTCTTGCATTTCAACGAAAGAAATCGACAATGAACTTCGAAAAATCAAGGTAAACCACAATAAAACACATTTCAATGAATGAAATCCACAATGAACCTTGAAAAATCAAGAGAATGTAACTGTGACAAGGTAAACCATGACAAAACACTACTAAAATATTCCAAATCATGACAAAACACTACTGAAATATTCCAACTCTTGCATTTCAACGAAAGAAATCGAAGATGAACTTTGAAAAATCAAGAAAATGTAACTGTGAAATGGTAAACCACGACAAAACACTACTGAAATAATCCAACTCTTGCATTTCAATGAAAGAAATTCAAAATGAACTTTGAAAAATCAAGAGAATGTAACTCTTGCATTTCAACGAAAGAAATTCAAAATGAACTTTGAAAAATCAAGAAAATGTAACTTTGACAAGGTAAACCACAACAAAACACTACTGAATTGTTCCAACTCATGCATTTCAACGAAAGAAATTCAAAATGAACTTTGAAAAAATTAAGAGAATGTAACTGTGACAAAGGTAAACCATGACAAAACACTACTGAAATATTTCAACTCTTGCATTTCATGAAAGAAATTCAAAATGAACTTTGAAAATCAAGAGAATGTAACTGTGACAAGGTAAACCACGACAAAACACTACTGAAATATTCCAACTCTTGCATTTCAACGAAAGAAATTCAAAATGAACTTTAAAAATCAAGAAAATGTAACTGTGACAAGGTAAACCACAACCAAAGACTACTGAAATATTCCAGCTCTTGCATTTCAACGATAGAAATTCCAAATGAACTTTGAAAAATTAAGAGAATGTAACTGTGACAAGGTAAATCATGACAAAACACTACTGAAATATTCCAACTCTTGCATTTCAACGAAAGAAATCGACAATGAACTTCGAAAAATCAAGGTAAACCACAATAAAACACATTTCAATGAATGAAATCCACAATGAACCTTGAAAAATCAAGAGAATGTAACTGTGACAAGGTAAACCATGACAAAACACTACTAAAATATTCCAACTCTTGCATTTCAATGATTGAAATCCATAATGAACCTTGAAAAATCAAGAGAATGTAACTGTGACAAGGTAAACCATGACAAAAAACTACTGAAATAATCCAACTCTTGCATTTCAACGATAAAAATTCAAAATGAACTTTGAAATATTAAGAGAATATAACTGTGACAAGGTAAATCATGACAAAACACTAATGAAAAATTCCAACTCTTGCATTTCAACGAAAGAAATCGAAAATGAACTTTGAAAAATCAAGAGAATGTAACTGTGAAATGGTAAATCATGACAAATCACTACTGAAATAATCCAACTCTTGCATTTCAGTGAAAGAAATTCAAAAGAACTTTGAAAAATCAAGAGAATGTAACTGTGACAAGGTAAACCACGACAAAACACTACTGAAATATTCCAACTCTTGTTTTTCAACGAAAGAAATTCAAGATGAACTTTGAAAAATTAAGTGAATGTAACTGCGACAAGGTAAACCATGACAAAACACTACTGAAATATTCCAACTCTTGCATTTCAACGAAAGAAATCCAAAATGAACTTTGAAAAATCAAGAGAATGTAACTCCGACAAGGTAAACCACGACAAAACAATACTGAAATATTCCAACTCTTACATTTCAATGAAAGAAATTCAAAATAAACTTTGAAAAATCAAGAGAATGTAACTTTGACAAGGTAAACCACGACAAAACACTACTGAAATATTCCAACTCATGCTTTTCAATGAAAAAAATCAAAATGAACTTTGAAAAATCAAGAGAATGTAACTGTGACAAGGTAAACCATAACAAAACACTACTGAAATATTCCAACTCTTGCATTTCAACGAAAGAAATTCAAAATTAACTGAAAAATCAAGAAAATGTAACTGTGACAAGGTAAACCACAACAAAACACAACTGAAATATTCCAACTCTTGCATTTCAACGAAAGAAATTCAAAATGAACTTTGAAAAATCAAGAAAATGTAACTATGACAAGGTAAACCGCAACAAAACACTACTGAATTGTTCCAACTCATGCATTTCAACGAAAGAAATTCAAAATGAACTTTGAAAAAATTAAGAGAATGTAACTGTGACAAAGGTAAACCATGACAAAACACTACTGAAATATTTCAACTCTTGCATTTCATGAAAGAAATTCAAAATGAACTTTGAAAATCAAGAGAATGTAACTGTGACAAGGTAAACCACGACAAAACACTACTGAAATAATCCAACTCTTGCATTTCAATGAAAGAAATTCAAAATGAACTTTAAAAATCAAGAAAATGTAACTGTGACAAGGTAAACCACAACCAAAGACTACTGAAATATTCCAGCTCTTGCATTTCAACGATAGAAATTCAAAATGAACTTTGAAAAATTAAGAAAATGTAACTGTGACAAGGTAAATCATGACAAAACACTACTGAAATATTCCAACTCTTGCATTTCAACGAAAGAAATCGACAATGAACTTCGAAAAATCAAGAGAATGCAACTGTGACAAGGTAAACCACGACAAAACACTACTGAAATAATCCAACTCTTGCATTTCAATGAAAGACAAAACCACGACAAAACACTACTGAATTATTCCAACTCTTGCATTTCAACGAAAGAAATTCAAAATGAACTTTTAAAAATCAAGAGAATGTAGCTGTGACAAGGTAAACCATGATAAAACACTACTGAAATAATCCAACTCTTGCATTTCACGAAAGAAATCCAAAATGAACTTTGAAAAATCAAGAGAATGTAGCTGTGACAAGGTAAACCACGATAAAACACTACTGAAATAATCCAACTCTTGCATTTCACGAAATAAATCCAAAATGAACTTTGAAAAATCAAGAGAATGTAACTGTGACAAGGTAAACCACGACAAAACACTACTGAAATATTCCAACTCTTGCATTTCAATGAAAGAAATTCAAAATGAACTTTGAAAAATCAAGAAATGTAACTGCGACAAGGTAAACTACAACAAAACACTACTGAAATATTCCAACTCTTGCATTTCAATGAAAAAAACCACAATGAACGTTGAAAATCAAGAGAATGTAACTGCGACAAGGTGAACCACGACAAAACACTATTGAAATAATCCAACTCTTGCATTTCAATGAAAGAAATTCAAAATGAACTTTGAAAAATTAAGAGAATGTAACTGTGACAAGGTAAATCATGACAAAACACTACTGAAATATTCCAACTCTTGCATTTCAACGAAAGAAATCGAAAATGAACTTTGAAAAATCAAGAGAATGTAACTGTGAAATGGTAAACCACGACAAAACACTACTGAAATAATCCAACTCTTGCATTTCAATGAAAGAAATTCAAAATGAACTTTGAAAAATTAAGAGAATGTAACTGCGACATGGTAAACCATGACAAAACACTACTGAAATATTCCAACTCTTGCTTTTCAACGAAAGAAATTCAAAATGAACTTTGAAAAATTAAGAGAATGTAGCTGTGACAAGGTAAACCATGATAAAACACTACTGAAATAATCCAACTCTTGCATTTCAACGAAAGAAATCCAAAATGAACTTTGAAAATCAAGAGAATGTAACTGTGACAAGGTAAACCACGACAAAACACTACTGAAATAATCCAACTCTTGCATTTCAATGAAAGAAATTCAAAATGAACTTTAAAAATCAAGAAAATGTAACTGTGACAAGGTAAACCACAACCAAAGACTACTGAAATATTCCAGCTCTTGCATTTCAACGATAGAAATTCAAAATGAACTTTGAAAAATTAAGAAAATATAACTGTGACAAGGTAAATCATGACAAAACACTACTGAAATATTCCAACTCTTGCATTTCAACGAAAGAAATCGACAATGAACTTCGAAAAATCAAGAGAATGCAACTGTGACAAGGTAAACCACGACAAAACACTACTGAAATAATCCAACTCTTGCATTTCAATGAAAGACAAAACCACGACAAAACACTACTGAATTATTCCAACTCTTGCATTTCAACGAAAGAAATTCAAAATGAACTTTTAAAAATCAAGAGAATGTAGCTGTGACAAGGTAAACCATGATAAAACACTACTGAAATAATCCAACTCTTGCATTTCAACGAAAGAAATCCAAAATGAACTTTGAAAAATCAAGAGAATGTAGCTGTGACAAGGTAAACCACGATAAAACACTACTGAAATAATCCAACTCTTGCATTTCACGAAATAAATCCAAAATGAACTTTGAAAAATCAAGAGAATGTAACTGTGACAAGGTAAACCACGACAAAACACTACTGAAATATTCCAACTCTTGCATTTCAATGAAAGAAATTCAAAATGAACTTTGAAAAATCAAGAAATGTAACTGCGACAAGGTAAACTACAACAAAACACTACTGAAATATTCCAACTCTTGCATTTCAATGAAAAAACCACAATGAACGTTGAAAATCAAGAGAATGTAACTGCGACAAGGTGAACCACGACAAAACACTATTGAAATAATCCAACTCTTGCATTTCAATGAAAGAAATTCAAAATGAACTTTGAAAAATTAAGAGAATGTAACTGTGACAAGGTAAATCATGACAAAACACTACTGAAATATTCCAACTCTTGCATTTCAACGAAAGAAATCGAAAATGAACTTTGAAAAATCAAGAAAATGTAACTGTGAAATGGTAAACCACGACAAAACACTACTGAAATAATCCAACTCTTGCATTTCAATGAAAGAAATTCAAAATGAACTTTGAAAAATTAAGAGAATGTAACTGCGACATGGTAAACCATGACAAAACACTACTGAAATATTCCAACTCTTGCTTTTCAACGAAAGAAATTCAAAATGAACTTTGAAAAATTAAGAGAATGTAGCTGTGACAAGGTAAACCATGATAAAACACTACTGAAATAATCCAACTCTTGCATTTCAACGAAAGAAATCCAAAATGAACTTTGAAAAATCAAGAGAATGTAACTGTGACAAGATAAACCACGACAAAACACTACTGACGTATTCCAACTCTTGCATTTCAATGAAATAAATTCAAAATGAACTTTGATAAGTCAGGGGAATGTAACTGTGACAAGGTAAACCACAACAAAACACATTTCAATGAATGAAATCCACAATGAACCTTGAAAAATCAAGAGAATGTAACTGTGACAAGGTAAACCATGACAAAACACTACTAAAATATTTCAACTCTTGCATTTCAATGATTGAAATCCATAATGAACTTTGAAAAACAAGAAAATGTAACTGTGACAAGGTAAACCATGACAAAAAAACTACTGAAATAATCCAACTCTTGCATTTCAATGAATGAAATTCAAAATGAACTTTGAAAAATCAAGAGAATGTAACTGTGACAAGGTAAACCACGACAAAACACTACTTAAATATTCCAACTCTTGCATTTCAACGATAGAAATTCAAAATGAACTTTGAAAAATTAAGAGAATATAACTGTGACAAGGTAAATCATGACAAAACACTAATGAAAAATTCCAACTCTTGCATTTCAACGAAAGAAATCGAAAATGAACTTTGAAAAATCAAGAGAATGTAACTGTGAAATGGTAAATCATGACAAATCACTACTGAAATAATCCAACTCTTGCATTTCAATGAAAGAAATTCAAAAGAACTTTGAAAACTCGAGAGAATGTAACTGTGACATGGTAAACCACGACAAAACACTACTGAAATATTCCAACTCTTGTTTTTCAACGAAAGAAATTCAAGATGAACTCTGAAAAATTAAGTGAATGTAACTGCGACAAGGTAAACCATGACAAAACACTACTGAAATATTCCAACTCTTGCATTTCAACGAAAGAAATCCAAAATGAACTTTGAAAAATCAAGAGAATGTAACTGCGACAAGGTAAACCACGATAAAACAATACTGAAATAATCCAACTCTTACATTTCAATGAAAGAAATTCAAAATAAACTTTGAAAAATCAAGAGAATGT
The DNA here is from genome assembly GCA_027921565.1 of Artemia sinica. Classification (NCBI taxonomy): domain Eukaryota; kingdom Metazoa; phylum Arthropoda; class Branchiopoda; order Anostraca; family Artemiidae; genus Artemia; species Artemia sinica. Next base: position 44,192,590 of record CM051270.1, read on the forward strand.
AACTTTGACAAGGTAAACCACGACAAAACACTACTGAAATATTCCAACTCATGCTTTTCAATGAAAAATATCAAAATGAACTTTGAAAAATCAAGAGAATGTAATTGTGACAAGGTAAACCACAACAAAACACAACTGAAATATTCCAACTCTTGCATTTCAACGAAAGAAATGCAAAATTAACTTTGAAAAATCAAGAAAATGTAACTGTGACAAGGTAAACCACAACAAAACACAACTGAAATATTCCAACTCTTGCATTTCAACGAAAGAAATTCAAAATGAACTTTGAAAAATCAAGAAAATGTAACTATGACAAGGTAAACCACAACAAAACACTACTGAATTGTTCCAACTCATGCATTTCAACGAAAGAAATTCAAAATGAACTTTGAAAAATTAAGAGAATGTAACTGTGACAAAGGTAAACCATGACAAAACACTACTGAAATATTCCAACTCTTGCATTTCAAAGAAAGAAATTCAAAATGAACTCTGGAAAATCAAGAGAATGTAACTGTGACAAGGTAAACCACGACAAAACACTACTGAAATATTTCAACTCTTGCATTTCATGAAAGAAATTCAAAATGAACTTTGAAAAATCAAGAGAATGTAACTGTGACAAGGCAAACCACGACAAAACACTACTGAAATATTCCAACTCTTGCATTTCAACGAAAGAAATCCAAAATGAACTTTGAAAAATCAAGAGAATGTAACTGTGACAAGGTAAAGCACAACAAAACACATTTCAACGAAAGAAATCTACAATGAACTTTGAAAAGTCAAGAGAGTGTAACTGTGACACGGTAAACCACGACAAAACACTACTGAAATATTCCAACTCTTGCATTTCAACGAAAGAAATTCAAAATGAACTTTGAAAAATCAAGAAAATGTAACTGTGACAGTGTCTGTGTCTGTGTCATGTGTCTGTGTCATGTGTCGTGTCATGTGTCATGTGTCATGTGTCGTGTCATGTGTTACGTGTCATGTGTCATGTGTCATGTGTCATGTGTCATGTGTTATTCATAACCATCCAAGAAACATCCTTATAAACAACAAATTAATTCCCCTTTCGTGAATCACTAATTCCCCTTAGAAACAAAAAATTAATTCCCCTTCGATTACACAATCAATTTCTCAGAAATCCATTTCCCCTAGGGAGTCTATGCCCATATATGGTGCCCCGTCACGAGCTCATGAGGTTAGGCTAGGTTACACAATCAATTTCTCGGAAACGTGTTCTCCCTGGGGATTCCATGCCCATATATGGTGCCCAGTTGGACTGACAGCACAGGTGTTCTCCCTAGGGACTCTATGCCCATATATGGTGTGGGCGTGGGAGTACTAGGGTCCTCTCTACTCTTAACACCTCCACGCGTAAAATTGAGTCAGTAAAGAGAAAGTAAGACATAAAGAGATCTCGTATAGAAATTCTGGCAAATTTCCCCGGAAAATTTCATCCTCTGAAAAATTCTTTCTCCATGGAAAATTCTCCCCGCGCAAAGTCCCCCAGGAAAAAATTCGTCCTCCCCTCCAAACCCAAAAAATGTATGCATACTTCCCAAAATATTAATACTATACAAATACTATACGTAAACAATGGGCTAATTTTATAACTTTAGGACTTTTCCTCAAGGACTGTGGGGGGGGGGGGGTCAAGTTATCTCTAAGAACATAGTAATTAGGCCTTTCAAGTATGCTGAACAAAATAGCAATCTCAGAATTTTGATCATACGATTTTGCGAAAAAAAAGTGGTGCGAGAGGGGGCCTAGTTGCCCTTCAATTTTTATGGTCACTTAAAAAGGGCACTAGAACTTTCTATTTCCGTTAGAATGAGAACTCTCCCAATGTTCTAGGCCCATTAGATCGATATGATCACTCGTGGGTAAAACAAACAAGAACAAACAAATAAACACGCATCCGTGATCTTTCTTCTGGCAAAAAGTACAAAATTCCAAATTTTTGAAGATATGAGCTCGAAAACTCTGTACTTAGGTTCTCTAATACACTGAATCTGATGGTGTGATTTTCGTTAAGATTGTATGAATTTTAGGGGGTCTTTCTTTCTTTTTTTGAAAATCAGGCAAATTTTCTCAGGCTCGTAACCTTTAATTGTTAATGCTAAACTTAGTAAAGCTTATATAGTTAAAATCAGCATAAAAATCAAATTCTTTTGATATACCTATTGGTATCAATATTCCGTTTTTTAGAGTTTCGGTTACCATTGAGCCAGGTCGCTTCTTACTTACAGTTTGTTACCACGAACTGTTTGAAAACAAATCGCATAATTTTGTAGTCTGAGACATCAAACACTTTGTTATGGACCATAGGTGGCGGTGACGTGGGAAGGTTCGTCTCTATTTGTGTTTGGACGCTCTGCCACTCAGTCTACATTGATCCCTACCTCTTTATAAATCCCTATCTCTTTCTAACACACTACCGTAGATTTATAATCTTCATTTCGGCATTACTAAACTATTTAATAGTAATAAAACTGAGCAACTATTATTCTAAAATCAGAAATGTGGGCTTAAAAAACATGGTTTGCAGCCCTTTGTTCATTGAGCATAGCGTAAAGTTAACGCTGATTCACTCTGAAGCACGGCTATTTTGGTTTCGTGAATAACATTGTCTAATATTTTATCTGACCTCCTCATCCTTCTTTTCTTCGAAGAGCATCAAATAAGGCTCATCGTGTTCACCATCGAATCTAGTCACCTAAGTAATAAAGAAAATGTAAATATACGTATTACATCTAGAAAAATAACTTGCTCACCTATCCTTGAAAGAAAGGCATATATTAAAAAATAAACTAAGGAAATTGTTTATATTTCCCTATTGATTAAAAAAAAATTCTTAGAATTCTTATAAGCTAGCTCTTCACTGAAAATCTATAACTGACGCAACAAAATGAATTAATAACAGTAAAATCCGTAATTATCCTGGAAAATATAAAATTCTTGATTGTATGGCTCCCAAGAGTCTTTACTAGACCTGAAATAACACTAAATTTGTGTATATTTACTAATCAAAACAAGTTCAGTTTTTGTGGAAATGTTATTTTTGCAAAAGCTATAGTTTTGATACCAAATAGTCCATCAAAGAATTGGCGGTTTATACTAATTCTAAAAATAGTAAAGTTCCTTAGGTTTAATATAGCCCATCAAAAGGTGCGAACCTAAGAAAATGTGTCCGCATTTCAAATAAGGGAGGTTACGCACCCAAAAAATCAAGCAATCTTCATGAAAATTATATCATAAGATTCAGCATATTTGAGAATCCTGCAATATAGGATTCAAGCTTCAATATACCAAAAAGTGTAATTTTGTGTCTTTGCCAGAAGAAAACAAGTCAAGAAATCTTAATGAAAATTATATCATAAGATTCAGCATATAAAAGAATACTACAAGATAGGTTTCAAACTCCAATATACCAAAGATGTAATTTTGTGTCCTTACCAGAAGAAAAATGACGGATACGTGTTTATTTGTTCTTTTTTTGCCATAACTGACGCAAAAAATGAATTAGTAGCAATAAAATCCGTAATTATCCTGGAAAAAATAAAACTCCTTGATTGTATGGCTACCAAGAGTCTTTACTAGACTTGAAATAACACTAAATTTGTATATATTTACTAATCAAAACAAGTTCAATTTTAGTAGAAGTGTTATCATAGGCAGCGCGCTAGCGCTGCCTAAGTAAAGAACGATTTGGGCACAATATGTTGTTTTTTGGTTCTCCATACCCGGGCACTTCGTATCGAAGGAGTTGTCGTAGAAACTTCGAAAACGGCTCATTTGATTGGAAATTGGAGCGGCTAGTGCCCTTTTTAATAGTCGAAAGTGATTGGAGGGAAACTAGCCCCCCCCCCCACACCCATCATTCCCCAAAAAACATCCAATTAAAATTTTGAGATAGCCATTTTGTTCAACATAGTTTATTTCCAGATAGAAAATATGTTTTTAAGGAGGTCACTCCCCCAGACCCTCAGGGCAAGGGTTTTAAGTTATGCCCCGGGGCATATAAGGTTGTTATACAAGGAGTTGTCGTAGAGACTTCAAAAAAGGCTCATTCGATTGGAAATTCAAAGGGCTAGTGCCCTTTTTAATAGTCGAAAGTGATTGGAGGGCAACTAGCCCCCCTCCCCCAACCCAAAACCCATCATTCCCCCAAACACATCCAATAAAAATTTTGAGATAGTCTTTTTGCTCAGCGTAGTTGATTTCCAGATAGAAAGTATGTTTTTGAGGAGGACGCTCCCCTACAACCGAGGGGACAAGGGTTTTAAGTTATACCCTGGGGGTATATAATATTTTTATAGAAGGCGTTGTCGTAGAAAATTCAAGAAAGACTAATTCGATAGGAAATTCAAAGGGCTAGTGCCCTTTTTAAGAGTAAAAAGTGATTGGAGGGTAACTAGCCCCCCCACGCCCATCATTCCCCCAAATATATCCAATCAAAATTTTGAGATAGTCATTTTGTTCAGCGTAGTTGATTTCCAAATAGAAAATATGTTTTTGAGGAGAACACTCCCCTACAACCCTCATGGCAAGGGTTGTAAGCTATGCCCTGGGGGCATATAAGGTTCTTATAGAAGGCGTTGTCATAGAAACTTCAAAAAAGGCTCATTTGATTGGAAATTTAAAGGGCTAGTGTCCTTTTCAATATTCGAAAGTGATTGGACGGTAACTAACCCCCCTCTCCCACGCCCATCATTCCCCCAAACATATCCAATCAAAATTTTGAGATAGTCATTTTGTTCAGCGTAGTTTAAAGTTCTGGAAATTAGGTCATTGAGGATGACCACCCCCCTCACAGCCTTAAAGACAAGGATTATAAGTTATGACCTGTGGGCATATATAAATTTTATTGAAAGCTTTGTCGTAGAACCTTCAAAAAGGGCTCATTCGATTAGAAATTGAAATGACTTTTGCCCTTTTTAACAGTCGAAAGTAATGGGCAGGCAACTAACACCCCTTCCACGCCCACCATTTCCCCAAACATACCCAATCAAAATTTTGAAATAGCCATTTTGTTCCACGCAGTTAAAGTTCAGGAAATTATACATTTGAGCAGGACACTCCACTCACAGTCTTCAGAGCAAGAGTTATAAGTTATGTCCTAGGGGCATATGAGTTTTTATTGAAATCTTTGTCGTAGAAACTTGAAAAAAGGCTCATTCAATTGGAAATGAAAAGGTCTAGTGCCCTTTTTAATAGTCGAAAATGATTTAAGGGCAAATAGCCCCCCTCTCTCGCCCACCTTTTCCACAAACACATCCAACCTAAAATGTTTGCTTTAGAAAACTATATGACCGCGGATGCTGGCACAGAATGCTCCTCCTATCTTATCAATCGCTATCCCTAAGAAATAGATAATAATACCAATAGTAGAGTGCTAAGTTATACTTCTATGGCCTTATGTTCCTTCCTATGATATTCTAAGGGTTTATGTTCCCTCCCATGCTATTCTATAGCGCTATGTTCCTTCCTATGCTACTCTAAGGGTTTATGTTCCCTCCCATACTATTCAATAGCGCTCTGTTCCTTCCAATGTTGTTCTATGGGACCTCTACACGTGATTAAAAACACGTTTTGAAACTACATGCTATTTGCTTGCCTTTCCTTGGTACCTTTCCAAACGAGCGGGGATTCCCCTCTGGTTCCTACAAATTGCAAAAAAAAGCGAGCAGTATGAGCGGGGATTCCCCACACCAGTTTGTTTTAACTCCACGTTTTCAACCAGACTGTTTTTTTTGGCAATTGGTATTTTTGTCTGATAACAGGTACCATTCATTGCCATCATAGCTCTAAAAAAAGGGTTTAGCATTTGCGAATTGGATCGTCTGAAGGTCGAGAAAAAGAAAAAGGGTTTAGCATTTGCGAATTGTACTATACGAACGATATTAATTTCTGACTTTTTGGACAATTGCCTTAACTCGAGAGTAATTTGTTATTAAAAAATTTGATGCTACAATCAGAATTGTTTGATTGACATTTGCAAAAAGGGGATCTTAAGGGATTCGCGAATTGGACTGTACGAACGATCTTATTTGAATAATAGGGAAAAAACAGAGCTAGATAACATTTGCGAATTGGATCGTATGAAGAGGGAGAAAAAAAGGTTTAAAGTGATTAGCAGTTAAGGTAACCCTGAAGAGCATGTTAATTCATGCCTCATTTATTATAAATTTGGAACAATATCAATCTATGGAAATGGTTAACGATGATAAAATGGTCTTATGACTTGACCTAGCTTTACTTCTTCGATGTGTTTTGTATAATACACAAGTGGCGTTTGAACAGTATTGCCAGTTTAAAATAGAGTCTAACGTTATAGTATACTTAAAACTTGATACTAAGAGGGATGTAGATGGCAAGAAAATAATTTTAATAATGAAATTCAGAACAAACCTTAGAAATCCTTGCAAATCAAGTAGTAAGGTGTATGTGAGTACGAACCATCAAGGATCATAAGCACCAATGACCCTAGCAAGCAGAGACACCAACCCTCCAAAGGTCCCCTATCCCCAAATTCGAAAGGCGCCCCCTCCCCTCCAACTCTTTGGCCCCCTCTCCCCATTTTTTGGATTTTTTTTTTCGATTTTTTTAATTTTTTTTGATTATCTTCTTTTTTAACACGATATGTTTTTTTTTTTACATGTCCGAATGAGATGAAACATACTTAAAACAAAACAAAAAATCACAGTTACATTCTCTTGATTTTTCAAAATTCATTTTGAATTTCTTTCGTTGAAATGTAAGAGTTGGAATATTTCAGTAGTGTTTTGTCGTGGTTTACCCTGTCATAGTTACATTCTCTTGATTTTTCAAAGTTCATTTGAATATCTTTCGTGAAATGCAAGAGTTGGAATATTTCAGTAGTGTTTTGCTGTGGTTTACCGTGTCACAGTTACATTCTCTTAATTTTTCAAAGCTCATTTTGAATTTCTTTCGTTGTAATGCATGAGTTGGAATATTTCAGTAGTGTCTTGTAGGGGTTTACCTTGTCACAGTTACATTCTCTTGATTTTTCAAAGTTCATTTTGAATTTCTTTCGTGAAATGCAAGAGTTGGAATATTTCAGTAGTGTTTTGTTGGGGTTTACCATGTCACAGTTGCATTTTCTTGATTTTTCAAAATTCATTTTGAATTTCTTTCGTTGAAATGTAAGAGTTGGAATATTTCAGTAGTGTTTTGTTGTGGTTTACCCTGTCATAGTTACATTCTCTTGATTTTTCAAAGTTCATTTAGGATTTTTACATTCTCTTGATTTTTCAAAGTTCATTTTGAATTTCTTTCGTGAAATGCAAGAGTTGAAATATTTCAGTAGTGTTTTGTCGTGGTTTACCTTGTCACAGTTACATTCTCTTGATTTTTCAAAGTTCATTTTGAATTTCTTTCGTGAAATGCAAGAGTCGGAATTTTTCAACAGTGTTTTATTATGGTTTAACTTGTCACAGTTTCATTCTCTTGATTTTTCAAAGCACATTTTGGATTTTTACATTCTCTTGATTTTTCAAAGTTCATTTTGAATTTCTTTCCTTGGAATGCAAGAGTTGGAATATTTCAGTAGTGTTTTGTCGTGGTTTACCTTGTCACAGTTAAATTCTCTTGATTTTTCAAAGCTCATTTTGGATTTTATTTCAGTAGTGTTTTGTTGTGGTTTACCTTGTCACAGTTACATTCTCTTGATTTTCAAAGTTCATTGTGAATTTCTTTCATTGAAATGCAAGAGTTGAAATATTTCAGTAGTGGTTTACCATGTCACAGTTACATTCTCTTGTTTTTTCAAAGTTCATTTTGAATTTCTTTCGTTGAAATGCAAGAGTTGGAATATTTCAGTAGTGTCTTGTCGTGGTTTACCTTGTCACAGTTATATTCACTTGGTTTTTCAAAGTTCATTTTGGATTTCTTTCATTGAAATGCAAGATGTCACACTTTCATTCTCTTGATTTTTCAAAGTTTATTTGAATTTCTTTCATTGAAATGCAAGAGTTGGATTATTTCAGTAGTGTTTTGTCGTGGTTTACCTTGTCACAGTTACATTCTCTTGATTTTTCAAAGTTCAGTGTCTATTTCTTTCGTTGAAATGCAAGGGTTGGAATATTTCAATAGTGTTTTGACATGATTTACCTTGTCATAGTTACATTCTCTTAATTTTTCAAAGTTCATTTGAATTTCTATCGTTGAAATGCAAGAGATGGAATATTTCAGTAGTGTTTTGTTGTGGTTTACCTTGTCACAGTTACATTTTCTTGATTTTTCAAAGTTCATATTGAATTTCATTCCTTAAAATGCAAGAGTTGGAATATTTCAGTAGTGTCTTGTTGTGGTTTACCTTGTCACAGTTACATTCTCTTGATTTTTCAAAGTTCATTTTGAATTTCTTTCATTGAAATGCAAGAGTTGGAATATTTCAGTAGTGTTTTGTCGTGGTTTACCTTGTCACAGTTACATTCTCTTGATTTTTCAAAGTTCATTTTGAATTTATTTCATTGAAATGCAAGAGTTGGAATATTTCAGTAGTGTTTTGTCGTCGTTTACCTTGTCACAGTTACATTCTCTTGATTTTTCAAAGTTCATTTTGGATTTCTTTCATTGAAATGCAAGAGTTGAAATATTTCAGTAGTGTTTTGTTGTAGTTTACCTTGTCGCAGTTACATTTTCTTCATATTCAAAGTTCATTTTGAATTTCTTTCATTGAAATGCAAGAGTTGGATTATTTCAATAGTGTTTTGTCGTGATTTACCTTGTCACAGTTAAATTCTCTTGATTTTCAAAGTTAATTGTGGATTTCTTTCATTGAAATGCAAGAGTTGGATTATTTCAGTAGTGTTTTGTCATGGTTCACCTAGTCGCAGGTACATTCTCTTCATTTTCAACGTTCATTGTGGATTTCTTTCATTGAAATGCAAGAGTTGGAATATTTCAGTAGTGTTTTGTTGTGGTTTACCTTGTCACAGTTACATTCTCTTGATTTTTCAAAGTTCATTTTGAATTTCTTTCGTTGAAATGCAAGAGTTGGAATATTTCAGTAGTGTCTTGTCGTGGTTTACCTTGTCACAGTTATATTCACTTGATTTTTCAAAGTTCATTTTGGATTTCTTTCATTGAAATGCAAGATGTCACACTTTCATTCTCTTGATTTTTCAAAGTTTATTTGAATTTCTTTCATTGAAATGCAAGAGTTGGATTATTTCAGTAGTGTTTTGTCGTGGTTTACCTTGTCACAGTTACATTCTCTTGATTTTTCAAAGTTCAGTGTCTATTTCTTTCGTTGAAATGCAAGGGTTGGAATATTTCAATAGTGTTTTGACATGATTTACCTTGTCACAGTTACATTCTCTTAATTTTTCAAAGTTCATTTTGAATTTCTATCGTTGAAATGCAAGAGCTGGAATATTTCAGTAGTGTTTTGTTGTGGTTTACCTTGTCACAGTTACATTTTCTTGATTTTTCAAAGTTCATATTGAATTTCATTCCTTAAAATGCAAGAGTTGGAATATTTCAGTAGTGTCTTGTTGTGGTTTACCTTGTCACAGTTACATTCTCTTGATTTTTCAAAGTTCATTTTGAATTTCTTTCATTGAAATGCAAGAGTTGGAATATTTCAGTAGTTTTTTGTCGTGGTTTACCTTGTCACAGTTACATTCTCTTGATTTTTCAAAGTTCATTTTGAATTTATTTCATTGAAATGCAAGAGTTGGAATATTTCAGTAGTGTTTTGTCGTCGTTTACCTTGTCACAGTTACATTCTCTTGATTTTTCAAAGTTCATTTTGGATTTCTTTCGTTAAATGCAAGAGTTGGATTATTTCAGTAGTGTTTTATCGTGGTTTACCTTGTCACAGCTACATTCTCTTGATTTTTCAAATTTCATTTTGGATTTCTTCTGTTGAAATGCAAGAGTTGGAATAATTCAGTAGTGATTTTTCATGGTTTACCCTGTCACAGTTACATTCTCTTGATTTTTCAAAGTTCATTTGAATTTCTTTCATTGAAATGCAAGAGTTGGATTATTTCAGTAGTGTTTTGTCGTGGTTTACCTTGTCACAGTTACATTCTCTTGATTTTTCAAAGTTCAGTTTCGATTTTTTTTCGTTGAAATGCAGGGGTTGGAATATTTAAGTAGTGTTTTGACATGATTTACCTTGTCACAGTTACATTCTCTTAATTTTTCAAAGTTAATATTGAATTTCTATCGTTGAAATGCAAGAGCTGGAATATTTCAGTAGTGTTTAGTTGTGGTTTACCTCGTCACAGTTACATTCTCTTGATTTTCAAAGTTCATTGTGAATTTCTTTCATTGAAATGCAAGGGTTGGAATATTTCAGTAGGGTTTTGTCATGGCTTACCTTGTCGCAGTTACATTCTCTTGATTTTTCAAAGTTCATTTTGGATTTCTTTCATTGAAATGCAAGACTTGAAATATTTCAGTAGTGTTTTGTCATTGTTTACCATGTCACAGTTACATTCTCTTGTTTTTTCAAAGTTCATTTTGAATTTCTTTCGTTGAAATGCAAGAGTTGGAATATTTGAGTAGTGTTTTGTCATGATTTACCTTGTCACAGTTACATTCTATAAATTTTTCAAAGTTCATTTTTAATTTCTATCGTTGAAATGCATGAGTTGGATTATTTCAATAGTGTTTTGTCGTGATTTACCTTGTCACAGTTAAATTCTCTTGATTTTTAAAGTTCATTGTGGATTTCTCTCATTGAAATGCAAGAGTTGGATTATTTCAGTAGTGTTTTGTCATGGTTCACCTAGTCGCAGTTAGATTCTCTTGATTTTAAACGTTCATTGTGGATTTCTTTCATTGAAATGCAAGAGTTGGAATATTTCAGTAGTGTTTTGTTGTAGTTTACCTTGTCGCAGTTACATTTTCTTGATTTTTCAAAGTTCATTTTGAGTTTCTTTCATTGAAATGCAAGAGTTGGATTATTTCAATAGTGTTTTGTCGTGATTTACCTTGTCACAGTTAAATTCTCTTGATTTTCAAAGTTCATTGTGGATTTCTTTCATTGAAATGCAAGAGTTGGATTATCTCAGTAGTGTTTTGTCATGGTTCACCTAGTCGCAGGTACATTCTCTTCATTTTCAACGTTCATTGTGGATTTCTTTCAGTGAAATGCAAGAGTTGGAATATTTCAGTAGTGTTTTGTTGTGGTTTACCTTGTCACAGTTACATTCTCTTGATTTTTCAAAGTTCATTTTGAATTTATTTAATTGAAATGCAAGAGTTGGAATAATTCAGTAGTGTTTTGTCGTGGTTTACCCTTTCACAGTTACATTCTCTTGATTTTTTAAAGTTCAGTTGAATTTCTTTCATTGAAATGCAAGAGTTGGATTATTTCAGTAGTGTTTTGTCGTGGTTTACCTTGTCACAGTTACATTCTCTTGATTTTTCAAAGTTCATTGTCGATTTCTTTCGTTGAAATTCAAGAGTTGGAATATTTCAGTAGTGTTTTGTCATGATTTACCTTGTCACAGTTACATTTTCTTAATTTTTCAAAGTTCATTTTGAATTTCTATCGTCGAAATGCAAGAGCTGGAATATTTCAGTAGTGTTTTGTTGTGGTTTACTTTGTCACAGTTACATTTTCTTGATTTTTAAAGTTCATTTTGAATTTCTTTCATTGAAGTGCAAGAGTTGGATTATTTCAGTAGTGTTTTGTCGTGGTTTACCTTGTCACAGTTACATTCTCTTGATTTTCAAAGTTCATTGTGAATTTCTTTCATTGAAATGCATGGGTTGGAATATTTCAGTAGTGTTTTGTCATGGCTTACCTTGTCGCAGTTACATTCTCTTGATTTTTCAAAGTTCATTTTGGATTTCTTTCATTGAAATGCAAGAGTTGAAATATTTCAGTAGTGTTTTGTCATGGTTTACCATGTCACAGTTACATTCTCTTGATTTTTCAAAGTTCATTTTGGATTTCTTTCGTTGAAATGCAAGTGTTGGAATATTTCAGTAGTGTTTTGTCATGATTTACCTTGTCACATTTACATTCTATAAATTTTTCAAAGTTCATTTTGAATTTCTATCGTTGAAATGCAAGAGTTGGATTATTTCAATAGTGTTTTGTCGTGATTTACCTTGTCACAGTTAAATTCTCTTGATTTTCAAAGTTCATTGTGGATTTCTTTCATTGAAATGCAAGAGTTGGATTATTTCAGTAGTGTTTTGTCATGGTTCACCTAGTCGCAGTTAGATTCTCTTGATTTTCAACGTTCATTGTGGATTTCTTTCATTGAAATGCAAGAGTTGGAATATTTCAGTAGTGTTTTGTTGTAGTTTACCTTGTCGCAGTTACATTTTCTTGATTTTTCAGAGTTCATTTTGAATTTCTTTCATTGAAATGCAAGAGTTGGATTATTTCAATAGTGTTTTGTCGTGATTTACCTTGTCACAGTTAAATTCTCTTGATTTTCAAAGTTCATTGTGGATTTCTTTCATTGAAATGCAAGAGTTGGATTATTTCAGTAGTGTTTTGTCATGGTTCACCTAGTCGCAGGTACATTCTCTTGATTTTCAACGTTCATTGTGGATTTATTTCATTGAAATGCAAGAGTTGGAATATTTCAGTAGTGTTTTGTTGTAGTTTACCTTGTCGCAGTTACATTTTCTTGATTTTTCAAAGTTAATTTTGAATTTCATTCGTTGAAATGAAAGAGTTGGAATATTTCAGTAGTGTTTTGTTGTGGTTTACCTTGTCACAGTTACATTCTCTTGATTTTTCAAAGTTCATTTTGAATTTCTTTCATTGAATTGCAAGAGTTGGAATATTTCAGTAGTGTTTTGTCGTGGTTTACCTTGTCACAGTTACATTCTCTTGATTTTTCAAAGTTAATTTTGGATTTATTTCGTGAAATGCAAGAGTTGGATTATTTCAGTAGTGTTTTATCGTGGTTTAACTTGTCCCAGCTACATTCTCTTGATTTTTCAAAGTTCATTTTGGATTTCTTTCGTGAAATGCAAGAGTTGGATTATTTCAGTAGTGTTTTATCATGGTTTACCTTGTCACAGCTACATTCTCTTGATTTTTCAAAGTTCATTTTGGATTTCTTTCGTTGAAATGCAAGAGTTGGAATAATTCAGTAGTGTTTTGTCGTGGTTTACCTTGTCACAGTTACATTCTCTTGATTTTTTAAAGTTCAGTTTGAATTTCTTTCATTGAAATGCAAGAGTTGGATTATTTCAGTAGTGTTTTGTCGTGGTTTACCTTGTCACAGTTACATTCTCTTGATTTTTCAAAGTTCATTGTCGATTTCTTTCGTTGAAATGCAAGAGTTGGAATATTTCAGTAGTGTTTTGTCATGATTTACCTTGTCACAGTTACATGTTCTTAATTTTTCAAAGTTCATTTTGAATTTCTATCGTTGAAATGCAAGAGTTGGAATATTTCAGTAGTGTTTTGTTGTGGTTTACCTTGTCACAGTTACATTTTCTTGATTTTTAAAGTTCATTTTTAATTTCTTTCATTGAAATGCAAGAGTTGGAATATTTCAGTAGTGTTTTGTTGTAGTTTACCTTGTCGCAGTTACGTTTTCTTGATTTTTCAAAGTTCAGTTGAATTTCTTTCATTGAAATGCAAGAGTTGGATTATTTCAGTAGTGTTTTGTCGTGGTTTACCTTGTCAAAGTTACATTCTCTTGATTTTTCAAAGTTCATTGTCTATTTCTTTCGTTGAAATGCAAGAGTTGGAATATTTCAGTAGTGTTTTGTCATGATTTACCTTGTCACAGTTACATTTTCTTAATTTTTCAAAGTTCATTTTGAATTTCTATCGCTGAAATGCAAGAGCTGGAATATTTCAGTAGTGTTTTGTTGTGGTTTACCTTATCACAGTTACATTTTCTTGATTTTTAAAGTTCATTTTGAATTTCTTTCATTGAAATGCAAGAGTTGGATTATTTCAGTAGTGTTTTGTCGTGGTTTACCTTGTCACAGTTACATTCTCTTGATTTTCAAAGTTCATTGTGGATTTCTTTCATTGAAATGCAAGAGATGGATTATTTCAGTAGTGTTTTGTTATGGTTTACCTTGTCGCAGTTACATTCTCTTGATTTTCAAAGTTCATCGTGGATTTCTTTCATTGAAATGCAAGAGTTGGAATATTTCAGTGGTGTTTTGTTGTAGTTTACCTTGTCGCACTTACATTTTCTTGATTTTTCAAAGTTCATATTGAATTTCATTCCTTGAAATGCAAGAGTTGGAATATTTCAGTAGTGTTTTGTCGTGGTTTACCTTGTCATAGTTACATTCTCTTGATTTTTCAAAGTTCATTTTGAATTTATTTCATTGAAATGCAAGAGTTGGAATATTTCAGTAGTGTTTTGTCGTCGTTTACCTTGTCACAGTTACATTCTCTTGATTTTTAAAAGTTCATTTTGGATTTCTTTCGTGAAATGCAAGAGTATAGTAGTGTTTTATCGTGGTTTACCTTGTCACAGCTACATTCTCTTGATATTTCATAGTTCATTTTGAATTTCTATCGTTGAAATGCAAGAGCTGGAATATTTCAGTAGTGTTTAGTTGTGGTTTACCTCGTCACAGTTGCATTCTCTTGATTTTCAAAGTTCATTGTGAATTTCTTTCATTGAAATGCAAGAGTTGGATTATTTCAGTAGTGTTTTGTCGTGGTTTACCTTGTCACAGTTAAATTCTCTTGATTTTCAAAGTTCATTGTGGATTTCTGTCATTGAAATGCAAGAGTTGGATTATTTCAGTAGTGTTTTGTCGTGGTTTACCTTGTCAAAGTTACATTCTCTTGATTTTTCAAAGTTCATTGTCTATTTCTTTCGTTGAAATGCAAGAGTTGGAATATTTCAGTAGTGTTTTGTCATGATTTACCTTGTCACAGTTACATTTTCTTAATTTTTCAAAGTTCATTTTGAATTTCTATCGCTGAAATGCAAGAGCTGGAATATTTCAGTAGTGTTTTGTTGTGGTTTACCTTGTCACAGTTACATTTTCTTGATTTTTAAAGTTCATTTTGAATTTCTTTCATTGAAATGCAAGAGTTGGATTATTTCAGTAGTGTTTTGTCGTGGTTTACCTTGTCACAGTTACATTCTCTTGATTTTCAAAGTTCATTGTGGATTTCTTTCATTGAAATGCAAGAGATGGATTATTTCAGTAGTGTTTTGTTATGGTTTACCTTGTCGCAGTTACATTCTCTTGATTTTCAAAGTTCATCGTGGATTTCTTTCATTGAAATGCAAGAGTTGGAATATTTCAGTGGTGTTTTGTTGTAGTTTACCTTGTCGCACTTACATTTTCTTGATTTTTCAAAGTTCATATTGAATTTCATTCCTTGAAATGCAAGAGTTGGAATATTTCAGTAGTGTTTTGTCGTGGTTTACCTTGTCATAGTTACATTCTCTTGATTTTTCAAAGTTCATTTTGAATTTATTTCATTGAAATGCAAGAGTTGGGATATTTCAGTAGTGTTTTGTCGTCGTTTACCTTGTCACAGTTACATACTCTTGATTTTTAAAAGTTCATTTTGGATTTCTTTCGTGAAATGCAAGAGTAGTAGTGTTTTATCGTGGTTTACCTTGTCACAGCTACATTCTCTTGATATTTCATAGTTCATTTTGGATTTCTTTCGTTGAAATGCAAGAGTTGGAATAATTCAGTAGTGTTTTGTTGTGGTTTACCTTGTCACAGTTACATTTTCTTGATTTTTCAAAGTTCATTTTGAATTTCTTTCATTGAAATGCAAGAGTTGGATTATTTCAATAGTGTTTTGTCGTGGTTTACCTTGTCACAGTTAAATTCTCTTGATTTTCAAAGTTCATTGTGGATTTCTGTCATTGAAATGCAAGAGTTGGATTATTTCAGTAGTGTTTTGTCGTGGTTTACCTTGTCAAAGTTACATTCTCTTGATTTTTCAAAGTTCATTGTCTATTTCTTTCGTTGAAATGCAAGAGTTGGAATATTTCAGTAGTGTTTTGTCATGATTTACCTTGTCACAGTTACATTTTCTTAATTTTTCAAAGTTCATTTTGAATTTCTATCGCTGAAATGCAAGAGCTGGAATATTTCAGTAGTGTTTTGTTGTGGTTTACCTTGTCACAGTTACATTTTCTTGATTTTTAAAGTTCATTTTGAATTTCTTTCATTGAAATGCAAGAGTTGGATTATTTCAGTAGTGTTTTGTCGTGGTTTACCTTGTCACAGTTACATTCTCTTGATTTTCAAAGTTCATTGTGGATTTCTTTCATTGAAATGCAAGAGATGGATTATTTCAGTAGTGTTTTGTTATGGTTTACCTTGTCGCAGTTACATTCTCTTGATTTTCAAAGTTCATCGTGGATTTCTTTCATTGAAATGCAAGAGTTGGAATATTTCAGTGGTGTTTTGTTGTAGTTTACCTTGTCGCACTTACATTTTCTTGATTTTTCAAAGTTCATTGTGGATTTCTTTCATTGAAATGCAAGAGATGGATTATTTCAGTAGTGTTTTGTTGTGGTTTACCTTGTCACAGTTACATTTTCTTGATTTTTCAAAGTTCATTTTGAATTTCTTTCATTGAAATGCAAGAGTTGGATTATTTCAATAGTGTTTTGTTGTGGTTTACCATGTCACAGTTACATTTTCTTGATTTTTAAAGTTCATTTTTAATTTCTTTCATTGAAATGCAAGAGTTGGAATATTTCAGTAGTGTTTTGTTGTAGTTTACCTTGTCGCAGTTACGTTTTCTTGATTTTTCAAAGTTCATATTGAATTTCATTCCTTGAAATGCAAGAGTTTGAATATTTCAGTAGTGCTTTGTTGTGGTTTACCTTGTCACAGTTACATTCTCTTGATTTTTCAAAGTTCATTTTGAATTTATTTCATTGAAATGCAAGAGTTGGAATATTTCAGTAGTGTTTTATCGTGGTTTACCTTGTCACAGCTACATTCTCTTGATTTTTCAAAGTTCATTTTGGATTTCTTTCGTTGAAATGCAAGAGTTGGAATAATTCAGTAGTGTTTTGTTGTGGTTTACCTTGTCACAGTTACATTTTCTTGATTTTTCAAAGTTCATTTTGAATTTCTTTCATTGAAATGCAAGAGTTGGATTATTTCAATAGTGTTTTGTCGTGGTTTACCTTGTCACAGTTACATTCTCTTGATTTTCAAAGTTCATTGTGGATTTCTGTCATTGAAATGCAAGAGTTGGATATTTCAGTAGTGTTTTGTCGTGGTTTACCTTGTCAAAGTTACATTCTCTTGATTTTTCAAAGTTCATTGTCTATTTCTTTCGTTGAAATGCAAGAGTTGGAATATTTCAGTAGTGTTTTGTCATGATTTACCTTGTCACAGTTACATTTTCTTAATTTTTCAAAGTTCATTTTGAATTTCTATCGCTGAAATGCAAGAGCTGGAATATTTCAGTAGTGTTTTGTTGTGGTTTACCTTGTCACAGTTACATTTTCTTGATTTTTCAAAGTTCATTTTGAATTTCTTTCATTGAAATGCAAGAGTTGGATTATTTCAGTAGTGTTTTGTCGTGGTTTACCTTGTCACAGTTACATTCTCTTGATTTTCAAAGTTCATTGTGGATTTCTTTCATTGAAATGCAAGAGATGGATTATTTCAGTAGTGTTTTGTTATGGTTTACCTTGTCGCAGTTACATTCTCTTGATTTTCAAAGTTCATCGTGGATTTCTTTCATTGAAATGCAAGAGTTGGAATATTTCAGTGATGTTTTGTTGTAGTTTACCTTGTCGCACTTACATTTTCTTGATTTTTCAAAGTTCATTGTGGATTTCTTTCATTGAAATGCAAGAGATGGATTATTTCAGTAGTGTTTTGTTGTGGTTTACCTTGTCACAGTTACATTTTCTTGATTTTTCAAAGTTCATTTTGAATTTCTTTCATTGAAATGCAAGAGTTGGATTATTTCAATAGTGTTTTGTTGTGGTTTACCTTGTCACAGTTACATTTTCTTGATTTTTAAAGTTCATTTTTAATTTCTTTCATTGAAATGCAAGAGTTGGAATATTTCAGTAGTGTTTTGTTGTAGTTTACCTTGTCGCAGTTACGTTTTCTTGATTTTTCAAAGTTCATATTGAATTTCATTCCTTGAAATGCAAGAGTTTGAATATTTCAGTAGTGCTTTGTTGTGGTTTACCTTGTCACAGTTACATTCTCTTGATTTTTCAAAGTTCATTTTGAATTTATTTCATTGAAATGCAAGAGTTGGAATATTTCAGTAGTGTTTTGTCGTCGTTTACCTTGTCACAGCTACATTTCTTGATTTTTCAAAGTTCATTTTGGATTTCTTTCGTTGAAATGCAAGAGTTGGAATATTTCAGTAGTGTTTTGTTGTGGTTTACCTTGTCACAGTTACATTCTCTTGATTTTTCAAAGTTCATTTTGAATTTCTTTCATTGAATTGCAAGAGTTGGAATATTTCAGTAGTGTTTTGTCGTGGTTTACCTAGTCACAGTTACATTCTCTTGATTTTTCAAAGTTCATTTTGAATTTCTTTCATTGAAATTGCAAGAGTTGGAATATTTCAGTAGTGTTTTGTCGCGGTTTACCTTGTCACAGTCACATTCTCTTGATTTTTCAAAGTTCATTTTGGATTTATTTCGTGAAATGCAAGAGTTGGAATATTTCAGTAGTGTTTTATCGTGGTTTACCTTGTCACAGCTACATTCTCTTGATTTTTCAAAGTTCATTTTGGATTTCTTTCGTGAAATGCAAGAGTTGGATTATTTCAGTAGTGTTTTATCATGGTTTACCTTGTCACAGCTACATTCTCTTGATTTTTCAAAGTTCATTTTGGATTTCTTTCGTTGAAATGCAAGATTTGGAATAATTCAGTAGTGTTTTGTCGTGGTTTACCCTGTCACAGTTACATTCTCTTGATTTTTCAAAGTTCAGTTGAATTTCTTTCATTGAAATGCAAGAGTTGGATTATTTCAGTAGTGTTTTGTCATGATTTACCTTGTCACAGTTACATTTTCTTAATTTTTCAAAGTTCATTTTGAATTTCTATCGCTGAAATGCAAGAGCTGGAATATTTCAGTAGTGTTTTGTTGTGGTTTACCTTGTCACAGTTACATTTTCTTGATTTTTAAAGTTCATTTTGAATTTCTTTCATTGAAATGCAAGAGTTGGATTATTTCAGTAGTGTTTTGTCGTGGTTTACCTTGTCACAGTTACATTCTCTTGATTTTCAAAGTTCATTGTGGATTTCTTTCATTGAAATGCAAGAGATGGATTATTTCAGTAGTGTTTTGTTATGGTTTACCTTGTCGCAGTTACATTCTCTTGATTTTCAAAGTTCATCGTGGATTTCTTTCATTGAAATGCAAGAGTTGGAATATTTCAGTGGTGTTTTGTTGTAGTTTACCTTGTCGCACTTACATTTTCTTGATTTTTCAAAGTTCATATTGAATTTCATTCCTTGAAATGCAAGAGTTGGAATATTTCAGTAGTGTTTTGTCGTGGTTTACCTTGTCATAGTTACATTCTCTTGATTTTTCAAAGTTCATTTTGAATTTATTTCATTGAAATGCAAGAGTTGGGATATTTCAGTAGTGTTTTGTCGTCGTTTACCTTGTCACAGTTACATTCTCTTGATTTTTAAAAGTTCATTTTGGATTTCTTTCGTGAAATGCAAGAGTAGTAGTGTTTTATCGTGGTTTACCTTGTCACAGCTACATTCTCTTGATATTTCATAGTTCATTTTGGATTTCTTTCGTTGAAATGCAAGAGTTGGAATAATTCAGTAGTGTTTTGTTGTGGTTTACCTTGTCACAGTTACATTTTCTTGATTTTTCAAAGTTCATTTTGAATTTCTTTCATTGAAATGCAAGAGTTGGATTATTTCAGTAGTGTTTTGTCGTGGTTTACCTTGTCACAGTTACATTCTCTTGATTTTTCAAAGTTCATTGTGGATTTCTTTCATTGAAATGCAAGAGTTGGATTATTTCAGTAGTGTTTTGTCATGGTTCACCTTGTCGCAGTTACATTCTCTTGATTTTCAACGTTCATTGTGGATTTCTTTCATTGAAATGCAAGAGTTGAAATATTTCAGTTGTGTTTTGTCGTGGTTTACCTTGTCACAGTTACAATCTCTTGATTTTTCAAAGTTCATTTTGAATTTCTTTCATTGAATTGCAAGAGTTGGAATATTTCAGTAGTGTTTTTTCGTGGTTTACCTTGTCACAGTTACATTCTTTTGATTTTTCAAAGTTCATTTTGGATTTATTTCGTGAAATGCAAGAGTTGTATTATTTCAGTAGTGTTTTATCGTGGTTTACCTTGTCACAGCTACATTCTCTTGATTTTTAAAGTTCATTTTGGATTTCTTTGGTTGAAATGCAAGAGTTGGAATAATTCAGTAGTGTTTTGTTGTCGTTTATCTTGTCACAGTTACATTTTCTTGATTTTTCAAAGTTCATTTTGAATTTCTTTCATTGAAATGCAAGAGTTGGATTATTCCAATAGTGTTTTGTCGTGGTTTACCTTGCCACAGATAAATTCTCTTGACTTTCAAAGTTCATTGTGGATTTCTTTCATTGAAATGCAAGAGTTGGATTATTTCAGTAGTGTTTTGTCATGGTTCACCTTGTTGCAGTTACATTCTCTTGATTTTCAACGTTCATTGTGGATTTCTTTCATTGAAATGCAAGAGTTGGAATATTTCAGTAGTGTTTTGTCGTGGTTTACCTTGTCACAGTTACATTCTCTTGATTTTTCAAAGTTCATTTTGAATTTCTTTCATTGAAGTGCAAGAGTTGGATTATTTCAGTAGTGTTTTGTCGTGGTTTACCTTGTCACAGTTACATTCTCTTGATTTTTCAAAGTTCATTGTCGATTTCTTTCACTGAAATGCAAGAGTTGGAATATTTCAGTAGTGTTTTGTCATGATTTACCTTGTCACAGTTACATTTTCTTAATTTTTCAAAGTTCATTTTGAATTTCTATCGTTGAAATGCAAGAGCTGGAATATTTCAGTAGTGTTTTGTTGTGGTTTACCTTGTCACAGTTACATTTTCTTGATTTTTAAAGTTCATTTTTAATTTCTTTCATTGAAATGCAAGAGTTGGATTATTTCAGTAGTGTTTTGTCGTGGTTTACCTTGTCACAGTTACATTCTCTTGATTTTCAAAGTTCATTGTGGATTTCTTTCATTGAAATGCAAGAGTTGGAATATTTCAGTAGTGTTTTGTTGTAGTTTACCTTGTCGCAGTTACATTTTCTTGATTTTTCAAAGTTCATATTGAATTTCATTCCTTGAAATGCAAGAGTTTGAATATTTCAGTAGTGCTTTGTTGTGGTTTACCTTGTCACAGTTACATTCTCTTGATTTTTCAAAGTTCATTTTGAATTTATTTCATTGAAATGCAAGAGTTGGAATATTTCAGTAGTGTTTTCTCGTCGTTTACCTTGTCACAGCTACATTTTCTTGATTTTTCAAAGTTCATTTTGGATTTCTTTCGTTGAAATGCAAGAGTTGGAATAATTCAGTAGTGTTTTGTTGTGGTTTACCTTGTCACAGTTACATTCTCTTGATTTTTCAAAGTTCAATTTGAATTTCTTTCATTGAATTGCAAGAGTTGGAATATTTCAGTAGTGTTTTGTCGCGGTTTACCTAGTCACAGTTACATTCTCTTGATTTTTCAAAGTTCATTTTGAATTTCTTTCATTGAATTGCAAGAGTTGGAATATTTCAGTAGTGTTTTGTCGCGGTTTACCTTGTCACAGTCACATTCTCTTGATTTTTCAAAGTTCATTTTGGATTTCTTTCGTGAAATGCAAGAGTTGGATTATTTCAGTAGTGTTTTATCATGGTTTACCTTGTCACAGCTACATTCTCTTGATTTTTCAAAGTTCATTTTGGATTTCTTTCGTTGAAATGCAAGATTTGGAATAATTCAGTAGTGTTTTGTCGTGGTTTACCCTGTCACAGTTACATTCTCTTGATTTTTCAAAGTTCAGTTGAATTTCTTTCATTGAAATGCAAGAGTTGGATTATTTCAGTAGTGTTTTGTCATGATTTACCTTGTCACAGTTACATTTTCTTAATTTTTCAAAGTTCATTTTGAATTTCTATCGCTGAAATGCAAGAGCTGGAATATTTCAGTAGTGTTTTGTTGTGGTTTACCTTGTCACAGTTACATTTTCTTGATTTTTAAAGTTCATTTTGAATTTCTTTCATTGAAATGCAAGAGTTGGATTATTTCAGTAGTGTTTTGTCGTGGTTTACCTTGTCAAAGTTACATTCTCTTGATTTTTCAAAGTTCATTGTCTATTTCTTTCGTTGAAATGCAAGAGTTGGAATATTTCAGTAGTGTTTTGTCATGATTTACCTTGTCACAGTTACATTTTCTTAATTTTTCAAAGTTCATTTTGAATTTCTATCGCTGAAATGCAAGAGCTGGAATATTTCAGTAGTGTTTTGTTGTGGTTTACCTTGTCACAGTTACATTTTCTTGATTTTTAAAGTTCATTTTGAATTTCTTTCATTGAAATGCAAGAGTTGGATTATTTCAGTAGTGTTTTGTCGTGGTTTACCTTGTCACAGTTACATTCTCTTGATTTTCAAAGTTCATTGTGGATTTCTTTCATTGAAATGCAAGAGATGGATTATTTCAGTAGTGTTTTGTCATGGTTTACCTTGTCGCAGTTACATTCTCTTGATTTTCAAAGTTCATCGTGGATTTCTTTCATTGAAATGCAAGAGTTGGAATATTTCAGTGGTGTTTTGTTGTAGTTTACCTTGTCGCACTTACATTTTCTTGATTTTTCAAAGTTCATATTGAATTTCATTCCTTGAAATGCAAGAGTTGGAATATTTCAGTAGTGTTTTGTCGTGGTTTACCTTGTCATAGTTACATTCTCTTGATTTTTCAAAGTTCATTTTGAATTTATTTCATTGAAATGCAAGAGTTGGGATATTTCAGTAATGTTTTGTCGTCGTTTACCTTGTCACAGTTACATTCTCTTGATTTTTAAAAGTTTATTTTGGATTTCTTTCGTGAAATGCAAGAGTAGTAGTGTTTTATCATGGTTTACCTTGTCACAGCTACATTCTCTTGATATTTCAAAGTTCATTTTGGATTTCTTTCGTTGAAATGCAAGAGTTGGAATAATTCAGTAGTGTTTTGTTGTGGTTTACCTTGTCACAATTACATTTTCTTGATTTTTCAAAGTTCATTTTGAATTTCTTTCATTGAAATGCAAGAGTTGGATTATTTCAATAGTGTTTTGTCGTGGTTTACCTTGTCACAGTTAAATTCTCTTGATTTTCAAAGTTCATTGTGGATTTCTGTCATTGAAATGCAAGAGTTGGATTATTTCAGTAGTGTTTTGTCATGGTTCACCTTGTCGCAGTTACATTCTCTTGATTTTCAACGTTCATTGTGGATTTCTTTCATTGAAATGCAAGAGTTGAAATATTTCAGTTGTGTTTTGTCGTGGTTTACCTTGTCACAGTTACATTCTCTTGATTTTTCAAAGTTCATTTTGAATTTCTTTCATTGAATTGCAAGAGTTGGAATATTTCAGTAGTGTTTTTTCGTGGTTTACCTTGTCACAGTTACATTCTCTTGATTTTTCAAAGTTCATTTTGGATTTATTTCGTGAAATGAAAGAGTTGGATTATTTCAGTAGTGTTTTATCGTGGTTTACTTTGTCACAGCTACATTCTCTTGATTTTTAAAGTTCATTGTGGATTTCTTTCATTGAAATGCAAGAGTTGGAATAATTCAGTAGTGTTTTGGTTGTCGTTTACCTTGTCACAGTTACATTCTCTTGATTTTTCAAAGTTCATTTTGAATTTCTTTCATTGAATTGCAAGAGTTGGAATATTTCAATAGTGTTTTGTCGTGGTTTACTTTGTCACAGATAAATTCTCTTGACTTTCAAAGTTCATTGTGGATTTCTTTCATTGAAATGCAAGAGTTGGATTATTTCAGTAGTGTTTTGTCATGGTTTACCTTTTTGCAGTTACATTCTCTTGATTTTCAACGTTCATTGTGGATTTCTTTCATTGAAATGCAAGAGTTGGAATATTTCAGTAGTGTTTTGTCGTGGTTTACCTTGTCACAGTTACGTTCTCTTGATTTTTCAAAGTTTATTTTGGATTTATTTCGTGAAATGAAAGAGTTGGATTATTTCAGTAGTGTTTTATCGTGGTTTACTTTGTCACAGCTACATTCTCTTGATTTTTCAAAGTTCATTTGGATTTCTTTCGTTGAAATGCAAGAGTTGGAATAACTCAGTAGTGTTTTGTCGTGGTTTACCTTGTCACAGTTACATTCTCTTGATTTTTCAAAGTTCATTTTGGATTTATTTCTTGAAATGCAAGAGTTGGATTATTTCAGTAGTGTTTTATCGTGGTTTACCTTGTCACAGCTACATTCTCTTGATTTTTCAAAGTTCATTTTGGATTTTTTTCGTTGAAATGCAAGAGTTGGAACAATTCAGTAGTGTTTTGTCGTGGTTTACCCTGTCACAGTCACATTCTCTTGATTTTTCAAAGTTCAGTTGAATTTCTTTCATTGAAATGCAAGAGTTGGATTATTTCAGTAGTGTTTTGTCGTGGTTTACCTTGTCACAGTTACATTCTCTTGATTTTTCAAAGTTCATTGTCGATTTCTTTCGTTGAAATGCAAGAGTTGGAATATTTCAGTAGTGTTTTGTAATGATTTACCTTGTCACAGTTACATTTTCTTAATTTTTCAAAGTTCATTTTGAATTTCTATCGCTGAAATGCAAGAGTTGGAATATTTCAATAGTGTTTTGTTGTGGTTTACCTGGTCACAGTTACATTCTCTTGATTTTCAAAGTTCATTTCGGATTTCTTTCATTGAAATGCAAGAGTAGGATTTTTCAGTAGTGTTTTGTTGTGCTTTACCTTGTCAGAGTTACATTCTCTTGATTTTTCAAAGTTCATTTTGGATTTCTTTCATTGAAATGCAAGAGTTGGAATATTTCAGTAGTGTTTTGTCGTGGTTTACCTTGTCACACTTACATTCTCTTGATTTTTCAAAGATCATTTTGGATTTTTTTCGTTGAAATGCAAGAGTTGGAATATTTCAGTAGTGTTTTGATGTGGTTTACCTAGTCACAGTTGCATTCTCTTGATTTTTCAAAGTTCATTTTGGATTTCTTTCTTTGAAATGCAAGAGTTGGAATCTTTCAGTAGTGTTTTATTTTGGTTTACCTTGTCACTGTTACTTTCTCTTGATTTTTCAAATTTCATTTTGGATTTCTTTCATTGAAATGCAATAGTTGGAATATTTCAGTAGTGTTTTGTTGTGCTTTACCTTGTCAAACTTACCTTCTCTTGATTTTTCAAAGTTCATTTTGAACTTCATTAATTGAAATGCAAGAGTTGGAATATGTCAGTAGTGTTTTGTCGAGGTTTACCTTGTCACAGTTACATTCTCTTGATTTTTCAAAGTTCATTTTGAATTTCTTTCTTTGAAATGCAAGAGTTGGAATATTTCAGTAGTGTTTTGTTATGGTTTATCTAGTCACAGTTACATTCTCTTGATTTTTCAAAGTTCATTTTGGATTTCTATCGTTGAAATGCAAGAGTTGGAATATTTCAGTAGTGTTGTGTCATGGTTTACCTTTTCACAGTTACATTCTCTTGATTTTTCAAAGTTCATTTTGAATTTCTTTCGTTGAAATGCAAGAGTTTGAATAGTTCAGTAGTGTTTTGTTGTGCTTTACCTTGTCACAGTTACATTCTCTTGATTTTCAAAGTTCATTTGGGATTTCTTTCGTTGAAATGCAAGAGTTGGAATATTTCAGTAGTGTTTTGTCGTGGTTTACCTTTTCACAGTTACATTCTCTTGATTTTTCAAAGTTCATTTTGGATTTCTTTCGTTGAAATGCAAGAGTTGGAATATTTCAGTAGTGTTTTGTTGAGGTTTACCTTGTCACACTTACATTTTCTTGATTTTTCGAAGTTCATTTTGGATTTCTTTCATTGAATTGCAAGAGTTGGAATATTTCAGTAGTGTTTTTCTGTGGTTTACCTTGTCACAGTTACATTCTCTTGATTTTTCAAAGTTCATTTTGGATGTCTTTCATTTAAATGCTAGAGTTGGGTTAAAGTTGGGTTTAGTGTTAAATTGAGTTGATATGAACCTGGTCCTCTTTTCCAGGGATCTTGACTATGCTAATGACGTGGAGGTTGGACAAGGGACTCTCGACTAGCTTCCAAATAAGTCTAGCAAAAAAAAAAACCATGCCAACAGCTGGTATGCATAAAACCTGTGTGACCCTAAGCAGTAGTCACATTGAAGATGTCAAATCGTTTGCATACCACAGCTGAATAGTTGACCCTGCTACCAAATATTCAGAAAAGATACAGAGCCCCATATTGTCAGCCTGGAACACCTTCCTTCAACTACGGAAGGCTCTTTTCAAGCGGATCAAAATATTGTTTGAAACCCTTATTTAGAAAACCTACTTTCCCTTGGCTTGAGCAACAGGTGAAATATATTTGCTTAAAAATCAAGAAAGTGGTAGCTACTACATCCTTCTGCCTAAACACCATCTTTTTTTTCTTTTTTCTTTTCCACGGTGTACATGTCCAGAACCTTACAAATCCAATCGTTGACAAACTTGAACAAAATTGGTGAGAAAACAGCCTTGACATACACCCTCCTTGATTAGGACCAGATCTGAAACCTTGCCATTAACTCTAACTGGATCCATTGTTCCAGCACAGTATTTCCTGAGCAGATAGATGATGTTTTCAGGCAATTATCCTTTCTCATTGCTTTCCACATTGCATCACGGTGGACCAAACGAAATGCAGTGATGAAGTCTATGAAGATTTAGATTGGTTCCGGCTAGTATTTAAAACAGCGTTCAAGGACTGATCGGAACTAGACATATAGTCACAGCAGCCCATGCCCGGCCTGAATTCTACTTGATTGTTTCTTGTTCGGCTTTTTATGATATCTCTAAATCTGTTCAAAAGTATGATTACAAACAGCCAGCCAACAATAGGGATACACATCGGTAGTTTTTAAAATCACTTCGGTCCCCTTTTTGAAGATAGGGACAACTATCAATATCTTTCACTCATCAAGAATGTAACCATTGTGAATGTAACAGTGTGTGTGTGTGTGTGTGTGTGTGTGTGTGTGTGTGTATGTGTGTGTGTGTTTGTGTGTGTGTGTGTGTGTGTGTGTGTGTGTGTGTGTGTGTGTGTGTGTGTGTGTGTGTGTGTGTGTGTGTGTGTGTGTGTGTGTGTGTGTGGTGTGTGTGTGTGTGTGTGTGTGTGTGTGTGTGTGTGTGTGTGTGTGTGTGTGTGTGTGTGTGTGTGTGTGTGTGTGTGTGTGTGTGTGTGTGTGTGTGTGTGGTGTGTGTGTGTTGTGTGTGTGTGTGTGTGTGTGTGTGTGTGTGTGTGTGTGTGTTGTGTGTGTGTGTGTGTGTGTGTGTGTGTGTGTGTGTGTGTGTGTGTGGTGTGTGTGTGTGTGTGTGGTGTGTGTGTGTGTGTGTGTGTGTGTGTGTGTGTGTGTGTGTGTGTGTGTGTGTGTGTGTGTGTGTGTGTGGTGTGTGTGTGTGTGTGTGTGTGTGTGTGTGTGTGTGGTGTGTGTGTGTGTGTGTGTGTGTGTGTGGTGTGTGTGTGTGTGTGTGTGTGTGTGTGTGGTGTGTGTGTGTGTGTGTGTGTGTGTGTGTGTGTGTGTGTGGTGTGTGTGTGTGTGTGTGTGTGTGTGTGGTGTGTGTGTGTGGTGTGTGTGTGTGTGTGTGTGTGTGTGTGTGTGTGTGTGTGTGTGTGTGTGTGTGTGTGTGTGTGTGGTGTGTGTGGTGTGTGTGTGTGTGTGTGGTGTGTGTGTGTGTGTGTGTGTGTGTGTGTGTGTGTGTGTGTGTGTGTGTGTGTGTGTGGTGTGTGTGTGTGTGTGTGTGTGTGTGTGTGTGTATGTGTGTGTGTGTGTGTGTGTGTGTGTGTGGTGTGTGTGTGTGTGGTGTGTGTGTGTGTGTGTGTGTGTGTGTGTGTGTGTGTGTGTGTGTGTGTGTGTGTGTGTAGACTAAGAAAAAAAAAATAGTGTGGTTTAATTGCGATAAAACTTTCCTCAAAGAAAAAAAAACAATTGTTTGATAAATCCAACTAAGAAAAAAAATAAATAGTGTGCTTTAATTGCGATAAAACTTTCCTCAAAGAAAAAAAACAATTGTTTGATAAATACAAATCCGAATAAGAATAAAATAGTGTGCTTTAATTGCGATAAAACTTTCCTCAAAGAAAAAAAAATTGTTTGATAAATCCTACTAAGAAAAAAAAAAATAGTTTGCTATAATTTTGATAAAACTTTCCTCAAAGAAAAAAAAACTCAATTCATTCCTCTGGTTTTTCCTGGATATGTACCTATTTCTTTTTTATTTTGTACCTTTGCTCCTTCCTTATACACATTTACATTGCGTTAAAAACAAAATAACACGTCATAATATAATACGATAGCAATAATAAGCATATATCTTATAAAAATTTTATATTTTCATGGGGTTGTGGCTAAGTGGTCTAAGGCGTCTGACTGGAAGTCAGATTCCTTTCAGGAGCGTAAGTTCAAATTCTACTGACCCTCCCCTTCCCCAAAAGTGTTATTGCACAACCACTACCATCCTCTGAGACAGAGAGATACAACGGAAATATAATGACCTTGCATACAAGTATGTAAAAAAATGTGAATTTAATCAGCATCTTCTGAGTTAGTTGTTAGTGATGCTTTCATGCTTCCAGTACTTGATGCTACATAATAACTTTAACGATCCTAAACTGTAAACCGAAATAAAAAGAAATGAATTTTTTTATGGAAATACACATTAAATGACACGTTGGGTAGTTAAAACCTAAAAAAATTAAATTAATTTTTTAATTTTCCGGTATTTTTCTAGTTTTAATTAAAAATTAAAATTGTTGCTCAGACACCATAAGCATTTTTACAGTTTACATATTAACTTTAGCGATCCTGAACTGAGAGCTGAAATAAAATAAAATTATCTTACTGAAAGATATAAGTGTGTAAATATTGTATTTACTTATTACGTTATATATGGTTACAACCTACGATTATGATCATCATTCATCAAGCTTGTGCATAAAAATACAGTTTTTCGTTAAAAAAGGATTATATTAAATTTCTTTTAATTACATAAAGCACTAAATGGGTCAATTTCCTTTAAAATGAGCCAATAAATAGCTCTCCTAGATGTTCCAGTGACCCACTATCTGAGGAAAAGAAAAAGAAAAAAAAGAAAAGAAAAAAGATGCCCTCGATGCAGAATATCGTGGTTGAAGCCACATTTCTTGATTTTTAAACCAATATATTTTCTTTGTTATGCATTATAATGTCTTATATTTAACTTATTTTTCATAAGTCTCCGGTGGTACAATGGTTAGCATACTAGTGGTTATGATAGCTGGTATTCATCAAGATTGACAATAAAAATAAAGTTTTTATTAGAAAAATTGATTCTATTTTAAAAATATATTTTTTTTAATTACAAACAATCCCTATATATGTCAATTTCCTTTAAAATTTGCCATTGAACAACTCTCTACAATGTTCCAGTGCCAAGCTATGTGTGGAAAAGATAAGAAAAAGAAAAGAAAAAGATCCCCTCGATGCAGAATACCGTGGTGTCAGCCACTTTTCTTGATTTTCAAACCAACATATTTTACTCGCTATTCAAGCCAAGGGATGGTAAGTTCTCTGTAGAGAGGTTTTGGACAAGGTGGTTCTAATAGGGCACTTCGTTTTTATTATCTGACTCAGCTTTTAGAAGTTATGGGCTATTTTTTTTTCAATTGGACATGAACGTCTCTTACTAGTTTGCAAGCTACCACTGTAACACGGATACTTCAGTTCTTACTGGCTACAGTTTGTTGCTTAATGTACGAAAAAAAAACAGATGCCTAATATTTACAATATTGTGGTTGCAGAAATTTTCTTGATTTTCAAGCCAGTATATTTCCCTTGTTGTTCAAGTCATGGTACGGTAAATTTTCTATATAGGGTTTTCGCAATAGACAGTTCTAATAATGTACTTCTTGTTTTGACCTGACTCGATTTTTGGGCGCAATGGGTTGTTCCCTTTCTTAGAACTACACGCTATTGTCTCAAAGTAGGTAGCTAGCTACCACAGCAACCAGGATAATGATTTAAGTAAAACATAAAATTAGGTCCTTGATAGCCTATTTTAAAATTCTGTCCTTGATAACCTGCGCCGCACAGTGGATAGTGTGATGAAATTCTATTCCGAAGGTTGAAGGTTCAATTCCTGTCGCAGGTAATTTTTACACATTTATCAATTTAAAGTCTAAACAAAACTTCTATTAATAACTACTACATTAGATCCTCTTTACTGACATCGATCCTTTATGCATAATACTTAAGTTACTATGGACTACAGTTCGTCCTTTAATGTAAATTTTCTTTTAACACTTCGGTTACTATGGGCTAAATTTCGTTCTTTAATGTTTATACTGTTCGTTATCACGAACGGTTTGAAGACGTCATTCATCAAGATGGGCGATAAAAATGCAGTTTTTAGTGGAAAAATTTATTTTATTTAATATAAAAAATTTAATTACAAATGGTACTAGATCTAAAAATTTCCTTTAAATGAGCCATTGAACGACTCTGTACGATGTTCCAGTGCCAAGCTATTCGTGGAAAAGAAAAAGAAAAAAAAGATGGTGTTTAGGCAGAAGGCTGAAGTAGCTACCACTTTCTTGATTTTTAAGCAAATATATTTCACCTGTTGCTCAAGCCAAGGGAAAGTAGGTTTTCTAAATAAGGGTTTCAAACAGGGCGGTTCTAATCGTGTATCCGTATCAAAATTTTGATCCGCTTGCAAAGAGCCTTCCGTAGTTGAAGGAAGGTGTTCCAGGCTGACAATATGTTGCTCTGTATCTTTTCTGAATATTTGGTAGCAGGGTCAACTATTCAGCTGTGGTGTGCAAACGATTTGACATCTTCAATGTGACTACTGCTTAGGGTCACACAGGTTTTATCCATACCAGCTGTTGGCATGGTTTTGTTTTTGCTAGACTTATTTGGAAGCTAGTCGAGAGTCCCTTGTCCAACCTACACGTCATTAGCATAGTCAAGATCCCTGGAAAAGAGGACCAGGTTCATCCCAACACCTTTGTACATGTCCAGAACCTTACAAATCCAATCGTTGACAAAGTTGAACAAAATTGGTGACAAAACAGCCTTGACATACACCCTCCTTGATTAGGACCAGATCTGAAACCTTGCCATTAACTCTAACTGGATTCATTGTTCCAGCACAGTATTTCCTGAGCAGATAGATGATGTTTTCAGGCAATTATCCTTTCTCATTGCTTTCCACATTGCATCACGGTGGACCAAACGAAATGCAGTGATGAAGTCTATGAAGATTTAGATTGCTTCCAGCTAGTATTTAAACCAGCGTTCAAGGACTGATCGGAACTAGACATCTAGTCACAGCAGCCCATGCCCGGCCTGAATTCTACTTGATTGTTTCTTGTTCGGCTTTTTATGATATCTCTAAATCTGTTCAAAAGTATGATTACAAACAGCCAGCCAACAATAGGGATACACATCGGTAGTTTTTAAAATCACTTCGGTCCCTTTTTTGAAGATAGGGACAACTATCAATATCTTTCACTCATCAAGAATGTAACCATTGTCCTAGACTCTTTGTCATCAAATTTTGAATCTCATGCATCACAGGCTCGGGAAGAGCATTCAATAGCTTGGCAGACATACCATCTATTCCTGGGGCTTTAATAGTTTTTCAGTACTTTGATCAATTTGGCTACTTACTTCTTGGAAGGTGCGTCTGCACATATATTTTTATACGCTTGTTGGTCTGTTGGGTTATGAGGAGCTGCAGGTAGTAGATATTGGTTATTGGTGCCTCCTGGTCTCAGTAGCTCTTAGAAATGTAAGTAGTAAGGGTGTACGCATTTTGAAATACACATGGAGTTACACAAGAATATGCAGTATAGTTCCACATGCACATTGTAAAAAGCGACCAATCCTTTACCTATAAAGTGGCCAAGCACGCTTTGAGAATATAATCAAGGCTGTATAAGATAATCAGACTGTTTTTTTGCAATTGTTATCAATTGCACAAGGAATTTCACAAGAATATGCAGTACAGTTTCACGTGTACATTTTAAAAAGCGACCTTTACCTATAAAGTGGCCAAACACGTTTTGAGAGTATAGTCACGGTTGTATAAGATAATCAGACTGGTTTTTTGCTATTGACATCAATTGCACAAGGAATTGCACTTCAGTTTCACATGCACCTTTTAAAAAAGCTAGCAAACCTATAAAGTGGTCAAACATGTTTTGAGAGTATAGTCGAGATTATATAACATAACCAGAGTGGTTTTTGAGGCAACACCCATTTCTTAGGGCCAATCAGAGACAGCTGAGGTTATTCTATATACGATAACTTGATTGGTGATTGGATACAAATAAAAAGGAGTGATTTTCATTCGTCCTTGAGATTTTGTATATAATGGCCATGCATTACGATTAAATTTCCATAATGTTTTAACATACCATTGATAATACATTAAATATTATTGACTTTGAAGCTATGCCAACTTCGATTTACAATGTGAGTACAGTTTGTCCAACGTGTAGGTTGGACAAGGGACTCTCGACTAGCTTCCAAATAAGTCTAGCAAAAACAAAACCATGCCAACAGCTGGTATGGATAAAACCTGTGTGACCCTAAGCAGTAGTAACATTGAAGATGTCAAATCGTTTGCATACCACAGCTGAATAGTTGACCCTGCTACCAAATATTCAGAAAAGATACAGAGCCACATATTGTCAGCCTGGAACACCTTCCTTCAACTACGGAAGGCTCTTTGCAAGCGGATCAAAATTTTGATACGGATACACGATTAGAACCGCCCTGTTTGAAACCCTTGTATAGAAAACCTACTTTCCCTTGGCTTGAGCAACAGGTGAAATATATTTGCTTGAAAATCAAGAAAGTGGTAGCTACTACAGCCTTCTGCCTAAACACCATCTTTTTTTCTTTTTTCTTTTGCACGGATAGTTTGGCACTGGAACATCGTACACAGTCGTTCAATGGCTCATTTAAAGGAAATTACTAGATTTAGTACCATTTGTAATTAAATTTTTTATATTAAATAAAATAAATTTTTCCACTAAAAACTGCATTTTTATCGCCCATCTTGATGAATGAAGTCTTCAAACCGTTCGTGATAACGAACAGTATAAACATTAAAGAACGAAATTTAGCCCATAGTAACCGAAGTGTTAAAAGAAAATTTACATTAAAGGACGAACTGTAGTCCATAGTAACTTAAAGTATTATACATAAAGGATCAATGTCAGTAAAGAGGATCTAATGTAGTAGTTATTAATAGAAGTTTTGTCTAGACTTTAAATTGATAAATGTCTAAAAATTACCTGCGACTGGGATTGAACCTTCAACCTTCGGAATAGAATTACATCACACTATCCACTGTGCGGCGCAGGTTATCAAGGACAGAATTTTAAAATAGGCTATCAAGGACCTAATTTTATGTTTTACTTAAATCATTATCCTGGTTGCTGTGGTAGCTAGCTACCTATTTTGAGACAATAGCGTGTAGTTCTAAGAAAGGGAACAACCCATTGCGCCCAAAAATCGAGTCAGGTCAAAACAAGAAGTATACTACTAGAACTGTCTATTGCGAAAACCCTATATAGAAAATTTACCGTACCATGACTTGAACAACAAGGGAAATATACTGGCTTGAAAATCAAGAAAATTTCTGCAACCACAATATTGTAAATATTAGGCATCTGTTTTTTTTTTTCGTACATTAAGCAACAAACTGTAGCCAGTAAGAACTGAAGTATCCAGGTTACAGCGGTAGCTTGCAACCTTGTAAGAGACGTTCACGTCCAATTGAAAAAAAAATAGCCCATAACTTCTAAAAGCTGAGTCAGATAATAAAAACGAAGTGCCCTATTAGAGCCACCTGGTCCAAAACCTCTCTACAGAGAACTTACCATCCCTTGGCTTGAATAGCGAGTAAAATATGTTGGTTTGAAAATCAAGAAAAGTGGCTGACACCACGATATTCTGCATCGAGGGGATCTTTTTTCTTTTCTTTTTCATATCTTTTCCACACATAGCTTGGCACTGGAACATCGTAGAGAGTTGTTCAATGGCAAATTTTAAAGAAAATTGACATGTATAGGGATTGTTTGTATTAAAAAAAATATATTTTTAAAATAGAATCAATTTTTCTAATAAAAACTTCATTTTTATTGTCAATCTTGATGGGTACCAGCTATCATAACCACTAGTATGCTAACCATTGTACCATCGGAGACTTATGAAAAATAAGTTAAATATAAGACATTATAATGCATAACAAAGAAAATATATTGGTTTAAAAATCAAGAAATGTGGCTTCAACCACGATATTCTGCATCGAGGGCATCTTTTTTCTTTTCTTTTTTTTTTTTTTTCTTTTCCTCAGATAGTGGGTCACTGGAACATCGAAGAGAGCTATTTATTGGCTCATTTTAAAGGAAATTGACCCATTTAGTGCTTTATGTAATTAAAAGAAATTTAATATAATCCTTTTTTAACGAAAAACTGTATTTTTATGCACAAGCTTGATGAATGATGATCATAATCGTAGGTTGTAACCATATGTAACGTAATAAGTAAATACAATATTTACACACTTATATCTTTCACTAAGATAATTTTTATTTTATTTCAGCTCTCAGTTCAGGATCGCTAAAGTTAATATGTAAACTGTAAAAATGCTTATGGTGTCTGAGAAACAATTTTAATTTTTAATTAAAACTAGAAAAATACCGGAAAATTAAAAAATTAATTTAATTTTTTAGGTTTTAACTACCCAACGTGTCATTTAATGTGTATTTCCATAAAAAAAATTCATTTCTTTTTATTTCGGTTTACAGTTTAGGATCGTTAAAGTTATTATGTAGCATCAAGTACTGGAAGCATGAAAGCATCACTAAAAACTAACTCAGAAAGATGCTGATTAAATTCACATTTTTTTACATGCTTGTATGCAAGGTCGTTATATTTCCGTTGTATCTCTCTGTCTCAGAGGATGGTAGTGGGTGTGCAATAACATTTTTGGGGAAGGGGAGGGTCAGTTGAATTTGAACCTACGCTCCTGAAATGAATCTGACTTCCAGTCAGGCGCCTTAGACCACTCAGCCACAACCCCATGAAAATACAAAATTTTTATAAGATATATGCTTATTATTGCTTTCGTATTATATTAAGACGTGTTATTTTTTCTTTAATGTAATGTAAATGTGTATAAGGAAAGAGCAAAGGTACAAAATAAAAAAGAAATAGGTACATATGCAGGAAAAAACAGAGGAATGAAGGGGTGGAGGAACACAACAACAAAGACAAGGAAAAACACAGGAATGGTAAATACATGAACAAACACAGGCTAAAACACATCATGACATCATGATCAAATTATAATATCTTAAAGAATGGAATGTAGCCCACAGAATTTTCTTCCAATGGATTTTTTCCCCTCTGATTTGTCTGTTTCTTTGGTATTTTCCATATTCTTCTTTCTCTTGCTGGGGTATGATGTCATATGTCATATATTATACAATAAACTTGAAAAATGCCTGGGTTATCAAAACTCTTTAGTACTCTATTGTATTGATTTTACAGTGACCCAGGTAAAGAAATACCACACTCTTTCAAGTAATTGGTGTGTCAACTGTTATATGTGTCAACTCTTTGATACTAACGTCAAAACCGATAATACATCACTAAGAAACATTCACTACAGTAAATTGGGTACGGGCGCTCCTCCAGTGAGGGAAGATCGAAGTTCGAGTCCCTCTGTAGTAACATTGCTGATTTTTCAGACCAATGTTTGACTTCTACCAATATATACTCCAGGAGTCAAACCACGGTCTCAAAGATTTGATTTTTAAATAGGAATTTTGAAAAACTTGAAAATTTGGCTAACAAAAACGAACAGAAATTAATTTTAAAAAAACTTTCCGAAAAATGAGCTTTTTCAAAAAAAAGTAAAGGCCATATTAAAACTGAAATAAGCAGAAATAAAAACCTACGATAATCCAAACTCCAAACAGCTATAAATTACCATTAAAGAATAAATGAAACACTAAATGAACATAAATTAAACAACAATCATAGCAACAAACATACAACAGATACTAATATAAATGAATAATTAAATTTTAAAACGAGTAAAACTTAAATTGAATATGCAAATCAAGCGTAAAAGAACAAATCACTACAAACCAGAGTGTGGCCACTGTCCCATTCCCTAACTGTAAAAGTAAGCAGCATATTGTGTCGTTGCAACTTAACTGAAAACTATTTGTATCTTGATCCATCTAGGAAAGAAGTAATACATTAAACTGGACATTTGATATATAATGATATTAATCAAAAATTAAGTGGGCGTGGAAGGGGTGTTAGTTGCCCTCCAATCACTTTCGACTATTAAAAAGGGCACTAGCCATTTCAATTTCAAATAAAATGAGCCTTTTTGAAGTTTCTGCGACAACGCTTTCTATAAAAACCTTATGTGCCCCCAGGGCATAACTTAATAACCCTTGACCTTGGGGCTGTGGGGAGGGGGTTGTCATCCTCAAAGACTTAGTTTCCAGAACTTTCAACTAGGTGAACAAAATGGCTATCTCAAAATTTTGATTGGATGTGTTTTGGGGAAAGGGTGGGCGTGAGAGGGGGGTTAGTTGCCGTCCAATCACTTTCGACTATTAAAAAGGGCACTAGCCCTTTGAATTTCCCATCGAATGAGCCTTTCTTTAAGTTTCTACGACAACACTTTCTATAAAATCTTATATGCTCCCAGGGCAAAACTTACAATCATTACCCTGAGGGCTGTGGGGGAGTGTCTTCCTCAAAATCATAATGTCTATAAGGATATCAACTACGCTGAACAAAATGGCTATCTCAAAATTTTGATTGGATGTGTTTGGGGAAATGGTGGGCGTGGAAGGGGTGTTAGTTGCCTTCCAATCACTTTCGACTATTAAAAAGGGCACTAGCCATTCCAATTTCCAATCGAATGAGTATCTACGATAACTTCTTCGATACGAAGTGCCCTGGTATGGAAAAAAAATAATACACTGCCCCAACATCGTTTTTTACTTAGGCAGCGCGATTGCGCTGCCTATGATTAATTACTGATAGCTCATCAGCTCAAGATCTCATATCACTGCAATTTTTCATTTTATTTTCAATATTGTAATAAGTACAAAAGATAATGTGTGTAATATAATCCGTTTTTTAGTAAAGTGCCGACTACGTAGACTGCTTTAGACTTTTACAGTTAGGGAAATGGGCAGTAGCCAAACTCATATTTGCAGTGAAAACAATTTGATCAGATGCACTTTGGGAAAAGCAAGCAAAGGATGGGGGGGCTTGTTGCCAGCTGATCCCTTTTTACTCCTAAAAAAGGTTACTAGAGCTTTCAATTTCTAATCATTTGAACCCCCTCTAAAGTTCATACAACCACGCTTCCATAAGTGCTTTATATGCTTCTGAGTCATTACTTAAAACCCATGCCCCCGGGGTCTAGGGGGTTGCATTGACCCCAATTTTTTTTTATTTGATCGTTGTACTCTTTTCACAAAATGGTCATCGTAAAATTTTAATCAGATGCATTTGGGGAAAAAAGGTCATGGGGGATATTAACTATCCCCCATGACCTTTTTGACACCCAACTGTTGCCCGCCGATCACTTTTTACTCATGAAAAGGGTACTAGAATGTTTTATCTACAATTGATTAAGCCCCCCCCCCGAAGATTACACGACCGCCTATTTCATATAAGTGCCTCTGGGGAAAAAAATAATATATAAATACTTTTCAGTATTGAAGCCCTGCGGCCTTTACTAAATGCAACGCTATAGCGTTGCCTCTGATATGACGGGATAACGTCATTATTTACATATGTCAGGGTACAACTGACGTCACAGTACACTTTTTACTTTTAACGCTACATATGGCTGAAAGGTATGATTATGACGTCATTCTTCATCTTTTAGACGAAGGTGCGATTTTTTTGTCAAAAAATTGATTTTATTTTAAATATTGTGTCTTTTTTATTACGAAAACACGTAGATATAACAATTTCTTGTGAAATGAGCTCTTTAAAACTCTATGATTTTTCCATTCCCCACCGGTAGTGAAGATAGGAAAAAACGAACTAGAGTTCGTGGCTGGTGAAGCCACACTCTGGAATTCTATGATGTGGGCTCAGCTTCAGCTTAACTTCAGACTATTAAAATTCCTCTGAACTTCTCCTAATCATTTTTGCTAATAAATTTTCATTCATACTTGTTTTCAAAGTTTGATGATTTTATTCTGAAAACCAATGTACCATGGTTAACCTTATTCTCTGTGCGCGATCTAAAGAATTTCAGAAAGATCTATGTGTGCATCTGTTTTTGATGACTTTATCCTCATATTTACTTAGAGGTAGAATTTTGAGGAATAAAACCTATACTAAAATATAGACAGGTTCATTCTTATACAGTTCGTTATTGTTTTCATGGCTTCATCCATGCTAACTTGCTAGGAACTGGACTGGGAATAAAGGAAACCCGTCGATATACGATTTTGGAGCCTGAACGAGTGGATAATATATATGCAGCTGACAAACATTTTCCTATTACCCACTTTCGGTTCAAAAATCGTAAACTAAAATATCTAGGTCCTATAGAACTTATTTTTGCAGTTTTATTCTAGTTTAATTCCTTTTTTGTTTTTCAGGGGGTTGATTATTCATAGTAGGGTAATATAAACTTTAACAATACCTTAAAAATACCTTAAAATTTTGCTTAGATTTCTAAGAGAATAGATGAGGACCTTATAGCAGAAAAGGAACCTGGGAGAGAACGGTTTTATTCCTCAAAATTCTACCTCTAAGTAAATATGAGGATAAAGTCATCAAAAACAGATGCACACATAGATCTTTCTGAAATTCTTTAGATCGCGCACAGAGAATAAGGTTAACCATGGTACATTGGTTTTCAGAATAAAATCATCAAACTTTGAAAACAAGTATGAATGAAAATTTATTAGCAAAAATGATTAGGAGAAGTTCAGAGGAATTTTAATAGTCTGAAGTTAAGCTGAAGCTGAGCCCACATCATAGAATTCCAGAGTGTGGCTTCACCAGCCACGAACTCTAGTTCGTTTTTTCCTATCTTCACTACCGGTGGGGAATGGAAAAATCATAGAGTTTTAAAGAGCTCATTTCACAAGAAATTGTTATATCTACGTGTTTTCGTAATAAAAAAGACACAATATTTAAAATAAAATCAATTTTTTGACAAAAAATCGCACCTTCGTCTAAAAGATGAAGAATGACGTCATAATCATACCTTTCAGCCATATGTAGCGTTAAAAGTAAAAAGTGTACTGTGACGTCAGTTGTACCCTGACATATGTAAATAATGACGTTATCCCGTCATATCAGAGGCAACGCTATAGCGTTGCATTTAGTAAAGGCCGCAGGGCTTCAATACTGAAAAGTATTTATATATTTTTTTTTTCCCCAGAGGCACTTATATGAAATAGGCGGTCGTGTAATCTTCGGGGGGGGGGGGGGCTTAATCAATTGTAGATAAAACATTCTAGTACCCTTTTCATGAGTAAAAAGTGATCGGCGGGCAACAGTTGGGTGTCAAAAAGGTCATGGGGGATAGTTAATATCCCCCATGACCTTTTTTCCCCAAATGCATCTGATTAAAATTTTACGATGACCATTTTGTGAAAAGAGTACAACGATCAATAAAAAAAATTGGGGTCAATGCAACCCCCTAGACCCCGGGGGCATGGGTTTTAAGTAATGACTCAGAAGCATATAAAGCACTTATGGAAGCGTGGTTGTATGAACTTTAGAGGGGGTTCAAATGATTAGAAATTGAAAGCTCTAGTAACCTTTTTTAGGAGTAAAAAGGGATCAGCTGGCAACAAGCCCCCCATCCTTTGCTTGCTTTTCCCAAAGTGCATCTGATCAAATTGTTTTCACTGCAAATATGAGTTTGGCTACTGCCCATTTCCCTAACTGTAAAAGTCTAAAGCAGTCTACGTAGTCGGCACTTTACTAAAAACGGATTATATTACACACATTATCTTTTGTACTTATTACAATATTGAAAATAAAATGAAAAATTGCAGTGATATGAGATCTTGAGCTGATGAGCTATCAGTAATTAATCATAGGCAGCGCAATCGCGCTGCCTAAGTAAAAAACGATGTTGGGACAGTGTATTATTTTTTTTCCATACCAGGGCACTTCGTATCGAAGAAGTTATCGTAGATACTCATTCGATTGGAAATTGGAATGGCTAGTGCCCTTTTTAATAGTCGAAAGTGATTGGAAGGCAACTAACACCCCTTCCACGCCCACCATTTCCCCAAACACATCCAATCAAAATTTTGAGATAGCCATTTTGTTCAGCGTAGTTGATATCCTTATAGACATTATGATTTTGAGGAAGACACTCCCCCACAGCCCTCAGGGTAATGATTGTAAGTTTTGCCCTGGGAGCATATAAGATTTTATAGAAAGTGTTGTCGTAGAAACTTAAAGAAAGGCTCATTCGATGGGAAATTCAAAGGGCTAGTGCCCTTTTTAATAGTCGAAAGTGATTGGACGGCAACTAACCCCCCTCTCACGCCCACCCTTTCCCCAAACACATCCAATCAAAATTTTGAGATAGCCATTTTGTTCACCTAGTTGAAAGTTCTGGAAACTAAGTCTTTGAGGATGACAACCCCCTCCCCACAGCCCCAAGGTCAAGGGTTATTAAGTTATGCCCTGGGGGCACATAAGGTTTTTATAGAAAGCGTTGTCGCAGAAACTTCAAAAAGGCTCATTTTATTTGAAATTGAAATGGCTAGTGCCCTTTTTAATAGTCGAAAGTGATTGGAGGGTAACTAACACCCCTTCCACGCCCACTTAATTTTTGATTAATATCATTATATATCAAATGTCCAGTTTAATTGTATTACTTCTTTCCTAGATGGATCAAGATACAAATAGTTTTCAGTTAAGTTGCAACGACACAATATGCTGCTTACTTTTACAGTTAGGGAATGGGACAGTGGCCACACTCTGGTTTGTAGTGATTTGTTCTTTTACGCTTGATTTGCATATTCAATTTAAGTTTTACTCGTTTTAAAATTTAATTATTCATTTATATTAGTATCTGTTGTATGTTTGTTGCTATGATTGTTGTTTAATTTATGTTCATTTAGTGTTTCATTTATTCTTTAATGGTAATTTATAGCTGTTTGGAGTTTGGATTATCGTAGGTTTTTATTTCTGCTTATTTCAGTTTTAATATGGCCTTTACTTTTTTTTGAAAAAGCTCATTTTTCGGAAAGTTTTTTTTAAAATTAATTTCTGTTCGTTTTTGTTAGCCAAATTTTCAAGTTTTTCAAAATTTCCTATTTAAAAATCAAATCTTTGAGACCGTGGTTTGACTCCTGGAGTATATATTGGTAGAAGTCAAACATTGGTCTGAAAAATCAGCAATGTTACTACAGAGGGACTCGAACTTCGATCTTCCCTCACTGGAGGAGCGCCCGTACCCAATTTACTGTAGTGAATGTTTCTTAGTGATGTATTATCGGTTTTGACGTTAGTATCAAAGAGTTGACACATATAACAGTTGACACACCAATTACTTGAAAGAGTGTGGTATTTTCTTTACCTGGGTCACTGTAAAATCAATACAATAGAGTACTAAAGAGTTTTGATAACCCAGGCATTTTTCAAGTTTATTGTATAATATATGACATATGACATCATACCCCAGCAAGAGAAAGAAGAATATGGAAAATACCAAAGAAACAGACAAATCAGAGGGGAAAAAATCCATTGGAAGAAAATTCTGTGGGCTACATTCCATTCTTTAAGATATTATAATTTGATCATGATGTCATGATGTGTTTTAGCCTGTGTTTGTTCATGTATTTACCATTCCTGTGTTTTTCCTTGTCTTTGTTGTTGTGTTCCTCCACCCCTTCATTCCTCTGTTTTTTCCTGCATATGTACCTATTTCTTTTTTATTTTGTACCTTTGCTCTTTCCTTATACACATTTACATTACATTAAAGAAAAAATAACACGTCTTAATATAATACGAAAGCAATAATAATTTCATGGCTTCATCCATGCTAACTTGCTAGGAACTGGACTGGGAATAAAGGAAACCCGTCGATATACGATTTTGGAGCCTGAACGAGTAGATAATATATATGCAGCTGACAAACATTTTCCTATTACCCACTTTCGGTTCAAAAATCGTAAACTAAAATATCTAGGTCCTATAGAACTTATTTTTGCAGTTTTATTCTAGTTTAATTTCTTTTTTGTTTTTCAGGGGGTTGATTATTCATAGTAGGTAATATAAACTTTAACAATACCTTAAAAATACCTTAAAATTTTGCTTAGATTTCTAAGAGAATAGATGAGGACCTTATAGCAGAAAAGGAACCTGGGAGAGAACGGTTACCCTTCAGTAGCTTTTGACCTTTCAAAAGGGCCCTAGAGTTTTCAGTTTCAAATCTTATTAGCCCCCCCCCCCCCCAAGTGTTTAAGATAGCTCAGATGTTGATGGAGAATGTCTTTTTGGCACTTTCCCGGCCCTTTTTTGGGATGCATATGAAGGGAAATGAATACTATAGGACAATCTGCACCGCCTATATTTGGACTATATATAGATTATTCAAAAAAACCTTCTTTCTTCATCATTTTTATTTATATAAAATTTATTTACAGAAATAAATAATTTACATACAATGCAGAATTAAAACCTAATAAAGCCACCTTTTCCACTTTTATAAGATACACGTGTCTCTACAAAAACTCGCAATGGATAAGAATGAAGAATCTTCAAAGTCCCATACCTGTTTTTCACAGACATTTCACATAGGCACCGGTAGAAAGCCAAAATGAAATTTCAGAGATCATGGTCGGGGCGGTAGGTTCAACGTTGTAAAGAGCAAACCATGGCCCATAGTAACCGAAAGTTTAAACGCTCACTTTTTATTTTCATAAAATTGAGCCCTCTTGAGATTTTTAGATACTTCCTATTATATAGTGAAAGTTATAGATATTGCAATAAACGAAGATGATCATACTGTCTTTTTACCATTAAACAAACAGCAGGTAAAACAATAAGAAATCTAGGGTTCTATAATAGGGTATCTAACACACAGATCTTTTAATAAAATGAAAAATTACGCATGACTCCAGTGTCAATTATGTGCACCGTTAGTATTTTTTTGAGTTGAACAGTACTCAACTAACATAGTCATTACTTAGCCAATCAAAATTGATATTTAAGGCATAATTTTTTGAAATTAGAAAAAAATGGAAGCTTGAAGCAACAATTTTTCTATGAGTTAGTGTTTAAATAGTGCACATATCTTCCCCCTATTTTACTGGCCGTGGACCCTTGGTGGGGCTCGGTTCTGTATATTTGTTGTGCATTGTTTTTTTGTTAGAATATATCTTATCAGTGACCTTGTAAAATACTTACCAGTGACCATTGTTGTACGTAGCTTTTTTGTTTGTCTTGGTTGGTTCATTTGTAGTCGGAGCATGACCTTAAACTTTGCATTTGGATAGGATGAATGGCACCTTGGGAAGATTTTTAATCTTTGCAAAAGGGTTTTTTTCTTGTTTTCCAGGGATGTTTTCAAGAGCCTAAGGATAACCTCATATACTCCTTTGACTGATCGTACATTAAACAATAAGCCATAAAAAGTTATGGCTTATATAAGCTATAAATATGTATATATATGTTTATATATATTAAACTAAAGACATAAGCCATATGGCATAAAGCCATAAAGATATCAAACAGTAAGCCGTATGTGGCTATAAGTACAGGTTAAGATGGGTGGGCCATATTTTACAGTTGAAATGATCTATTGCTAAAAATTGTGCTTTTGGCCGTTAATCTGGGCTCAAAATCCTTAAATGGGGCTGTCGCAAATCATAAGCCATAAAATCATATTCTCAAAAAAAAAAAACAAATTTCTCATCTTCATAGATAGGGACTTGAAACCTCCGTAATAGGGTTCTGTGATACACTGAATTTGATGCAGTCAGTCCCCCCTTCCTATTACTCTTTTTTTGACGGGTATTTTACCTCTGCTTCAAAAATTAGTCAAATTTTAAAATTAAACAGATATTTATTATAATTAACCTTGATAGATGCTTTGAAGTTGATAAGATTCTGGCAGTATCACTAAACTGACATATAAAATGAAGTAGATCATAGTCGAGTGCCAATATTCATTTGTTTTCATTATATTTAATAATTAAAAACAAAGCATACAAAATTATACAAAAACCATTGTGCATTCTTCCAATTCAGTTAAATAGAAACAAACAAATGTGATTAAGAAGAACAACAACAAAAATAAAGCAAATAAATAAAATAATTGGATAACAAAAGCAACAACACCCCTAACCAGATAA
The DNA here is from genome assembly GCA_027921565.1 of Artemia sinica. Lineage (NCBI taxonomy): Eukaryota > Metazoa > Arthropoda > Branchiopoda > Anostraca > Artemiidae > Artemia > Artemia sinica. Next base: position 44,237,132 of record CM051270.1, read on the forward strand.
AAAATTGCTAAATTCCAAGTAATAAAAACTCCAATAGATTCAACTTAACCAAATACCCAACATATCCCCGTAACTAGAAACAACAAGCTTTGGTACGAGATCAATTTTAAGTACACGCACACTCATTTCAACACATTGAAAATATAAACGAAGAAACGTTTGACTTGAATACATACGAATCAATTGCACTAGAAATCGAGAGAGAAAAAGTGTGAGAGAAAGGGTTAGCGGTGAGAAGGATAAGAAAGAGAAAGAGAGTAAAACGTAGATACACTCTTTTCATTGCAGTAGTATTTTGTTGACTGGAAATATTAGGCTTATCGTTTTTAAGTCGTGCCGTAGGTCAGAATTTGCAAATTTGTTTCAAAGTAATTCTTGCTGAAGCCTTTTAGAAGATCGACGTGAGGCCATCCTAAAGTGTTTAGCCCACAGTACTTCCCATTTCGCACACGTACTAAAGGGTAGGAGGGGGGCAATTTGATTGCTCAAAGAGAAAAACTGAGATTTTTTAAAACAAAATTACTAGGTTAAGATTGATTCACGTAAGTGGTCATTTACTCTTGGAAGAACCAAAACAGGCTAGGTGAGATTTATAATTTATTTATTAGATTTATAGTTTGCTTTTAAACATATAATCTATATCTAATTTATTCTGAATTATAACATTATAAATCACAACTAAGAAAATAAAAAATTTTCTTCTTTTAATCCCTTAATTTCCACCAAAATGGTATACCAAAGTTTACGAGCTTATTAACACAAAGCTGAGGTTAATTATCCCACGTACGCATCCAAAAATCAAAACAGGTTAGGCACATTTTTCAAAAATGATGGACATGTCATACCTCATTGAAATATGACAAATATAGGGAGTAGAATTCCTAAGAAGCAGCTGACACGGTACTTGTATGATATAGCCCCGACAACTCAAGTTGTTCATCCATTGACGCATTGTAAAACCGGCTTTTTTTTTCGTTTGTTTCTTTCTGATTAGCGTGATACAAGACAAAGAGAAGTGACAGAATAGATGGGAAAGAAATAATCTGAGCTATATATTCGCACATTAGGGGGAGGGGGAGGGTAAAGTATTTGGACAGTATGAAGTTAGAAAACATTTCTTACTTTATAATATGCAGAACAATTATGCCTAACATATTAGGGATGCAGACCCGCTACACTTTACCCCCTCTCTCCTAATGTGCAAATGTATAGCCCAAATTTGTTTCTAAGGTATTATATTTTTATTATACTTAGGTACTATTGCATTAGGGTTGAGCGTCAGAGAAACAGGTTCTACTTAGATGAAGAAAATTAGGTCGGGGCTATATCATACAAGTACCGCTGAAACTACCACATCTGTATATTCATTAAGTTACAACCTAACCATATCATTGAAGATTTCCCCTTTCATTTTTACATACTAAACATTTTCTCGGGGGAAAAATGATACAAAAAGAACTGGAAAAAATAATGTGATAGCAAGAAAATTACTGTTGAATAAAGTAAAACAAAGGAAACATAAAATTAACTTACGAAGAAACACTACGATTGAGACGTTTTTAAAGCTATAGATTTTACAACCGGAAATTGAATTTATTTTGATGGCTCAAAATAAACGTCAAAATTTTCGAACACAATAAAATCATTCTTATTTGCATTGAAAATTGTTCATACCACTTTAAAATATAACAAGATATCTACATCGAGCAATGTTTCTCCCTTTGAGATTGAACCAAGGTTTAACTAAAATGTTCACGAAAATAATTTAACGGAAAGGAGAGGAAAGGAGGTCATTCCCGAATTGGGTTGCAGCCCCAAGCTCAGATAGCTTGGGGCTGCAGCGAGGTGTTAGTAGTAGCAGTAGTCAGGGTTGCCACCCCTAGTGATTTATCGCTATTTCTAGTGATTTCTTTATATTGCCTAAACAGAAACCACTAAATATGCACATAAATCACCAGATTATTGAAGAAAACAACTAAATCAAGCAGAAAAGCAATAACATCTAGTGATTTTTTTTGTCACCGGGTGGCATCCGTGGCAGTAGTACGAAAAGCACTCCCCCCTTTGAGACTCTACAGGAATGTAAAGGCCTGTGAAGATCAATTTATATTAAGAATTAAAATAATGTGCCTCAATGTAAAAAAAAAAAAAAAAAAAAAAAAAAAAAAAAACAATATCGATTGCCAAAACCTCAACCGAGGCCAGTTTCGAATGAAGAGAAAAAAGAAGAGACGGACCAAAACGAGTGCTTCGATAAAAATTGGGCTATCATCATAAAATTCCAAATAAAAATTAAGCTCGATTATCTCATTCTAGTCGAAAGCGACGCTTAAACGATTCATTTTGCTGAAGGACCTTAAGCAACAAACTTAATTCATAGTTTCCATTAAGCTTTCAAGACTTTTTTTTATTTTAGAATGAAAATGCAAAGAAAAAGACAATAAAATTCAATACAAAACATTTTTTTTAATTAAACAATAATTCATTTTAGCAGGCTTGCTTTCAGAAATACAGTTAAAATCAATAAATTTTCTTATATAATCTTAAGAAATTATCTATCTCATTTTAGCAGGAAGGGATATAAAACACTTTTATAATAGGTTTATATAAACCTCGGTTCCACTAAAATTTCTTTGTGAATTGGCCTTAAGCAACACATCTTAGCATGTTTGTTTACAGATACTAAGGGTAAAAGCCAATCCATTTTCGACCAATATAGTTGAAATATTAATCTAATTCTTGTAGAAAATAGAAATTTAGCAGTAATTAGAAATTTATCTCAGCATGCTTGTTTTCAGAAAAAAAAAGATAAAAACACACAATACTTTACAATCGTGCAAACAAACATTTACTTCACTCAAGAAGAAAAGGAACCATTCACATTCGGCCCAGGCATCAAAGTTCTGTTCACGTGTGCTTAGTTAGATAGCGACCATTAGTTAGTACAAATGGTTATAAAAGAGGAGGCAACTTATAATTTACTAATAATGATAATGCCTAGATATTAATGTTTCGTAAAACATGTCTGTGAATTGGCCTTAAGGTGATACGATGCCTTAAAAATTATTTTGTGAGCTTCCACACCGCTGAAAGTCACAAAGACAAAGAGCGCATTAGTGAATTATCCCAGGGGATTATCCATCATCGAGAGATTTTGAGAATTTGTGGTTTGAGTAAAAAGACAGTGAAACTATGCGTCACTTTTGTCGGCGAACGAGTCAATCAAAGTGGATTATATCACATGGAACTTCCAACATGACCAAATTGCTCAGATGATGATTCATTTGAGCGTATTTTAAGCGTTAATCAATTAAGTATGCTAAAGAAGTTTTACGAACTGTCATTTCCTGAATTTTTAAAAGAAAATTCTGCTCCGTTTAATCAAAAAAAAATTCATACTTCCTGATGAATTAAGTTTCAATAAAACCCTTGGAATCTTTTCCAAGATTCCCAGGAAACTAAGAGTCGGCTTTTGATTTTCTATTGTTTATCCGGACTCTTACCCACGCTCTGCAAGTTATGGTGAGATTGGCCAATTAATTCTAAACAGTTGGCCAAACAAACTGACAAAAGTTTATAATGGACAAGACAGAGTAATCCTTTAAAGTACCGTATCCCCGTAAGCAATACACTAACTTTGACCTTCAAGTTACATCACAAGTCCCCGATTGACTAAAAAAAAAAAAAAAAAAAAAAACTAATATTGACTCATTTATATTCTTTTTCATCCCTAGATCGTTTTCTTGACTTTGCTTTCACTTTCGAGCTATTTGAATCCATCCGACTTGAATTTAGAGAAGAAACAACGCTTTCCTGTACGTGAAGTAAGCGAGTATTGGTCACTTCGCAGTCTATTTGCATCATTACTACGTGATTGACAGGTGGCATCATAGTTTCTAGAAAGAAAAGCAGCGAGTTTAACACAAAGAATAATGTACATAAAAATAAACGATGTACTCGCGGTAAACACGAACTGCGAATGATTTCTAGGATACGCACAATCCAAAAAATGATAAATATTCAAACATCTAAAATATGCATGACGTACATACATCTAATGGGAGTGTCCCTCTGTACTATAATAAGCTATGGTTTTTGATTTGTATTGTGCTAAGATTTGCCACGCTTTTAGATGTGCTGAAGAAGCAGCAGGTCCAATTCGAAGAATCTGCATCGGCACTCAAGTCCTCGATCGGTGATTACAACACAAAACTCTCCGAAGCGTGCTACAGTGCGAAGCTTTGGTCCTCCTTCTGGAAAGATAATGATTGTCCTGGGTATGGTGTTTTGAATGATATTCGGCTCTATACAAAAAAACTTTTCGCAAGTGAGCTAGCTCGTCACCGTGCAGGCATTGTTGATTCATATTCGCCTAGAGTTTCTGCTTCACCCAATTCCATTTGAAAATCTCGTGCTCCCCCAAACACTACATCCTTGAATACTCCCAAGGTTTCCTATATCTTATTGAGTTGAAAACCCATTTTTCAAATGAATATTCTGCAGCAGATCCAACTTTAGCGTTTAAATATGAATCCGAACTTGATAAATTTCTATCTACTTACCCAGAGTCTCACTATGTTGTTACACTGCAAGGCATAAAAACGGCAGTCTCCAAGCTGAAACAGAAAGCTTCGGTTGGTATAGATAATATTAGTACACTACATGTTATACATGGAACCCCTTGCTCATGTCACACCTAGGATTGCTCATGCAGATGATTTTTTATACTGTTACATTACTGTCGTCTATTTACATTGGCGATCTCACTCCCGTCCCCAAGAAAGGCAAATCTAACATTCAGTGTTCAGCTTTTACGCCTATGACGATCTCAGCTACATTCTGTAAACTGTTGAGCTGCTTTTTGTTGATGAGTTAAGGGAGAAATAAAGCGTTCCGCCGTAACCAGTTTGGTTTTCAAGATAAAATAGGGTGCGCTAATGCCCTTAGTGTTGTAGCTAATGTCCTTATGGATGCTGAACTGGACCAAGAAAATCTTGTTCTAGCAGCACTCGATGTAGGCATGTATTTGACTCATTGGTAAACGGACCTATGCCCCTTCATACGACAAAAAGAGGCGTTCACTCCACTGTTATTCCCACCTTGAAAAACCTACATTCGCAGCTAAAAGTACGCATTAATATTACAAATCCATTTAAGTTACCGCTTCCCAATTCATCTAATCTAGCACGTGCTCCAATCACTTGCTATCACTTGTCCTACTCTTTTTAAAAACGGTGTCTTGGATGCTCAATCAAAATGCATATCCTAACGCATTGAGGCAGCAAAAAACGTGACACTTGTATGTTCGGAGGAGGCTACGGGGCAGGGGGGCAAATGCTCCAGACCCCAGTCCCCCCCCCCAGCTGAAATCTAGTTTCTGCGAAAAACCTTGTTAAAACTAAGATAAGCCTGCATAATTCAAGTATCCAAAGAAACAGGTCAGTTTTTTTTAGTATATCTTTGCTTTTATGGTAATATATGGTTCTTTTTTCAGTTTTCACTGTCATTTTTACTTGATTTGGGAAAACTGGTTCTAACTTTGCCCCCCCCCCCTTCCAGGATTTTGACTAAATTACGCCACTGTACATGAACCGTGAACAGTTCTTAGGAAATACAATTTAATGGCGAATACGCGCGTATCTAACGTACACGTTGCTTAGACGTACCTAACCTATATGGGAGTAACCTATTCACTATAGGAATCTATATAGTTTCTAAGTTGTTTTCAACATAAATGACATAAATGACCTAACCTATATGGGAGTAATCTATTCACTATAGGAAGCTATATAGTTTCTAAGTTGTTTTCAACATAAATGACACTGACTACACACGTATCTAACGTGCAACTAACGTGTTTTGAAGTACGGTCTATAATCAGCAGAGACAAGTGTTTTGAAGTACGGTCTATAGTCAGCAGAGACAAATCACGAATACTTTTTAGGATAAACAAGATATAAATAATGCTAAAAACTCCCATATCTAACGTACACGCACATAGAAGTAAGAACCAGTGCATAGAAGTAAGCTACTTAGTGTCTAGTAATCTAGTATTGCAAAATTTGTCAAATTACGCTGAAAGACTACACAGAAAATAAAAACGGGGAATTTTGGGCTTAGAATAGTTGAAGAAAATGGATGACTTGAATGGCTAAAAGATTTTACAAATCATCCACTGGAAAACAAAAAAAAGCAAATTTTTTTTTAAATATATACACCGAGTTATCTTGTTATTTACATAGTTTTTTCTAACTTTGTTATATATCCAATATTCCTTAGTTTCCCGCCATATTAATTTTGGCAATAAAATTACTTTTCCTGGAAAAATTATATTTTTCCAGTTTATTGCTAAGAGTTTAGATTTATTGAAAAAGAGGACGGGCCTAACGAGGAGAAAAAGCCTGTTCCCCCCCCCCCCCAACCAAAAAAAGAGTAACTCGTAAACTGGTCTTTTAAAAATACAAAAAACCTGCATGTTTTAAACTTTTGCAAGAAAGATATTATTATTATTATTTATTGGAAAACCCGTCATACAAAAAAGGAAAAGACGGAGCAATAAGCAAAACAACAACAAAAAAAGCAATACACATAAACTTAGGAGTTATACATGTGGTTTGTAGTGACGAACGCTGGAGCTAAGATCTAAATCAGCACTTAGAACAAATTACACAAAACGAGAAAGAAAAACACAATTATACACTGCTCTGTAGGTACGCGACATGTTTCTTTTTTTTTTTTAGGCTCCTAAATACTGAACAAACATAAATAATATGAACATCATTGCATCAAGCCGTAATTGGTAAAAAAAAAAAAAAAAAAAATAAACAATCAAAAGTGAATTAAAAAAGATATACAGTAGATAATCACATTAACTAGTGTAAATATGACAAGAAACGGTAAAAACAGTTAAACGACACTTGCGCCCGCTGGTCTTGAACTCAGATCACTCTCAACAAATGATTCATTAACTCCGATATACATAAATAACAGAAACAAGGAAATTATTCAATCACGGATCCTTTTACAACTTTACTTAAAGCAATATGCTTAAAAGAACCGATAAATAATAAACAACTCTATTATTAGTAATATACGCAATATATTATCAAAAAAAAAATTGACACCAAAATTGAGAATAACCAGCGTCACTTAAATTGGACTCATACGAAAAGAGACTAAATCATCAGTCAGTTTAAAAACTGCAGCAATTACACTAAGCGCGAAAACAAACACTTAAAAAAACAAAAAAAAAAACACAACAAATACATCTTAACTAATGGGTTAATACTGACGACCAGGGATGATTCAACTTCATTAAACGGGAATTATAAGCACGAATTTGCTTTTCCACAGCTATAATGGGGTCAGCAATGCTGAATTTTCTAATCAGATAAGAATTGCGCGTCCAAGAGGGAAAACGTAAAAGATATTTTGCGAACCGGAAGAAAACTGAACGAATTTTTGACTTGTCAGAATTTGTGAGCATTTTCCAAAACGGCGATATGTACAAATAATGTGGTAGAGCGACAGAGCTAAAAAGTTTCGAGAGAAGATGGCGGTTGAACCGTAACTTATTAGTTACAAAAGAAGCATATGATAATCCAACTCTACGCTCAATGTGAGCAATTAATAGTTGTCGCGTGTGCATTACTGACGAACCAATGGGAAGACCGAGGTAGGTGATATGATTTACTGGCTTAATCCTACTATTTCCGAGAGGAATATCCCTAGGCGAAGCTTGCTTCCAATTGAAGAATACAACTTCGGACTTTTCAGCATTGAACTGAAGACCTAGTTTTGCATACTCAGATTGTAGCGTTGCGAAAATCTCGCTTATGCGCTGGATAGTGCGGCTCACATTCAGAATGTCGTCTGCATAACATACGAGAGATAAATCAAGACCGGCAAAGATGAATGATGTGGGAACAGCTGACTGTGCATCAAGAACTCCATTATTGAAGAGTGAAGGGGAAGAAACAGCACCTTGACGGGTACCTTTTTCAACATTGACAAAAATATTAGGGGTTGGTGCATAGACTTGAGAGCCGTCAACTTTAGCTAATGGGTGAAGTATTAGGCGAACTTTAAGACGATAATACATGTATCAAAGGGCTCTGATATATGAGGGGCTCACTCCACGTTTTGCTGCATGGAGTAGCATAGCGGCGTGAATGAGAGAGTCAAACGCTTTACGAACATCATGCCCAGCCAACACGAGAGTTTCACCTGATGCATCAGCATCGATCAATGCGTTCGCGACAACCGACAAAGCGTGGGCACACGAGACATGGCTGGAATCCAAATTGGTTAGGTGGAACATAGAATTTTGCGTTCAGTTGGTCAATGAACAGAAGTTCAAAAAGCTTACAGAAGGTAGTAGCCACTGTTATAGGGCGGAAGGACGAGCACTGGGTTGCGAGTTTACCTTTCTTTGGAATTGGAGTGAGATCTCCGATTGAGAAAGAAGAACGGTACAACTCCTTGGGTAACAATCATCTGCATCAAAAGAGCAATATGATTTACCAGCAGCTCGCTTCCATGCAGAATGTGAAGAGCGCTTATTTTATCGATGCCAGAATTTTATCGATATGAAATCCTAGTACAGTGTTTAAGCAATGCAAGCCCTAATCTTGCTTCAAACCGTTAAACGCGTCCAAAAGAAAAAAATATTTCCGTGCCTCCCCTCCTCCTTCAATCAAAATACTAGATATGACTATCTAAGTTGGTGACACCAAAATAAAAACAGATTGTCTAAATTTTTCCTGGTTATAAGATAAACTTAACTTGGTTACTGAAAAAAAAAAAATCTGTAAACAATAATTTATTTTGATCAATAGGATAATTCTATTCTCAAAAAGATATTGCAAATAGAAAGGAAAAAAACTAATAGAAACCAAGAGCTAACTAAATAAAAACACTAAAAAAGCTACTAATGAATTATTAAAAAAAAGCAAATGACTCAGAAGTGAGTTACAAAAAAAAAAAAAACAAAAAAAAAACGACTGAACAGTACGAAATAAAATTAAAAATTTAGATAGAGAAAACATTTCCATACATAAACACGAGATTATAAAGACATTAGCCCACGAAAAAGCTCCATGGCCTGTTAAACACGTTACTTAAACCTTGTCTTAAAAAAGAAAATTTTTAAAGATTTGATAACTACACCCCCCCCCCCTGAAAAACAATCTAAGTCAAATTAAATTATCAGCTGTTATAATTCTAGATTTATCGATTTTATTTAATTGTGTTTCGGCCAATCACATCACAAACATAACTAAGCATTGGTGATGAAGTTGAAAAGGTCGATTGACCAACTACGAGTTGCATGAAGGATTCATTTCTCGCATATGAGCAATTCAAATCTCGAAAATAAGCGAAAACTAGGATATTTGGGGTTAAACCAGCATGTTGAGTGAAACACTGGATATTCTTCTAAAATGCACACACCCTCACCTCATTAAAAAAGAACCTGGACGTTAATGTATCCATATATTCAATACAAGAAAAAATCTGTAGGCATAAGGAATTTGTAGATACTTAATGGAGGTCGTTGGCTATCTCCGATATGTCAAAGGCAGTCTGGCAACCGGTTCGATTTTCAAATCGTCCAGCCAATTAACTAGCAACTATTATAGTTCAGCTCTAACTCTATTGCTCGTCAAATTTTTAAGTCCTCCAAAAGAGCCAAAAACAGACTAAGTATATAATACCCATAGAAAAATATGGATAATTTTTAGACCTGAAAGGTCTAAAAAATTAAAAGACTAGAAAGTTGCATGAAATAGGATAAAATAGAGGGGGTAAAATGCTTACACACACAAAGGGGTTGATGAATCCCCCCCTCCAAAAAAAGAACCCCAACGGTTGCTTCCGACACTGGTGCAGGATGGGGTCTTGGGCAGTTGAGCCCTCCTGAATCTCATGATTTGTACGTTTTCCCATAATTTCGTAAAACCTCCACAGAATTCGTTTGGTTTGCTCATAGCTGAATTATCACTAGGTGCAATATCAGTTCCGTGGAAAAATCTGATGTAAGTGTATGAGGCTTCCTCGACCTATGCCTCGAAAAAAATCGAGACAAGAACATTGAAATTGAGTAGAAAAGATGCTTTTGTCGCAGATTCATCATCCTCACTCCTTGGTTTACGATGGCTTCCCATAGTCTAACTCCCAACAACATCTTAGCTATGTATGAACACCTCCGCTGTCCAAATCAAAGCATGTTATGTGCCACAATCAAGTTTTTAGCAATTGCAGTTTAAGGTTAAACTAAGAAAAAATGAAGATAGGCTCTTTTATTGTCAATTACAATAACAAAAAAACAAACTCACCGTTGAGGGCCATGGCAGGCAATACTAAGGACATCTTGGGTCTCATTGTGCTATTCTGGGAAGAAGCAGGTACCAAGAGATGATCGGGCGAGAAAGAAACAACATAATACGTATCGTCTCGTCTTTCTATTGAATTCATAAAAGCAATGACTTTCTCATGTCTCATATGCCACCGATTATTAACTTCCAGATTATCCTTTGGTGCCAGATCTTTTTTAACAGAAGGGATGATGTAGTTAATTCCTTTTGGTTCTTTTCTCTTTTCAATATTTCTTAGTCTGGATGAAAGAAATGGACTTAACGATTTTACAACCGTTTCTTTCTTAGATGGTTTCGTCTCTTTGGGTTGTTTCTTCGTAAATAAATCGGAGAGATCAGAATTTAGCCTAAAAAATATCAATAATTAAACACTCATACGTGCCCAAACTTCCAGTAGACTTGATCGACCCCCGACGTGACCATTCCACGCTTGGTATCATGACGTCGCATTTGACCTGTTTTGCTGCCTCTTTGTTCATATTTTTCTGGTTTTTATTTAGTTTCTAGTTTCTTGCTCGTGGTCTTAAACTAGAGTTGCAAAAAAAAAAAAAAAAAAAAAAAAAAAAAAATCCATGTTTTTAGCTATAATAGTTTCTTAGGTTGCTCTGAACAAACAAACAGACAAACAATTGCACAAACAGACACCGGATTTTGTATATATATATATATAAGGTCTATTGATGTCTATTGATAAGGTCTATCAACCAGCTTCATGTTCATTAAAATCTTAAATTTTCAAAACGCATGAAGGATATCAGAGTATAGAATAAAATAAAAACCCTTATTATTTGCTCAACTTCAATTTACAGGAGTTAATATTGACTTAACCTCACAAATCCCTCGGAGATGAGGGACGGTGAAGAATTTTTGGCGGCAACCGCAAAAATTGAAAGGGTTACTCTTTCACAGTTGCTTTGAGAGGGTCATCCTATTTTAGCTTTTGTGTTTGTTTTAAGGTTTGGTTTTTATATTATCCTTCGGATTTTTATTGGTATTTTTTAATTATTCTACACCGAAGACAGTCAAGTGAAGGTCTTGACCAAAATGTTTGCATTGTAATCTGCGCTTTTTCAGTGGCTGTTGTTATAATCGTTTCTCTCTTCTTTACGTTTTTTATTATCGTTTTGTCATGATTAGCCAGTGTGGTCTAAGAAATCATTTAGTTTCACTGGCCTAGGTAGTATTATTAGTAGACAGTGGAAGCAGTGAGGATGTTAAAAGTAGAATAGCCAAGGCCCAGGTTGTTGTTTTACAGTTGAAAAAAGTTTGAAGAATAGGAAGATAAGTGAATCAAGATAGAATATTGAAAGCTACAGTGATGAGTGGTCAAGTTTGGTTTTCGAGCATGGGCACACCCAAAAGCGGAAGAAGATTTGCTAGATGTTTTCCAGAGAAATTGCCTATGAATTGTTTTGGGTACTCGACTGACTGACCGCATCTCCAACAGTAAGCAAAACGAAAAGTGTGGTTCAATCCTGCTTTCTAGGGCTATAATGAGAGAAAGGTTGAGGTAGCTAGGGCACGTTCTGTGGATGAAAGATGACAGGTTGCCAAAGATTGTCTTTTCAGCTAATCACCTAGGGCTAAACGAAAAGCAGGTCATCCTCGGTTGGGGTGAAAGGATGACGCAAGGAAAGATTTAAGGGAAATAGAGACTTCCTGGGAGAGCATAAAGAGAGAGGTTTTGAATAGATTGGGATGGAGGAGGAGCATGCGCAGCTATGTTGGTCTCAGGTGGCTTGGTGCCGCGGTGAGTAGTAGGGGTAGTAGTAAAGTAATTTGGTGATAGCGAGTAACGAATCCCTGGGCAGATTCGTCATTATTGATTATTTTTCTTTTGCGTGTTTTTTTTTTTTTTTTTTTTAGTTAACTCCTAACCTATACTAAAAAAATGGATTAATTTCATTACAAAAAAAAGCTGAGGTAGTATTTTAATGGCTACAGCAATTCGGTTGTAACGAATAATGAAGCTACTATCTAGAAGCTATCTGAAAGGCCCCACCATCTCACGATGCGTCTTGGAAAAAATATCTAAACTCTGATACCAACCGCAAAATTTGACCGGAATCCGGTAATTACGAAAAATGAACCCATTTTTCAGAGGCTATCTGAAAGCTGGCGCCATCTTACGATGCGCTTGGGAAAAAAAGAGGTCCAAACTCAGATGTCCATCGCAAAATTTTACCGGATTTTCAAGAACCTCAAACCTATCGGTCAAAAACACATAGAATAGTGCTGATTTCGTCTTGCCAATTCCTTTGCTCTCCATCCCCAACAACCATAAAAACGGTATCTATCGTCCTTTCTTCCGTACTTTGTGAAGCCCTACAATGATCCAACTTCTTGACAATTTATTATCTGTTATATATTCGTGTCGTGTGACGTCCGCTGCTAGGTTTGTGCTATTATGGCAGTGAAAAATATTGATCTTTTTATTCCTTATTACTTTTTATACAGCATATTACTTTTCATTATGAAAAAAGAGAGAGCATTCTCGTTGTCCGTTTAATATTCAAGCTTGAGTCAGCACCAGCAAAACTGTTATATTAGATAATTCTAAACAATTATATTAGATAATTCCAAACAACATAATTGCACCAAAAATCCGAGGACTTTTGAAACTCTAGCTTTTCTAATTTTTCTAACTCTAGGTCCTTGTGGAAAAAGTGCTGCATATTTAATTTTAAGAGTCAGTAACAGCGAGACATTCAATAGTTTGACTAAATCTTTCGATGGATGTTACAGCACACATAAGATTACTACTTACAAGTATATTTCACAGATAAGGGGGGGGGGGAGGTTTTCATTATTGTTTTAATTGAGAAAAAAAAGAAAGGACAACATTAAGGCCCGTCGAACAATTATGTAAAAAATAGTAGAAAAAAACAAAAACAGGACAATATTTTGGCCCGTGGAATAATTATGTACAATTAGGGAACTGCAAGAGTCGGACAGATGGGGAAAATCAAAATAAGGTCATCTAAAATAACAGTACTAATTTATAACTGTGAAAAAAAGCACAAGAGTGGCTAATACAAATGAAGACAAGAGAGTTTTACTGGTTCAATATATCATATGGCTAAAACATAAAAAGGGATATACGGTATAGAAATAACAAATTATTTTTCAGAATTTGGAGGAGGGCATTTACCCTGACCACATTAACCTCACGAATTGATACTGGTACTATGCAAAAAAGAGGAATTAAATTGAAAACTACAACAGTTTCAAACTATATAACCTATCGTATTTTTTTTTTCACAAAAAGACTTTTAAAAATGGATTATTGTTCTATTAGACCTACACTCAAAAAAAAAGAAAAGAAATAAAATGCTGCAATAGGCACTATTTGAGATTGAATCAACAAATTATTTTGATTGTTCCAGTGTTATTTTCACACACGGTTGTATGGCTATTGCTGTCGTTTTAAAAAACTTCCAAAAAACAATTCAGATGACTGTAGCTGGTGTTTAGAAGAAATTTTCTTGTCTCAAGATAGAGTTGAATCAATTCAGCTCAATAAATTACTTGATAAAGCAAGTAAAATTGATTAAGTCTGTGACTAAAATCCCAAGACAAGCAAATATTGCTCTTTTGTGAACCAGTGGTAGGCTGCCTTCACTGCAAGGAGTACGTTAAAAAGATTTTGAAACAGTGAGAAAATATACCCCAGTTTCCTTTCTTTTTTTCTTGTTTTAAAGTATCAAAGATAGTGAAAATGTCTTTGTTCAAAATGGTTAAGCGAAAACTTACACAACCACACATATCTTAAAAACTGGGACAAACTAGGAAATAATTTTTTAATGAAAAACGTCTCAAACACAGGAAAGAAGATATAAAAAAAAAAAAAAAAAAAAAAAAAAAAAAAAAAAAAAAAAAAAAAAAAAAACGGGAGTGAAAAATTACCAGAAATCTATACGCCACCAAAGAGCTTAAGAAGGTGTAGCATTTCTTGGAAGGTGTAGCTGTCTTTGGGAATTGACAAATTCTTGATATTTGAAATTTTACGGACGAAAAGCGTTGCTAAATGTAACCAATTAGTTTTGGCCATTTGTGTGTTTTCACCCTTTTACGTGGAAACACTGACAAAAGAGTGGTATTTCCTTGATTTCATAATTATAGAAAACCGAAAGAAAAGACTTAGAAAATCAGTTTTCAGGTATGAACAGACCTAAGACGGGTCTAAGGGGCAAAAGAGGTTTCTATATGGGGTAATTAGTACTTCAGCTGTTTTCTAACCAACACAACCTCATTATTGGTCCATTTAAAGTTAATGGAATTTTTCCAGAAGCGTACCTAAATTCGCTTCTTGGCAGTTGAATCTTCTCGTCTGTCAAAAGATTTACGTCAGTATCAGATCAAGTTTCGTCAAATGTCAAAGGTGGCGCTACGGATGTTTTTTTGAATAGTACATAATTAGGTTAAGTCATAATAGTTAATGATAAATACAGTGGTTGGAACACAGTTCTTCAAGTCATTGTTGGTACCCCTAAAATCAGTAAAAACTTACTTTCTTATCTTTAAAGATATAATCATTTAACTTCAAATGATTTCTTAAAACGTTTTTAAAACTTCAAAACATTTTTTGCTGAGATTCTAAACTCAGTAAAAAGAATCTAGGTAATATTCTAATCTCAGTAAGTATCTAATCTCATAAATCATCAAGCATTTTACCCAACATGTTGAATTATCAAAAATTTTGATTAATTCCAATAGTCTTTTTGGCAATCTTCGATCATACAGACCCGTCTTAGGTCTGTATGAACAGACCTAAGACGGGTCTAAGGGGCAAAAGAGGTTTCTATATGGGGTAATTAGTACTTCAGCTGTTTTCCAACCAACACAACCTCATTATTGGTCCATTTAAAGTTAATGGAATTTTTCCAGAAGCGTACCTAAATTCGCTTCTTGGCAGTTGAATCTTCTCGTCTGTCAAAAGATTTACGTCAGTATCAGATCAAGTTTCGTCAAATGTCAAAGGTGGCGCTACGGATGTTTTTTTGAATAGTACATAATTAGGTTAAGTCATAATAGTTAATGATAAATACAGTGGCTGGAACAAAGTTCTTCAAGTCATTTTTGGTATCCCTAAAATCAGTAAAAACTTACTTTCTTATCTTTAAAGATATAATCATTTAACTTCAAATGATTTCTTAAAACGTTTTTCAAACTTCAAAATATTTTTTGCTGAGATTCTAAACTCAGTAAAAAGAATCTAGGTAATATTCTAATCTCAGTAAGTATCTAATCTCATAAATCATCAAGCATTTTACCCAACATGTTGAATTATCAAAAATTTTGATTAATTCCAATAGTCTTTTTGGCAATCTTCGATCACAAAAATGTTAATAACAAAAAAAAAAAAAAAAATGAAAATCTTGAATATATAAGTATGGGTAACCCTTTTTAACGAAAATAGAAACAAACTAAAAACAGTTTATCGACAGTTTATTTTAAAAGTTTTACCTTCAGCCAAATGTAGAGCAAACAAAATAAAAAAATAAAAGATTGTGACGGAAAAAAATTATTTATTTATTTGCATAACAAAGCGTCTTAACCCAGATAGAAACAGATATTAAAGATTAAGTTAAACAGAAGAAAAAAATAACTGTCAAATATCTTACAGTGACAACATTATCCTTGCTACAACAAAGTTATATCGAGCTTTCTAGATAATTTATGTGGATGTCCATTGTTTTAAGTTCTCTTGTACTGTCTCGTAATTTTCTTTCTGAATTAAGCTATAATCTATTTGTCAAATTTTTGCCCCTTCTCAGCATTTTGCCCCTTCTTAGCCTTTTCCTTTTTACGCTGAAGTTATAACCTATATATAATAACAACTACTCAAACAGAAGACCTGTTGTTTGTAATGAGAAGCGTTGTTTAAAGCACTATAAATTTTAGCATAAACAGGTGGAAGTTGAGGAGAGTAGGTCTACCTTTTCCATAACTGGGGAGCTCAATATATAATTTTGATGCTTCTAAATCAAATAGCTATATCAGAATTTTTAATCAATAGAAAATTCTTATACGACTTATTCATAACAAATTAATAATGCAATGGACACATTGTGCTAATCCTCCAAAAGCTCCCTGGCCTGTATAAATGCGCTTCGCATAAAAAGGGATAAGAAATTATATAACAAACAATTTTTTTCAACTGAAGGTAAGGAGCAACAAAACTTAAAATAAGCAGAAATTATTCTGTGACGCGAGGAGCTGTCCCCTCCCCAACACCTCACTCTTTAAGTTTAATTTTTTTGTCCCGATTCTGTGAGAACAACTTCTGAAACACAATGGCTGTATAATTAGAATAAGAAGTTCTTTTTTTCAAGAACTGAAAAAAAAAACTTTACGTGAAGACAATGAGGACTAATTTCTGTTCGTTTTAAGCATTAATTTTGCTCCTTACTTTCAATTAAAAAATAAGCGTTTTTGTTTCGTAAGGAATAGCTTTGTAGTGCTTTGTTTAGGGCTTAAGAGTAGGTATAAAGAGTCATCAAATAGAACACGTGAACCAGTATGGTACTTTACTTCAAAGATTCCACTAGACAGACAATTACGCCCTGGACAACTCCCCAGCCTGTAAAATTGAGCTAATTAAGTAATTGAGTTAATGAGTTAATTAAGAAATTAAGTAGCGAACGTAAAGAAAGACAAACAAAAAGAATAAAGAAATAAATGATTCTAGAACATTTTACCTATGTTCAAAAATACAGGTGGGATATATGGTATAGAATATCATATGGTATAGTATGGTATGTCTTTATATGTTCATGGTTGGTTTTTTCGTGTTTTAGAGGTCTGGGTTTGAGTTATTATAACAGGGTAATATAACTATACAAAAAAATAATTTGCTTCCTTGTTTTAAATAAAAAATTCTGCCTAGGCCTATTGGACGCGTTCTTGATCGTAAGGGTTGCTTACAGATAGTGTTTGTTATTGGAAAAGATACGGAATTTTCCCTGGGAGTTTTTGAGGGGACAAAGGTTTCCCTGGGGAATATTAATCAGGGGGGAGAAAACTTTCTGGGAGGAATTTTCCTGAATTCAGATGCAGTTTTCTTTTTATTTGTCTTTCCTTCTTTTTGGACACACAATTTTACATGTGGAGAGAATGTTGCAGGGGAATTGTCCAGGGGAAATTTTCAGTAGGAACCAAATTGCCTGGCATGATTTATACGTGGAAAAATATAAATCCCTAAGGGAGTAAGTTGTTTAATATTTGTAAGAGTAAAAAATACTTAGACAATGATAATCATCCCTGAAAATAAGGAAGCCTTTGAACACCCCTATGGACAATTTCATCATACACAAAATTGAGCAGCCACAAAGAAAGTACAACATAGGTACCACAAAACATCATCAGATGTTTCAAGGGGTAACAAAAGGACCAGACATCATAAACAGTTCTAAAAGTTTATCAAAACAGTTATTTGGGAATGGCTTTACATGCTTGAATTTTTACTATTCCCCTCTTTAGTTTTTTTTTTGCCAAATATTTCGGTTCGCGTCTGAAAACCTTTGTAGCTTTAATTTTTTTGTGAGTTTTTTTTTTCAGTTTCCCTCTTTTTTTTCTTTTTTAGCCAAATAATGCGTCCGAAAACCTATATACACATTTTCTTCGTGGGTTTTATCGTTTCTCCCACTTTTTTTTCTTTCTCAACTTTTTATGATATTTTCTTGCATACTTCAGCTTGTTTAGTTTATTCGTGTCCGTTGATGAAGGTATTTAGATGTGGAGCCAAAATATTCAGGAATTTCTTTTTTTATCTTGTTCCCCACTATCTTGATAAAACGGTTTACCAGTTACTTTAATATTTTCATTTTATTTTAAATGGAAAGGCAATGTGGTATAAGCAGGGGCATAATTTGCTATGGGACAGGGGGCAATAAGCCTGCGTAATTCAAGCATCCTGGGAAACAGGTCAATTTTCTTTAGTATATTTGTGCTCTTTTGATAATATATGGCTCATTTTTCAGTTTTCACTGTCATTTTCGCTTGATTTGGGAAAATTGGCTCCAGCTTTACACCCCTCCCCCTCCTAAGGATTTTGACGAAATTAAGCCACTGGGTATAAGAAATGATTTAAATAATATTAATAGGTTTACAATATAACGAAAATGTAAAATTAAAATATAAAATAAAAATGTATAATATAGTAGATTTTTAACAATTTCAATAAATGTTACTGATAATTCAACAATTTTATTATAAACGATCGGTAAGGTGTTTTCAGTCTTTATGGCATCATCAGTGAAGATCATATAAATATAATGTATAATGTAATAGAGACTACAATAATCCACAACAACTTTTTAGTTACCATCTAGCAAACTTGTACGGAAACTTTAAATTTATTATTTTATATTTCTTATTGTTTATTACGTTTTTTATTTAATTTATTGTTTATTAGGGAATTTTCTTTTGGACAAAGAAAAGCAAACACACTGCTACACATTTCCTTCGTCATTGCAATATATGGGGTAAAACTACTACTACTGCTAACAACTCACCGCAGCACCAAGCCGCCTGAGGCCAACACAGCTACGCACGCTCCTCCTCCACCCCAATCTATGCAAAGCCTCCCTTTTTACACCATCCCACGAAGTTCCCATTTCCTTTAAATAATTCTTTATGACGTACTCCCAGACGGGGACGACCTGCTTTCCGTTTAGCCCTAGACGGTTGGCCGAAAAGAACAATCTTCGGCAATTTGTCATCCTTCATCCGCATAACGTGCCCTAGCCACCTCAACCTTTCTTTCAGTATAGCCCTAGAGAGCGGTATTGAACCACATTTTTCGTATAGCCTATTATTTGAAATACGGTCAGTCAGCCGGGTACCCAGAACAATCCTTAAACAATTTCTCTGGAAAACATCTAGAAAATCTTCATCCGCTTTTCGGAGCGTCCATGCTTCAGAGCCATATTTGACCACTGTCATCACTGTAGCGTCTAATATTCTAATCTTGGTTTGCAGACTTATCTTCCTATTCTTCAAAACTTTTTTTAACTGTGAAAAAACACCCTGAGCCTTGGCTATTCTACTTTTAACATCTTCACTGTTCCCACCATCTTTACTAATAATACTACCAAGGTAAGTGAAGCTACCCACCTGATCAATCTTTTCATTACCCAACGTCACCTTTTCATCTTCACTTATTCCTAGCCGTAGTGACTTAGTCTTCTTAACATTCATTTTCAAACCAATTCTAGCACCCTGAACTCGCAAAACCTCTAAAACTTCATTCATTTTGCTCACACTTTCATCCAGGATGCTTAAATCCTCAGCATAATCTAAGTCCAGGAGACTTTTTCCTCCCCATTTGATTCCGTGGTCTCCCATTGCCTTTCCTGTGCTCCTTAAAACAAAGTCAATCAAAATAATCCATATAAAGGGGGATTTTTTAAATTCGTTTTCAAATTGGCTTCGCAACAAGTACATGAATGTAGATATGGCTATAATAAATTTCTGTTGTTAATCAACACTAAATACTCACAAAAAATCAAAGTGATATTGTTTTCCAGATGAAAGTGGGGAACTCAGAAAACAAAACTTATATAGTTTTTTCTTGGGGAGAGGGGGGGGGGGGGGGGTGGCTGATGGCACATTTGGAGAAAGGGGGCTATCTAGAATTTTGATCATAGTAGGTATACTACAAATACGAACAGAAAATCAATTAACAAAACAACAGTTTTTCAAATGAAAGTAAAGAGTGAATATTAAGACTTAATACAAATAAAACTATCCCATGTATAAGGGAGGCTGCCCGTTCCTCAACACCTGGCTCTTTACGCTAAAGTTGGATTTCTTGTCCCAATTCTTTAAGGACAACTGCTCAAACACAAGGGTCGTATAATTGGAATTATTTTTAAAGCACTATAAATATTCTAGATGAATTCGTATTAATGTACTACACAATTGTACAAAATCTAACAAAACCTAAGTCAGGTACAATCAAGAGACATGATTAAGTTTAAGCAAATAATGCATTCAAACCACGGGAGGAGGTGTCACCCTGAAAATGGCGACATTGCCATTTTCGACATTGCCATTTAAGAGCTGACTTGACCTGAAAACGTCAAGTCAGCTAAAGAAATCTTGATTACAAACCTCAACGACTCGGTCGTGTTTATCAACATTGGACAAATAGGTGGCAGAGAATTAAGATCACTCGTGAAATTTGTCAGGTACTCCTTCGCACTTGGATAGATGTCCTCGTCTGAAATAGATTTAAGCGACCTTCCAAAAGATCGATGAACAGGAATGTTCAACGTGGGTTCATCCAAAGGTTTTGTGCTTGACGTCCAAGGAATTCCTCTAGAATAAACAAAATACAATTTAACCCCTTAACCAAACAATACAAATTTTTTGCTAGAAAAGAGCTTTTATATAGTACACCCCTCGCCACCCCAATTTTTTTAAGGGAACAGTTATACTTAATGTACGTTCGTTCAAAGGGTTTGTACCGGACGTTCTAAGTATTTTAGTAGAATAAACAAAATGCTATTTATTGCATCAAATACCAAATTAATTAATTTCATAAAATCAAGATTAACTTTAGGGGGATAAGTGAGAAAAAACTGACTCCCAAATCCCAAAATGTGAAAATACTCTAACAATATGCTACTCTTTGGGATAGTCGGCCCCGCCCCTCCCCTAAAAAAAGGGCATGATCCTCAAATCAAAGTCCTATGAACGATCCTGTACTCAGTAACACACAATCCTTAAAATGGATCTAAAATGTTCTTCCAAAACCAGATATGCAAATAGATTCGTATTGGAGGAAAAATGCCGAAATAAACTGCAAAGATTAGTGCTGCCCTTCAAAACTGTAATTAGAGAAGCTAATCACATGGCCCTTGTTTTGTCTTTAACTCATTCAAATTCAAGCAAAACTTTTTACTACTATAACTGAAACATCCTTCCCTTCCAGAAATGTTATCAATACACTTAGTATACACTAAGGTTAGGTTAACCACACTTAGTTATCTACACTTTCGCTCCGCAATATTTTAAGCCAACTGAAACCATTTGGATAATATTCATTTTTTCTACAAATTTGACATACGTGCATCTCTATTAAAGAGGTAAATACACCATGGGTTAATTTCAAAGTAGGAAATTTGCATCAGTCAAAAAATACTTGTAAGTGTAGTTAGTTTTAGAAGGGATACCACTAGAGGGGGCTCCCTTTAAGAACGTAAACAGACCAGGGGGTAGGGGGAACGGCGGTTTGACGCCAAAAGCTGGTAAAGTATATGAGGAGACATTATCTACAATTGTACACATAGCTTTCTATATTTTCCATAAAATAACACCATTAGTATTTCTTACAATTTCCAGGTCTTTTTCCTAATTATTTTTATTGCAGTTGTGGTGGTAATCCCAAAGTGTGAAATTTGGGATTATAAGGTGAATTATTTTACCTGTTTTGTGTCCGTTTGGGAATATTTTTAGAGACTAATACAAGCAGTTGATCTCTGTGAAAGGCTTACATAGGCTAACCTAACATCGCACTGTCTAAGGTGGTTTTCTCTCTCAACTAAAACCCATTAAACTAGGCTCCCATGCAGTTTCTAACCCACACTCCCACACATTGTCATTTTCCAATGATGTTTGTTTCTCTAAGTTGCTTCGAAGTGTCTGAATGTCCCCTTCTAGTGACCATTTATGATTCTAGCGTACTCCCCCCCCCCTCCCACTATCCTCCACAGTTTCATCTCTCAACCAAGACTCCCAAGTCGATTCACCTCTTGAGATGATTTTTTCAAATTGCTTCAAATTTAGTAACTTTTCTTCTTGGAGACACCTTACCACCCTATTAGAGAAAGTTTCCAAACTTTAAAGCTAGTTGGAGAAAAAAAAAGGCTAACAGCGCACTGACCCAGCCACGGTAAATATCAACCTTGACAATTTTCTTTTTTCAAAGATCTGTCAACGAGTCTATAGTTCTTTTCTTTACCCGGCCTACTATCTTACTATCTCCACAAGTTGAAACTGATCAATGAAAATGCGAATTAGGGTTGTATCACACTCACTTAGTTATGGTGGATGCCAGCCTAACAGAAAGAAGGAATAAAGAAAAAAAAAAGATAAAAGCTGCTTCAAAGCCTCCATTAGTGACGGTTCATCACCCTATTAGAGTAAGTCTCCGCGTGTTGAAGCTGATCGGAGGAAACAAAATTTACTTGGGACCGTACTGACTCAGCAGTGGTGGATTCTAGGCTGACAAAAGAAAAATCATTAAGAAAAATTTTAAAAAAAGATCAATGTCTCTATATTTCCTACTTAGTGGTGATCCATCCTCTTAGAGTAAACCGGTGGGCGACTTTTTTTCTCATTAATAATAGACTTGTGATGCCAATTTGAAAAAAAAAAACAAAAAAAACAACGAACTGGTATATAGCCTAAGGCGACACTAATAGTCCAATCTAAAGAAATTTTCTAAGTATAACGAAATAAATTTTTTTTATTACAATGTTTAGTTCAAAAGAGGGGATAAATTAGAGTTACCAAAAAATACAACTATAGATAAATTTTAGATTTTACATTAAATTAATAAGTAATAAAAATTATCTTTAGAATGAATCCAATAAAAATGTTTGAAGCACAGGATTTCTTTATCGCAAACAGAAAATGTAAGCAAATATACGCGGAGACTCAGTACAACACACATGGCAAGCATAACTGAGCACATAATATACAACATATAAGGTCTGGGACATAGGATCAACAAACAATGAGAACTCACTAAAAAAAATTTATTAAAAAACCTGGAAAAATTGGGGGGGGGATGTGTCTTTCAAAATTTAAGGGGGAGGGGCAAATTTATCATTTTTTACAGAAAACACAAAAGAAGGACTTTTCAATGAAATTCCCCTCCCCAAAAATTCAGAATCTAGGAGGAATACCCCCCCCCCCGGTCAATTAATAATACTCTCCAAACCAGCCGTGCTGTTTAAAACTCCCACCGATGACACATTTTTGAGTGCAGAACCCCATTATTCATTATGATTAAACTCATACCCTAAAAAAGAAGGTTCCAAGAGAGAAGTATCGATATTCCAAAAAACGCAGTGACTTTCTTGGGGTTAACATTAAAATATCCAGACTTAACAATTTTCTGCTGCTCTTGAAGCTCTGAGAGCCTCTCTTTTAACAGACGATTCTCTTCCTCCAGTTCTTCGTTTATTTTTGCTAGTCGACGGATTTCTTGCTCCAAATTATCCATGTATTCTTTCTTCTTTTTTCTAGAGAGACTCGCAGCCTCCCTGTTTCGGATCATTCTTTGCTGTCGTCTCGCAGCCTGCAGAAAGTAAAGATTTATCAGCAAAAGAAAAACATAAAATAACACAGCAGGATGCTTCATTTCGTTCGCGCCGTCTTGTGAACCCAATCCCCCTCTCAGAGAAATTTACCTCAGTGTGAAAGTTAATTGTTCGAAACCAAGATTCCCTCTGGCGTCAAGGCGAATTTTCGGAGTTTTTTTTTATCATACTTCATTACGTATCTAGACTCGCGGTGAATAGTCATAATCAGAACCTCATTCCACTCTAATTTTTTGTACTTTAATTTCTCACTGATATTTAAGATCTGAATGGCCTACAGGCTTTCGGATATTTCCGAAAACGGCTAAACATCAAGCTGAAATATCAAATATCTAGCTGAAACAATCAAGATTGCAACGCCATTCAAGGTGATATTTTTTTTCGAAGACAAATTTTCAAATCTGAATAGTATCGTCTTTCAGATATTTTCATAATCTTTCAAGGCCGTACCCAGGATTTTTTTTTTCGAGGGAGGGGAGCGGGGGTTTACTCGAAGTTTTTTTTCGGGGGGGGGGGAGGAGGTTATACAAAAAAACTCAAAAAACGCATCCAAAATTTATCTATATCCATTTTTGTTACGTTTTTATGAGTCAAATAAACATTTCGGGGGGGGGTGGGGGTTCAAACCCCATAACTCCCTCCCCCTGGGTATGGCCTTGAAATCTTTTCTACAAAATATCTAGTTTTTGGCTTGAACAGTCAAATTTTGCACGCCATTCCAGGTCATTTTTTTATCACTATACTCTTTTCGAAGAGAAGTTTTTCAAATCGGAATAACATCATCTTTCTGATATTTTTTCGTCTTTCGGATGTTTTTTCATCTTTCGGGTATTTTTTCGGATCGTTTCTACGAATCATCAAATTTCCAGCTTGAACAAATAAAATGTTCTGAAAGTCATTCCTCCCAACCTTGTTTCTAGCTTGATTAGCGTTAGACCCCCTCGACTTAATAAGAAAGTTAGTTCATGAAAGCAAAACTTATTTTCAAGTTCAAAATCAAGCTCAGGGTCAAAATTAGAATTCCTCGGTTTTGGAACATTGGATACCCATGCGCTATTTCACATTAGCAATTAAGATCTATCTTTGGTCATACTTGAATTACAAATAAAATAAAAGTTCAAAATAGGGATAAAATCCTTTTTAATAGACAGTGTATAGAAAATTCACAAAAATACCAGATGTTTCGGTCACATATACAGTGACTGTCATCAGTAGTAAAACTAAGCAAAAACAATTTAAAACAAAAGTTTATATACGAAATCAAATAAAACTATATATTGTTTAATTCTCTAATTCTTTTCAAAGCAAAGACGGAAGCTAGCCTCTTTGACCTTCTTGGATTCGGTTCATTAGCGTTCAATGGTATAACATTTGGACAGAGGTCAACTACATTGGGTGAATTGAACTTTGCTCTGTCAGATTTTTATAAATCATCATAGATAGAGTTCAGCCCAAATTCACCTGTATCCCGATTCAAAGCAATATTCTTGAATAAGATTTTCTTTATTTCAAGAGTTTCACGAAAATTTCGCTTTAAACCCCGATCCCTAGAAATCAAAGAGACATTCTCGAACAAAATAAAATGGTCTGGAAAATTGAAAATATGTTCTGAAAGGGCTGAAGTAAAATCTTCAGACTTAGAATCTTGCTTTAAAGCCGAAGAAATAGAATCTTTATGTTGTAATAATCTCATTTCCAAACTCTGGTTAGTACGTCCCACATATGAGCTTCCGCCAGTACATGGGATCTGATAAACCCCACCTTGTTGCCCCAATGAAGTTAAATCCTTCCCAAAATTTAGAAAACTACCCAATGTATTATTACTCTTTAAAGCTACCCTTAGACCATTACTCTGTAAAATTCTTTTAAGTTTTTCACTTAGCCTGGGTACATATGGTAAGGAACAAAAAACATCCTTCTCCCGAGTTGTCTCCAAGACTTCCTTAGAAATCTCTAGAAACCTTTTTCTTCTTTTTGAAAAAGTTTGGTTAATTAGCCACTCTGGATACATGTTGCTTATTAGTATTTTCCTCGGAAAAGAGAACTCCTCAAAAATTTTGGAGAGCAAATACTAAATATCAGGCCAGTTAAAAAAATGATCCAACCAATTTTTACTTGGCGAGCGTGACCGGAACTATAAGACAAAAATTTATTGTTATTTGTCGGTTTTCTGTAAATTTTAAAATCCAGACTATTTTCATTTTTCAAAAGAAGAACATCAAGAAAAGGAAGTTTACCATTCTCTTCTAATCCAACACTAAACTTTAAATCCCCCCCCCAAACAAATAAGATGTTCCAAAAATCCTTTTAATTCCTCCTCCCTCCCCATAATCCCATACTGAAATTATGTCATCCATATACCGGCCCCAGAAAATAAGTTTAAAAAAATATGAATCCAACCCAATTGTTTCAATATTCTCCACAAAATATTAGCTAATAAAGGGGATAAAGGGGCCCCTATAGGTAAACCATTTATTTGTTCGAAATACTCCCCTCTGCATTGAAAAAAATAGGAAAACTTATTGCACAGCCGTACTAAATACATAATTACAGAAACTTCTAAATCTGTTTTGCCACTAATCAAATCCAAATTTCTTAACAGCTTTCCTTCTAGAAGAGTTTCGGCTGCTTCTACGAAAGCAAAGAACTTGAAGAAATTTCTACTTTTTTCAGTTTTTCAACCAAATTCGAAGAATTCTTAATGTACGAAATTTGTGTAGACTAAAGTGGTTTACAGATTGACACTAACCACTTGCTCAAAACGCTTGTTGGTGACCTTGTACTTGACGCAATTGGTCGTAATGGTAGGTTAGGCTTATGAATTTTGGGAATTCCATATAATTTAGGGCGCAAGGAACTGCGTGGCAGGCATTTGTAATAAAGTTGAGGTGTTATTTTTCCATCATCCTGTAAATATTTAATTCGTTCTTAAACTTATTTGTAAAAGAGTCTGTTGGATTATACGATAGCTTCTTGTATGTTTTTTCATCATTTAGTAAACTTCTTAATTTTGATTCGCAGTCCTCAGTATTCATGACAACTAAAGTGTTACTCTTATCTGCTTTTGTAATGGTAATTGAACCATCCTTTTTCAAGTTTTTAAGAATTCTTATGTCTTTGATGGTCGTACTAGGAAATTTCGGTTTCAATACACAATTAGATAGGGTTTTCACGGTAGAAGCTCTTACTAAGCTAACATCTTTTATTAGATTTGCGGTTTTATGCAAAGATGTTTCTATTGAAGAGATAACGTCTTCCACGGGGACTTTATCCGGTTTAAAACAAAATTTCGGACCCTTTTCAAGCACTGATTGTTCTTGTATCGTTAAGGTTCTTGATGAAAAATTAACCAAACCTGGTACAAGAATTGATGAAGGTATTAACGCATTATCTGTTGATAGTTTCGAAAACTTTTTTTTTAGCAATCTTTCTCTGGAAAGACGAAAGTCATGATTGCAGTGATTTTTTCCTGTTTGTTGAATAAAACAAAGTCACTTACACTAACCTTTTTTTATATAAGATTTTCCAGGGAAAGTTTATCTCTCACTATTAAAGCTCTTTTTCGACTTTTATCCTTAATAATGTGATTTAAAGTCTTGAAATGTAAGCTTCGTTCAAACTTTTGTTCCTTGAAAGTGCCCAAATGTAAATTGAATTTTAGTGAAGGTGGCACAATTCTCATCTTCTTACATCATAGAAGAAAATCCTGCTGGTTAATAACATTTGCATGTTTTTTAGGAGTGTTAATATATTTACACACATTTTGGTCAAATCTACGCTGAATTACAAAAGGGTACACCCTCTCCAATAGTACACTCTATCCTCCCCCCTGCAAATCCCAAATTAGTGGCCAAAGCCAAAGAGTATAAAAAACTGATAATACAGAAAACTTCAGTACTCACTACTGTATCCAGGGGGAGGGAATTAGGGTATTTGAACCCCCTCTCCCCTAAAAATAACTAAATATAGTTTCGCCCAGCTCTTAAAAAAAATAATTTTGATGCGTCTTAAAAAGTTTGTTTGCCCCCCCCCCCCCCCAAACAGAAATTCTGGATACGGCTTTTTCTGTACTCTAAAATGGGATTAATGAAAAGTAAAAACTACATATACTACTGACAATAGAGCGTTGTCTAACATAATTGAATAAAACCAACTTAATTTCAGCTTATCCAAATTTGGCTGAAGGTCGTTTATTCGAATTTAACCTGAAAAATTCTGAAAAGAGGCATAATCAATTCTTTTTAAGTCTTTTAGATTTATTATAATATAGTTAGAGCTAGAATACAATTTATAAAACAAAAACAGAGTCTTTTTAAGTCTTTTGATTTATTAGACAGATTATTATATTAGATAGATTTTTTAAGTCTTTTAGATTTATTATAATTTAGTTAGGGCTAGAATACAATTTATAAAACGAACACAGATATATCCATTGAGTCATTTTGGCAAAGGTGGTTCTTATTTCTTCGACCAGATTTAAAACTAAGAGTAAAAAAGGAATCTAAAAGATAAATACAACTTATGTTATTCTTAACTTTTGTCTATTATATTGGTTTTATTGTATCATTGTTCTACATTGTTATTTATTTTTGTTTAAGCTTTTAAGCATTGAGTATTTTTTCTCTTTCTTTTTTCTTGCTAAGAGACTAATTTGAGTCTCCTCGTCCACCGGTGTCTCTGACTTTCAGTCTTTTGCCAAAGCAACTTCAGTGCCAAGCAACCAAGAAGACAAACGACACAACTATAGACTAGCACAGAAAACAGAATTGGTTTATACAAAGATTATGGAAACTGATAGGACCATCGTAGAAACCTTGGGACATCGACGGGGGGGGGAGGGGGTATGGGCATGAACGCACAATCCTACTTCTATACCTAGTTCGTTAAAAATTATATTAAGGAGACTGGTAACGTAAATATAATTGTAGAAATAATAAAAAGATTTATTTGTGTCTAAAAAGATCTTACATACACAGGGTTCTATTCCAAAGAAGACAAATGACACATTTAAGAAAGGTACTGTCATCAGATGGGTACCATAGGTACCCAGGGACCAGGGAGGCAATAAACGAAATAAGAAGTAGGCTGACATAACATCAATAACAATGAAAAAGATTATAAAGGTTCGATAAAAGAAATTGTTAAAATAAAAATAGTGGAATTCACCTTCAAGTTTGTTAAAGTATCACCATTAAACAAACATAGGTTCACCGTCAAGTCCCTAAGGCAGTGCGTTCAAAGGCTCTTATGAGAAAGTCTAAAGTTTGAAAAACTAAATTCGTACGCACAATTAAGAAAAATCCTACACCGTCTACAAAATTTAGAAATTTGTTTACACCATCTAGCTTGCTTTTGTTAAATCTTTCCATAAAACACAGAGATCCAAGAAACTTCAAATGCGGCAACACATCCCTAATAATCCGAAGTGAACCTTGCAGTAAAATCAGTTTGGAAACTCACCTCGGCGTTAGGAGCTGAAACAGACGGAGTACCGATCATGTGATTTGCAAAAGGAAATAGGGGTTTCGGTGCAATGGGCAATGATGTTTTATGGGTAGAAATGGCACAACTGGGTTCTAACTTCACACGAACTGGCTGATCCGCCGTTATAAGTCCATTTGTAACAAGGTTGCCAAATACTTCTGTTTTAACAAGTACTGGTTTGGCAGGTTTAGGTTTTGAAATGGGGACCTTGACAGCTGAAGCATTTTTGACTAAAACGGTTCTAGGTTTAAAGGCAGCATTTTCACTGGAAGTTTGAATTGACTTGGTGGTAGCAACACCTTTTCCATTCTTCACATTTACCGTACCTGAGGATATAAAAATAAGTTTGAAGAACTAAATTAAAACCTAAAATTTTTCCATCAAAACGTAAAGCCTAGTATTAAAAATAACGAGTAGAAATAAACCAATATAATAATTTTACAGAAAATACCATAAATAAATATGGCGTTGACACACCCTTCCCCCCAAAAACAGAGTGACATTTGCACTTTACTGGCTATAGATTTAAACATCCATTTTCCTTTTTTGTTCAACGGATTTACATAAATGTAAATAATTGCAGGAGCACTTTTTCATTCCTTATGAAAAAAAATTAGGCCAATTTTTTTTTAAATAAACGTTCAAATGGGGATAAATCCATTTATTTATACAGTGAAAACAGGTACAAAAGTCTAGATATTTCAATCCCATATACAGCGATCGTCACCAGTAGAAATACTACAGTATTAAAATTAAAACTAATATAGTTATACAGATAATTTCGGAGACCAAACTGCCTTTCCATGACGATAAAATAAAAGTTCAAAATAGGGATAAAATCCTTTTTAATAGACAGTGTATAGAAAATTCACAAAAAATACCAGATATATTCAGTTTTACTACTGATGACGGTCACTGTATATGTGACCGAAATATCTGGTATTTTTGTGAATTTTCTATACAATGTCTATTAAAAAGGATTTTATCCCTATTTTGAACTTTTATTTTATCAACATAGTTATACAAAACAAAATAATTAACTTCAAGTTCATTCACTAGATTTTTCTGACACAGATCAATACCAGACTTCATTCTAAGTCTTGAGTTGTAAATTTTCTTATTTAATACTGCCTTTTAATACTTTAAATAAATTTCTAATTAAGGCGGCAGTCTTCTCTGTCTTCTAATTGTAAAATAAATTTATAGTTGTATACTTGATTGGTCTCATCTCCCCATATATTCGACGCATTTTTGACATAATATCTGAAATTAGGTATCCTTTCCCAAGACCACACTGCTTTTCTTAGGGCAACATCTTCGTAAAAATGAAAACATTCATATATGTTCATGATATTCACACAAAAGCAAAAAAAAAACCTCAAGTGATTCTGAAATATTAATGAAGCAGTTAATATGTCAAACAAGTCCCCTCATAATGAACACTAATACTGACAGGAGTGGCATGCTATTGGTTATAATTATATTCTGGTAGAAAAATGACGATTTTTGCTTGCGTCTAATTATGTTTGAGAATAGAATTGTGCCGTAGTTTCATTTTAAGACAATTAAAGGGGGGGGGGGCAAATGCATTTCTTCAAAATCAAGAAGGGGAATTTTATTATTTTCCGTCAATAAAAATACCAAAAAAAAACATTTTGCAATTAAATTACAAATAAGGGTATACTTTATATCTGGGGATGTGGGACGAAAATTTAGGACGGCACATGCACCCTTTCCCAATTTACGCCATTGAAAATATGTCTTCAAATACAATCAAACCTCAGTTCTCAAACATCTCGCCATTCGAACATATTGATTTTCGAATAAAAATTTGGAAATTTAAATGCCTCCATTTTTAGCAAAATTTTCGGAATTCGAGCAGGGTAACAGTAGCGCGTTGCTGTGAGACCGGCCGGTGCGAAGCTTCTCGAACTGACTGCCATATCGTAAAGATGAATTTGTTGAACTGTACATTCCTTCTTTTTTTGCATTAGACATTTATTTTTTATTCATTATGGTAGTTAGAAATTTGAATTCAAGTTATCAAGTATTTTGCAGTAGGATGCATCAAGACGGCTAATGGTAGAAACAGACAAGTCAAGACAGATCAACAGTCCAAGTAATTGAGAGGCAAATGTTTAAATGGCTGTGGCATGGATAGATGGCGGGAGTAAGTATGACTCTCTAATTTGACACATACTTGTCAGGTTCTCGAACAGTTCGGTTTTGGAACCGACTTTATAATAAATTGTGGTCTAGAAGCGAGGTTAGATTGTATAGCATGGATCATTTCCATGGATACTCGTTCTTAGTCAAAGCGCATTTAATATGACAATTAATAATTAATACGAATTAATATTTAATACTAATATTAAAATAAAACATATTTATTTTTATATCTTCATTATTTTTAATATCTTCATTATTTTTAATAAGGTTTCCTGAAAAACTTTCTTTAATGTCTTAAATCCAGGAAACTTTCTTGAAAGGAAACTTTCAAAGATTTTTATGATTTGATATATGAATCGACTCTGACCAACAATTCAATTCACCTAACTTAACTATTTTCTTTAAAACACCAAAGAAAGTTGACTTTTCGCTTCTGCCAAATTAAAAATGAACACAAAGTAAGACATGCCAATCAAACAAACAGGAAATTCAGCTTTAAACCAACACAATTTTGCCAGTAGTGTATGTTATTTGTTAAAGCAATGTATTTGTAATGAGCTGCGCAGATGACAAATTGAATAACTTTTCTATCAAATTTATTCACTAAATAAATCACTTGACATGTTTTCAACCTTTGACCAGTTTTCAGCGTTTCAGCGTATGACAGCGTCTCAACACTAAAACGAAGAGCCAAACCTTGGTTTTCAAACTTTTAAAGCTTTTGAACTTCAGCTGTACATAACGTTAATTTGTAAACATAACATAAAGTTGTAAAACTAAGTTGTCGAAGAAAACTAAGTTGTATCAGTATTTAGCTCAAACCAAAAATAACGATTTTGTATAATTTGAACAACCAAATTTGCTTATTAGGCCAAACTTAAGGAAAATAAAAAAAAGTATTTCGTATTCTGACATCTATATAAATTGTCGCCGTAAAAGGCACACTTATTCAAATGTTTACCAAAGATTCATTAGCTATAACACAATCAAACCTATAAGTGGAAGGTGCCTTTGGCTACCATCGCCAATAAAAGCATATAGTCTTGTGATTGGAACCTAAAGATATTTATTTATAGTAATATCAACAACGCAAAATAAATGACATTTCAAGGTTTGTAAATAAATGTGGTGCTACCCATCTCCTTCCCTCCTTCTTAAACCTCTCAATGACTCGAATATCATTTACATTTCATAAAAAACGATATATATTTTGAAGTAGGAGAATTTTTATTTGTCAAAACATCATCAACAACAACAAAAAAGAACTAAATAAATCACAATAATCACCAAGATTAACGCAAAGAACTGATAAAAGTGCAGTGATTATATATAATATATCCTAATATATAATTTGTAATTGCCGATATATATCATGAACATATCTCATTTACTTTCATAGAACTGCGAGCCTGGGTCCCGGCACTGGGCACGCGGCACGCTTGCATATATTTGATTATCTAATTACGCATTAGCAAAATTATCGCGTTATTCTTTAGGTTTAAGTGACAAGGTGTCGAATCAGCATTAAAAATTGAACTGAGAAATTCTGGCATGATATCAATTCCTCCTTCCTGTTAATCCATCAAAGAATCGCCCACTTTATAGGATTTGTATTCTTCTGGGACTCGTTGTGATACTCGCAGTTATTTCTCAGTAACGATTATAGGCTTCATAAACTGGAGGGGGAGGGGTATCCCAAATTACAATTGCGAAAATTTTTCTTGTCAATTAATTACCTGAAGAGTGTAAAAACATAAAATAAAAGGAATTTGATGTTCAAATATCAGAAAAACTGGGGAGGGGGGCAACTGCCCACATTATGAGGCCTAGAACCACCACTGTTGCTTCTGCTCTAACCGCATATTTCGTTAACGATTCGGTGTGATTATCCCTGTCGTTTATCTTCCAACCGCAGATTTCTTTGCTCGTTATTTTCATTTAGGATTCGTTGAGATGCTTGTTGTCACATGTTTTCTAGCCGCAGATCTCGCTGCGCTTCAGTTTTGTCCATCATTACTTGGAAACATTATGAATGCCTTTTTCCTTAACTATTCGAATTCATTAAATTATGTGTAATTTCGCATGACGTCATATATACCGAAAAAACTTCTTTCCCAGCTTTTCCCCAGTGGTTATATTTTTACTTCAATTGTATCGTTACATAATTTAGTAACAGCCGGGAATGCTACAATGCGTATACCCTCTGAAATATCTAAATTACAAATTGGCATAATCACTGATTTAATCTTAATTTTCCAGTCATATGGCGACAAATCAACAATTACAGTTGAATTAAGATTTCCGCTGTTTCTTGTTCCGTGCCTTTTTCTTTAGCCGTTCATTAATTGGTCATATTGCACAATTTTGCATGCGTCATAAATACTAAAACAATACAACCACCCTTGAGAGAAAATGATTTAATTTATGCTATTGAAATGTAAATAAATATGACTTCACTCATATGAATTTTTTCCAAAATTAAGGCTCTAAACAACTTTCTCAAACGCGTGACCTTGGCCAGAAAATCACAGGGGCCAATATTCAAAAATTGAAACATGGCGCCGCCTTCAAGTTATACATGCACAGATACATACACAGTTACTAGTTTAAAGAGATTAGATATTCAATATATCTATCATATATATCATGGGTATAGCAGCAAGTACTGTACTTGTACTTTGAGCAGGCGCTTTCTGCCTCACTTGGAATCTGAAATTCAGATGTTTCCTAGAAATTTCTTTCATCGTGAGCTCCCCAAACTCATAGAATTTTGGCCACTTATAGCCATTCTATCCTTCGGTTATTTCTACTACAACTTTTTCAATCGTTCCAACCTATGGGAGTTTCAAGTTTTCTGGATTTCCCTTTTGTTATAATTTTTTTCAACCCACTTGCCTAGAACTTACCATGGCCGCTGAGCCACTGAGCAGGGGAAGTTGACTAGAACTTACCATGGCCACTGCACCACTGAGGAGGGGAAGTGAAAGTAACTGCTGGTGTATGCACAAAAACAGGAAAGAAAAATGCAAGCTTGCTTTCAATTTGAGAGTACTGATAGATATACATTTTGGTTTGTTTCTAGTCTGAAGAGATCAATCAAAATCCGATGAGTTAAAATTAAAAGCTACCATAAGCATTCAATTTTTAGTCGAATTATTAAATACAACTATTTGAAAAAAACTACGTTTTCTAAAGAGTTAAAGAGGCTGAGTTACAAGGTCGAACCTTAAAACGTAGAGGGATTAGGAGGCACAGTTGGGGGGCTGCCGCCCCCCAAACCCCCCGCTTTCGCAGCCTTTAAATAAAAAAAAAAAAAAATTTAAACTGGAAGTAAGGAGCGACATTAAATCTTAAAACGAACAGAAATTATTCCGTATATGAAAGAGGCTGTGCCCTCCTCAACGCCTCGCTCTTTACGCTAAAGTTTGACTTTCTCACAACTCTTTTTTTAAACAATAAAAACTTTAGCGTAAAGAGCGAGGCGTTGAGGAGGGCACAGCCTCTTTCATATACGGAATAATTTCTGTTCGTTTTAAGATTTAATGTCGCTCCTTACTTCCAGTTTAAATTTTTTTTTTTTTATTTAAAGGCTGCGAAAGCGGGGGTTTGGGGGGCGGCAGCCCCCCAACTGTGCCTCCTAATCCCTGTACGTTTTAAGGTTCGACCTTGTAACTCAGCCTCTTTAACTCTTTAGAAAACGTAGTTTTTTTCAAATAATTTCTGCACGTTTTTGTACAGTTTATTACTTATTATTGCTTGACTAACTGTTAGCTGATCGTGTCAGGAGTTGAAGTTGGGGGCTGCCGCCCCCCAAACCCCCCGCTCTTGAACATTCTTGTGTTAAGGCTTTTAATTCCTGAATACTCAAATCACGTCGTACAGGGTGCCTCCTAATCCCTGTACGTTTTAAGGTTCGAACTTGTGACTCAGCCTCTTTAACAGCCCCCCCAACTGTGCCTCCTAATCCCTGTACGTTTTAAGGGTTGACCTTGTAACTCAGCCTCTTTAACTCTTTAGAAAACGTAGTTTTTTTCAAATAATACACATAAACAGGTTAGACATGCTTTGTTATGAAAATTGACGCGCAGATATTTCCATAACAAAGCATGTCTAACCTGTTTATCTGTATTATTTGAAAAAAACTAAGGTTTTTCGTAAATGTAAATTCGGGGGATAATTTTTTCGGTCTGAAAATATCAAAAGGCCCTAACAGGTCGAATTCTGCTTCGAATGAGTCCTCATTCAACCGGATCCGTTGCCAACTGTGGCCTGTAGGCGTGGCTAAGAAAAAAAAAAAGAAGATGATGAATTTTAAGTGGCTATATTTGGTTTTTTGAAAACAGGGAAGGAGTGATCGGATTGAGCTGAAATTTCGAGGATAAGCT
Organism: Artemia sinica; assembly: GCA_027921565.1. Lineage (NCBI taxonomy): Eukaryota > Metazoa > Arthropoda > Branchiopoda > Anostraca > Artemiidae > Artemia > Artemia sinica. Next base: position 44,272,877 of record CM051270.1, read on the forward strand.
CCCGGGCCCTAGGAAAGCTTAACCTCTAAATTTCAGCCCAATCGGACAACGTTAAAGGGGGGCTGTGGTGGGAGGGTCCAAACTTCCGGCCCAGTTTACACCATGAAGATAAAGTCGGAGGAGGATGAAATTTTGCAAGTTTCTTAGTTTGAGCTTGGGCTACAAAATGCGATTACCGCCGTCTCTCTGCGACCTCTAGGACCTGAAATCGCTTAACATTGTGGTGGGTCGCCTCTTTATAGAGGCACAAGTGTGCCTCCTTGATAAGAAAAATAATTATTTCAAAAATTAAATGATTATCTTCAAACAAAATAATTTGAAAAAATGTAAATATCGACGTTAAAACTTAAAATGGAAATAAATTATATGGAGATGGAAATAATTATGCCTGCAAATTTAAATCCTTATAGGATCATAATAAGCAAAAAATGAGAAATAAAAGCACAAAAGAAGATCTATGATGCAAATCTTAGAATTAGAAGGGAATAAACTGCTTATCATCAGAACAGACAGCTAGGATTTTTACAGGACAGGCATTTTCTCCTAACACAAAATTTCATCGTGATTTTTTCTTCTTTCGTAAAAATTTGGGCATTTAGGATATATTTTAATAAACAGGTTTGCTTAGGCAGGCACAAATACAAAACTCAAAGAATCAGAAGGAATATACTACATACCATCAGGGGAGATAGTTAGTATTTTCACAGGACTTGATTCAGAAACAAAATTCTTGGAATCTTGATAATCCACCGTGTTGGGTAGGGTAGCTTTTAACGATGTGCACTCCTTTGAATCTGCATTTAAACTAAACGCCTCAGCCTAAAATAAAACCTTAAAATGTAAGACGTATATAAAAAGCATGTCATAACCTTATTTTCCACATAAAACGATTTGCAGAAAACCACAATCCAAACGACATATTTATCTTACAGAAAAAACACACAAAATACTCTGGAAATCGGAAGCGGCTTGCGAAAAAATCTCGATTACCCTAGCAGATAAGTTTCAACCCATCTGCTTCTGTCAAACGTCTATCATTGCATTAAAATAAGCAGAAAGATCAGAAGAATTGCTAAAGAATGTCACATTTGTCCTTTTTTTTAATACAGTCTATTTTTTTGAAAATCAGCTATTCACTTGATTCATTTGCAAGATATCTCTCATGCGTTAGAAAACTTGTATATTTGCGTTTTGCGCCAAATACTAGTAAAAACCGTCTGCAATGTACAAATCACCACGATGTCCGGCAAAACGCCGTATATGCGAACTTATGGACATATGTTTTGTTCCTTATCGATTGATCTAGGAAACAGAACGCTTTAAAATCAATCCACCTTTAATAGTTTACTTGGCTTTGACTGACTAAGACCACATACGAATAACTGAAGGTAATTCAAAATGACATTGAACTAACACTTATCCCGGTACAAAGGTCTTGCTTGCAGTATTGCCAATTTATCAATATAGCATAAGTAGCATTACTGCTATAGTAACGCACAGCGATGATCAGTTGTGTCAGTTAGGGTTGATATTAAGGATGTGATCTAATTGGATCCGACATTACAACTAAACATCTTTGTTTAAACTGGGAAATTATCTTAAACTGTAAGATGTATATTCACATATTGTAATAGGTGTTTTGTTCCTTATCAATCCAACCACAAACGGAAAACTTTAAAAAAATTTCATTTGTTAGGTTATGTTCCGAGACCAGCCGTATTGAAAAATTTAAAACTGTTAATTGAATTGAATTTAATTAGGGGGCGCTTGGTTCCCATACAAAAGCACCCCTATTTAACTCAACCCCTATTCAACAGAACCCCCATGCAACTCAGCCCTCATTTAACTTAGATCGTTTAACTCAAGCAGAATAATAACACCAATTCAATTCTACCCCTTTATGGGGTTGCAATCCCATAGACAAGGGTGCCAGCTCCAATCAGTCAGAAAGAAATAAACGTCCGACATCCCCTTTAATTCACTAAAGGGATTCTCCCCTCGCGCAGAAATTAGTCAAAACCACCCCATTCCCCGCAATTAGAATTGTGGTTTTGATCCTTCATTCAACGATGAAACTAAACATCTCTGTCTAAAATAAAACAAAATCTTGATATGTAACATACATTTTCACATCCTGTCACGGATGCATTGTTCTTTATCATTCTGTCCAGAAAGCTTTAAAAATTAATCATTGAGTTTTCTTAGTTGTGTTCCAGAATCCAATTAAGGTAACTACAATCAATTATTTGTAATTGCCATCATCTTAGAATGGCACATCCCAGCTATTCAGTCCCTTATAAGCTTAAGCACAAGAGGCTAAAATTTTAGTTCTTTCAACACTTATAGCACAAAGAATTTACTTTTTTATTATCTGGTATTTTGGAACACAAATAATAATAAACAACTAATAATACCTGTGCTCTTGAACACACCCTTAGCTGAAGATGATGATAATTAATCATAATTAATGATAATAGTGGTCTTTGCAACCTTAGACTTACCAAGTCAGAATAAAAACAACAGAGAAAAATCTCAGTGAAAAAAAAACAACAAAACGAGATTGCGGCCATTGGAGAGAGAAAACAAAAAATGTAAAAAAAATGCAGATATTTCGTCTGTATCAAAACAAGGCGTCTTCAACACGAAAGAAACACAAGAAATACAAAATAAAAAACCAAGCTAAAACTAAAAACCCCAGTAGCAACAATTTAAGAAATTTAGGATTAAATTTCTTGAGAATTATTTTCTTGATTTATCAGTAGTGTACCGAACCAATCGTGCTCAAAACCCTCCTCTGGGCCATACAGTGGTGTTTTCTTTGTGGATGGTCAAGTTTTCGCCACAGTAGAGTGGTATCCTTTTCTAGTCTAGCTTAAAGCTTATTCCAATAGGCAATGGAAAGAACTACCCCTAAAAAAAGTCCCCCCGGATCCCACCCAAAATACTAATGAAATTTATCCATTTTTGCCCCATCCTGGCTGGTCAAGCTCTCTATCTCAAAGCTCACATGATAGTTCAAATTCTGAGAATAGGACAATGATTAGTGTTGGGGCTAATGTCACTATAGATAAAAATGGATTTCAAGAGGTCCTTTCTAGGAGCTCCAAAAAAAGAAAAAAAAATATCCCCAATCAAAAGTATTTCCCCTCCCCCTGCCCAAGATTTTCCTTCCCAAAACTTAGGAATTTACCTCAAAATTTCTCCCATTACCCCCTTTGAGATAACAAAGATTACTGCAATAAGGGTTGCAATCTTCAAATTGTTAAAATCAATGTTCTCTCTTAACATTCACCGTGATAGATCTTTGCTAATAGCTGTCCAAGATCAGAAAGCAGCAGATTCAATAATTCATTTAAAATCTCTATTGATTATCCCAATTAATTCATCTAAATGGAACCCAAAACAATCCCCGGCAAAAATAGTAGTGTACATGTTCCCCCAGAAATACCTATTCAGGAGTTAAAAGAAGGGCTCTCAGATAGGGCTGGCAACACAATCCCTGTTGAAGATGTCACCAAACTGGAGGAACCCAACTCTAATGGCCTAAACACAAGTAGATCTTTCATATTTACACAGAAGGAAAAAATTAATATCCCAGAAAAGTTATTCCTATTCGCGCAAATCCAACCACACAAGACGTACAAGCCAAAGCCTATCCAGTGCCAGAAGTGACTCAAACTGGGACACACAACAAACAAATGCAGCGAAATTCTCCTAGCCTGTAGTAATTGTAAAGGATCCCATCCGAAAGAATTGACAGCTTGCAACAGCACTCAGCCTACATGTATCAATTGTAAAGGCCCACATGAATCTACCAATAAATCACTATGCCCTGCATATAAGAAAAGAGAACTAACACTCCAAATAGCAACAGAGACGGCAATTCCATACCCTTTTGCAGCTATGGAAGCAAATGCTGCCCAACCACAGCAAATAAAACCCATAATAAAATCAACCAAAACTCCCAAGTCAAACACTCCCAATGCAACAGGTGCCCCTTACAAAGCACCATCCTTTAAGCCCCCTAGCTCACATCCCTATCAGAAAGAATCACCAAGCCAACAAGCCTCCTCGTCCAGTGAGATGAGGTCTGCCTGCCCCCCCCCTCCCAAGAAGAAACAAACCAGAAACACTACCAGGAATTAATCCCTTAACTGACAAACCGGATGCAAATCCAAACATTCAAACTCCAAATATATGCTTATTCATTCTAAACTGTAATGCAGTTCAGGCCATGAATATACAACAACTACAGAAAACAAAAATCATAGCTGAATTGGCAAAAATCTGCATCCCTAATCATATGCTCATTCAAGCAAAAAAAAATCTTGCTTTACTATTAACAAAGCTTAACATTGATACACAGTCATATGAAATATAAATCAACAAAACAACACCTATCAATACTCCAATGGAAAGTAAGATCACTTACAGAAAATAAGTTAAATGAAGTAATATCTTTTATGAATAATAAATCCATTGATATTGCTTGCCTCCAGGAAACTCATTTAACCCAAAATCAACAAATTAAGTCTCTGGGATATACTATCCTGAGAAAGGATAGATCATCAGAGAGAAAAGAAGGCGGAGTAGCTTTAATAATTAATAACAATATAAAATTCTGTGGCATCAACTTTCCAGATTTTGTAAATGATGTTGATGCAATTAGTATCAGTGTTTGGCTGAATAATACAAAAACTTACATAATAAGCTTTTATAACCCTAATGGCCAAACTACAGATGCTATAGATTTCTTCAGTAATTAAATAATTCTAATAGGTTGAAAAATATCATTATTTGAGGAGACTTTAATGCCCACAGCCTTTTGTGGGGGATAAACCAGCAAATAAAGCTGGTAAGTTCATTGAGCGTATGATTTCAAATAATAATGAATAAGCTGTTGCCCCCCCCCCCAAACCTGAATACATATTTAAACCCCAAAATTGGTAGTTTCTCTACAATTGACCTACAAATTGTGTCATTAAATATTTTGAATCAAATTTATATAAATAAAATTGACAGTCTATGTACAGACCACTTTGCCACAGTTTGCTCCCTAAATGAACCTGCTGAAACTCTATCACATACCTCCAAATTTATTAACCCTAAAGAAAATTGGCCTATGTTCCAAAATAAACTAAATGATGAAATTACAAGTTTCACCCAAAATTCATGCATTTCAAATGCAACAGCTGACACACATGCTGAAGTTTTGGCATCCTTAATAATAAATACAGCTAATCATGCTATCCCCTGGACAACACCTAGGAAAACCTTCCCCAAACACATTCCCAGAGCATGGTGGACGAATGAGCGCCAAAATAAATGGAGAACAAAAAAGGCAGCTAGGAGAACATTCCTAAAAAAAAACATCACCTACTACATATTTAAGAAAATTACAAGCAGAATCTAATCTAAAAAGGACTATAATAGATGCTAAATATAAATACTGGAATAATTTCGCAAATAATCTCTCCAGAGAAACACATGAGCCAATTATATATAAAGTCATAAGCCACATCTGTGGAAAAAAAACTTCCCCCAACCCACTCCTGTATAAGCTTATACACAATAATACCCATTATGACAATGATAATGAAAAAGCTAAGTTATTTGCCACTCTTTTTGTTAATAAGCCAACATCAAATAATTGCAGCAAAACTTCCCCAATTCTTATAAACCCAAGATACCAACCTTGCCCAGGATCCGAGTATATAACCAGCCCATTTTCAATCCAGGAAATGAATAATGCAATACATCATATTAGGACCAAGACTACCAGCGGCTATGAAAATATACACCCTACAAGGATAAAGAATCTCACCCCTTCATACAAACAGGAACTTCAAAATTATTATAATCATGCTTGGGCTTCATCTACGTTCCTTAATATCTGGAAATGTTCGTCCCTCCTACCAATTCTAAAGAAAAATAAACCCAAAAATAACCCTGAGTCTTCTAGACCTATAATGATTACTCCTGTGATGGGAAAAATAATGGAGAAAATGATCTATCATCGACTCCTCTGGTTTGTTGATAAAAATAATATGATCCCTCACACTCAAACTGGTTTTAGGAAACACCATTCCTCAACAGATGCTTTCATATTGTTAACAAATGCAATAAATGAATCATTCTCAAAAAATAATGTCCTAGTTGCAGCTTTCCTAGATTTTGAAGAGGCATATGACAACTTGAACCACCAAATCCTATTAACTAAACTTGCAAACCTTGGACTACCCCCCAAGCTAGTATCTTTTATAGAATCTTCCATAGAATTCCGAAGTTTCATTGTTTGTGTAGGTTCAGCCTCTTCACCCTAAAAGACAATAACCAAAGGTTTTCCGCAGGGAGCAGTCCTGAGATGCCTCCACTTTGCCCTATATCTCTGGGACATGAACCTCCCCCACACGAATCTACAATATGCTGATGATCTGGTACTATGGTCATCTGGCAACACCTTTGAGATTGCACAGTCAAAGCTTCAAGAGTCACTTTTCCAATTTGAAATTTTTTCTCAATATTCAGATTTACCCATTGCACCCACCAAGTCGAAAATAATCCATTTCATCGAAATCGAAACTATGTTAATGCAAGACTAACTCTAAATGGAACAACTATTCCAGAAGATTACATCTAAACAATGATCATATCTACAACTTAAAGTTAATATAGTATAATATATAATATATATATACATGTATTATTTGTTTGACATATATAATAAATAAATGAAAACACATGAAAAAATCAAATACCATCTACTTCCATCGGTGGTAATAATAACAATGAATATACGTCGCATTATAAAGGAAAGAAACTAAAGAGACATAATGTCAAAGACAAACTATAAAAGTTGAGTTAGATTCTTGCTTGTTTCTTTGTTTGAGTATTTAACTATATTTAGCTTAAGGCAGCTATTATTCATATTGCCGAAATAAGTACTTGAATAATGTCTTAGACAACACTGCCTTTCGGTTGACCATTCAGAAACTACAGAGGAAAGAAAATATATAGAGGAAAAGAAGCTAAAGAGACATACTATAAAAGACCAACTATAAAAGCTGAGTTGGATTCTTATTGGGTTCTTTGTTTTAGTATATAACTATATTAATTACCTATGTCTCATACTTGACCAAAAACTTAATTTCCTCCTCCACATTTCAAACACAATAAAATAATGCTATAGAAAAACAAGTATACTAAAAAGACTTCTTTCCACACCCTGGGGTTGTAAGGAGAAAACCTTACTCCAGTTTTATAAATCACATATAAAACCCCATATTGACTATGGCCTCATCGTTTATGGTTGATGTGCAAAGACCCAGATGCAAAAATTGAAAGAATACAAAGGGATATACACGTCTCATATTCGGTCTTAGGAAACGCACAAGCACCAAGTTTCTGCTTATGGAGAGTGGATTAACAACAATAAGGGAGAGAAGTAGCTTTCTCTTTATAAACATCTTACAAAAATTGAAACAATAGCTCACACACCCTACATAATTGGTTAAGAAATCCAGCCATGTATAGAGGCATTGTAAAAAGTTCCCTGTACCCGCAAAGTCTATTGCACCTACTTTCCCTCAATCCTCTCCATGGAATTGGTCAATTCCCATAATAAATACTGATTTATCAAAGTGGACTAAGGATTTAGCCCCCGTTGCTTTCGTCCAGAAAAAATTTGCTGAACTTTATACAATTAGATATAAAAACCATTTCCAAATTTTTGTTGAGGGTCCAAACAGAATGAGAAGGTAGCAAGTGGTGCTTTCCTTCCTTACCTGAATATTACAATGGGTGAGAGATTGTACAATAATGTATCTATAATGTCCGCAGAGTTAAATGCCATAATCATGGCATAAGAACACCTTATGAAAAACCAACCTTTGATTGCTAATTCAAATAATATTATAGTTTATTCTGACTCTTTGTCAAGCTTTGAGTTGCTGTCTTCAGCTCCTCAGTATAAGTTGGATATTGACACTTATCATTGTCTTAGTATTATTGATAATCTTGCTTCAGGTGGTATAAGAACTTATCTTCAGTATATTCCTAGCCACTCTGGTATAAGCGGTAATCATCAGGTAGATGAAATAGTAAAAAATGCTATAAATATTGACCAACCAAGTGGGGGACCAATCCCCATTAGAGATATTTACCGATGGAGACTACCCGACATAATGTTTAATAAGAATAATCCTAATCTTTCCCCCTTTCCCAATAAGGATTTTTCTAAAATTTATCATAGAATTCGTTCTGGAACAAATGGACTAAATTTTCTTGCATTCTCCTTTCAGTTTCGTAATTCAAGTGGTTCAGTTCCCTTGTCCCCTCTTTGCAGGTATTGTATTATGAATAATGAAACAATTGACCACTGCCTATTTGAATGTAATACGCTGACGTCTGCACAGCATACCTTGTATTGTAAACTGTTAAAGTGCTTCAAACACCACAAAATCTCACTATCAGCCACGAGCCTAGCCAACTACACCTGCACACAGAGCACATAAATCTATATCTATCATCTTATATTCGAACTCCTTGAGTCAAAAGATCTACTAAATGATATCTGAGGATATCTATTAAATAAGAGGCAACCAAGCCAGTAGCTCTGTTCAGCCCACAGAGTGAGGCAAAAGGAAAAGAGGTAAATAGTATCAACTGAAAAGCCCGCCTGCTGAAATAGAAGAAGAAGAGAAACCACCACCAAAAAAAATATATAACTGGCACAAACTAATCCACGTAAGGAAAAGATACTATTAGAGTTAGTTCAGTGAGAACACCAGAGTTAATGAGGTGAAACAAAAGAAAAACTGGAAATTACTTTAATTATTATGTTGCGAAATAATTAAAGAGAGTAATTAAAATAATTTCCATTTTTTTACATCAGTTACTCTGGTGTTCTCACTGAAGTAACTCTAATAGCATCTTTTCCCTACGTGGATTAGTTTGCGCAGATTGTATATTTTTTTTCTGGTGGATTTATTGGTTTTTGGTTTTAGCTTGGTTTTTCATCTTGTTCTTCTTGTGTTTCTTTCGTGCTGAAGACGCCTTGTTTTGATACAGGCGAAATATCTGCGTCTTTTAAATTTTTCGTCTTTTCTCTCCACTGGCCACAATCTCGTTTGTTGTTGTTTTCTTCACTGATATTTTTCTCTCTGTTGGTTTTTTGTCATGGCTGGCCAGTCCGGCTTAAGATCTTTCAAAAATTTAAGAACAATTTCACAATGCGACTGAACGACATGAATACTTAACTCCCTACTAAAACGGACGAAGCCTGCAGTGTTGCCACTGTATTAAAATCATTAAAATGATTGTTGAACAATCATTTGTTCAACAGAAAAAATTTTTAGGGAGTAGATTACTACCTCCGAAAAAAATCCTCAGACGTATTGGAATTCGCATAACGTGCATATCTCGTGTTTTCACTACAAAACATCCTTTGTTAATTTTTGCATTGTTAGAAAGCTCTTTATGATCCCCACAATCCATGCATATATTGCTATTTTTCTTGCAGAAGAACATGGGAATTATTGTGGAATTTTTTCCAAATTTTGGTAACAAGGAAACTGGTAAAAATTTATCTTCTTCACAGGCGTGAAATTACTATGGAGTTGTGGTTGTAGTGTCCAAGACATCGCTTTAACCTCTCCCTTAAGAGCTTTTCTTGAACTAAGCCAACTTTGACAAAATTAAAGCCAAAGAATTATGACATACTTTGACGTATGTCATCATTACCCCCCTCCTTTAAGAGATTTTTAGTTAAGCCATTTAAAAAAAAAAGCCCACACTGGCTTTCTATGACGAACAAATAAACCTTCAAATGGGGATAAGTCCATTTGTCAAACTGTCTAATAAATGGACTTATCCCCGTTTGAACGCTTATTTGTGAACTTTTGCAAGACGCATCGAAGATTTGTCTATATTCCTTTTTTTAGTTTTTACAAGTGGGACACCAATTTCGAGAGGGGGATTCAAACCCAGCGTCCCTCTCTCAGGATACAGCCTTGTCTAACAGCATAATTTCCTTAACTAAAATATGTTTTTACATTGCAAAGCTGGAAGAAAATATGAAAATATTCGGCGAAAAATTTCCTAATAGTCTGTATACAGATATTGCAATATTCTTTAGGTATTGAATATATAATAATAGTCTTTAGGTAGTGGAAAATTTTACCTTATACCCCCCCCCCCTCCTAAGCAGAGTGAGATTAGAATAGTTTATAAATTTATGGTCCCAGATGCAATAGGAAAGTCGACAAAAAAAATGAAGAAAATGTCAATTTCAGCATTCGCCCGATTTTCGTCACATCTTAATTTGATTAGTTTGTTTTATCAATTGAAGTGTATTTTAATTTTGTTCTTTGTTCCTCTCTATTACAGCCCGTGTGTAAAGGCTGTATCCAGGGGGGAGGATGTTACCGGTTTGAATCCCCCCCACCCGCCGAAATTTATGTTCGACTCGTAAAAAAGTAACAAAAATACATATAAACAAATTCTTCATGTGTTTTAAGTTTTTTTCTCCCACCTCCACCGAACAAAAATATTTGACACGCGCTTACCGAGTGTCATCAATCTTGTATGATATAGATTAAAAATAAATTTTCATTATTATTATTGCAAAGACGAAAAAAAACATGAAAATATTTGGAAGTAAATTTCATAATAGTTTGCTGAAATGCAGGAAAATTTGATATAGCCACCTTCAAAGGATTGTTCTGAATTTCAGCCACTTCTTGGTTGGCATTTAATCTTATCTGCGTTGCTAAAAGCGGAAAACTGTTTTAGAAATAAAAATAAAAACAATTACCCCCCCCCCAAGAAAACAAAAAAAAACGTACAATAGTTTACCCCCGCCGAATCAAGATAGTAACAAAATAGAATATACAATAATAAAAAAATATATTAAGTTACTTCAGGTAAAAAACGTGAATAACAAAATTTGACACTTAACTTTACCTGAGTTTTTAAAAACTGGAAAACTGTTTTAAAAAATAAAAACAATTAAAATCCTCCCTCTCCCCAAACAAACAAAAACAAACGTACAAACATTACCCCAGCCAAATCAAGAAAGTAACAAAATAAAATTTACAATAATAAAAACAAACATTCAGTTAAATCAGGTAAAAACCATGAATGACAAAATTGGATATAGCCTCCTTCAAAGGATTGTTCTGAATCTCAGCCACTTCTTGGGTGGCACTTAACTTTATCTGAATTGTTAAAAATCAGAAAACTTTTTTAAAAAGAAAAATGAAAACAACTAAAAAAAAAAAAAAAATCAAATGTACAATAGTTACTCCCGCCAAATTAAGATAGTAACAAAATAAGATATACACTCATAAAATTATAAAAATAAAATACTTAGTTTCTTTGGGTAAAAATCATGAATAACAAATGAACAATTTGAGTCACCGCTGTCACTCACAGAAAGTAACTATCTATATTTTAGTTCACTTCTGCACTGTGGGTCAGTTCAGAATCAGATCGTTTGTTATATTGTATTATTACTACTAATTATAAGAGCACGTTGTAGCATCACACCACCTGAAGCCAACACAACCCTAGACGCTACTTAGATCCAATCTATTCAAAGCTGCACTCTTTACATCCTGCCGTAAAATTCGAATTTCTTTCAAAAAATTACCTATCTTTTGTTGGACCTCTTAGTTGGACTTTTCACAGTGCTATTAAGAGCTATTTTTAGATTTTTTTTTTGTAAACTTTTCATGGAAAGAGACCTAGTCTACTTTTATAAACTTTTCATAGAAAAAGACCTACTCTATTTTTGTGGACTTTTTAATTAAAATAGACCTAATCTAATTTTGTAGACTTTTTATGGAAATAGACTTAGTCAACTTTTGTGTACTTTTCATAGAAAGTCACCTAGTCTACTTTTGTAGACTTTTCATGGAAATAGACCTAGTCTATTTTTTTGTGGACTTTTCATTGAAATAAACTATATTCTGCAATCCCAAAGAGGAAAATAAATATTGTAACTAATGTTACACTGTAAATATATTGAGCTGCTGTAATGTGAAATATGTGACTATATTTACTGAAACACACTATCATACATGTACAAATGCAATTGGACCGTTCAGCTCTTGAGTTTGTTTCTTCCCTATACCCTTCCCCTTCTCCTCCCTGTTGTATTAATTAACCATAATTACCGTATTTCAGTGAATGCAGTAACATATATTTCACATCATAGTAGTTTTATATATTTACAGTGTAACATTAATTACGGCATTTATTTTCCTCTCTCGGGACAGCAGAATTTTCAAGGTTACTTAACTCTGCAATAGGCTTTAATAAGTGCCAACCAAACACATTTTGACTCAGCCATCAATAATTTTCTATCAATTTATTTACAATTAAAATGAGCTAAATACCTCTGATAGAAAATCCATAGAAAAATCACTTGGCTCTGATTTCGGGGTTGTGCTCCCACTTGAACTATCGAAAAACATGATTCCTGAGTCTGGCGAAGACCTTTCATCTTTCACTGGAAGTGTTCATAAATTTAGGCAGTGTTCATAAATCGTCAATCAGCACAAGATAGGCGCTCTTCTGAGCCTGGAGAAAAGGGGCTACCGGAACTTATTTACTGAAGAGGGGACACCAAAAAGATAATTTTCAGGCATATATCCCGAACATTAAGTTTAAGGTTAAATTTAATACTGAACCCTCTGTATCTAAGTCTTAAAATTTTTAAGGGGGATTAAAATCATCTGAAATAACTTGTTGCTAGGTTATCCGCATGTATTACTCTCCAAGAGGTTCTTTGGAAAACAGGTGTTTCAATTAATTTCTCCATCAAGATTCATTTATCTAAACAGTTTTCATAATACTGGCAAAAGCCTCAACTAAATTACGCTATTTCTTACAACACAGGAAAAAAAAACTAAGCTTGATTGAACAAAACAGGAAAAACAAAATACTAAGCATGATTAATGACACAAAACGGAATAAAAGAAATGCTTTCCGGTGATTGCTGAATATGTATGTCTAGACTTTGGTGACAAGCAGGCAATGCTATCTGGACTTCAGGCCATCTGGGCTTATTTAACAGATGGCATTGAGAAATTCTTGACGACTGCTGCACCTTACAAGGAAGTGTCTCATTTGATAGATGTTTTTCACAAATACTTGGAAATTGCTCATATCTCGCAAGGATTAAACCTAGGTAAGTTGGCTTTAAAGTTAAAGGAGTTTATGTTTTTAAAGGATATACTTTGCTGGACCCACTATGATTGTGCTATATCAAACAGTTTATGGATTTCCGGCATGATTTGAAAAACGATCAGAATAATATCGTTTTATAATATGAAAGTAAGGAGAATTTTTTATGAAAAAATTTTCACCGAAAGTGAAATTGTCCTGGATGAACTTTCTTAGGAATTTTTCATCGAGAGTGGTGGGAATTTTCCGTGGCGGTGTGGAGGATTTCTGACATTATTTCTGAAAAAAGATTAGAAATTAAGACTTAAAAAACAAGTTCTTTTACCTGAAAGTAAGGAACAACATAAAACTTAAAACAAACATAAATTATTCAGTTTATGAAGGGGGCTATCTCCTCCCCAATACTTCACTCATTACACTAAATGTGACTTTTGTCCAAATTCCTTAAGAACAATTACTGAAACACAAGGGCTGTTTTATTGGACTAAGAAGCTTTTTCAAAATACTAAAAAAACTTTAGCGTGATGAGCAAGGTATTAAGGAGACGGCATCCACCCTCATATATAGAATATTTTCCGTTCGTTTTAAGTTTAAATGTTGCTCCTTACTTTCAGTTGAAAAAAAACTTTATTAAATTTAATATAAAGAACCACAAAGTCCTCTATTGGTAATATTGAATTCATCACTTCACACTATACTAGTGAAGATTCTTGGATGGTAAAATCCATACCTATTCCTGCTATATATGAACTTTGAGTTTGGAATAACTAGCACAGAAACAAGAAAATTAAGCTACACATTTCTTGAAGGAAATGGTAAAAACAAATGACAGTTTTAAAGAAGAAATGATAAACGCTTATAATTTGAATACTTAACTTTCTCCTGGGATAGAGCCTCCATTTTGTCGAATAAAAAAAGCAACACAATGAGGCCTCTATTTCTAAAAGGATGATATTCTGAAGAAATTAGTAACCATTATGGTTGCCCCCTTAGGGGCAACCTAGTAAAGAACACCATAGCCTATAGTAACCGAAAATTTTAAAATTATTTTTGAAAAAAAACTGTCAAGTGAGGAGGAATGTTATTTGCTATTTCAAGCAAATTTATGATCCTATGACAATTTTAAATTCTTCCTAAGACCATAGGCGGGTGTGCCTTGTTTGCCTCTTTTTGAATTCTTGATCAGCATGCCTAAGAATCTAGGGAGGCATGCCTTTCCAAAAACTAACCTGACAAGTATGTGTCCAATAAGAGAGTCATGCATACTCCTACCATTTACCTGTGCCCCAGCCATTTAAACATTTGCCTCTCAATTACTTGGACTATCTGTCTTGACTTTTCTCTGTCCTACAGTTACCCAGCCCAGTCTTGATGCAACCTATACAACCTATTGTAAAATACTTGATAACTTCAATTTGAACCTAATTCAGAAATATTAATTATTGTTTTGATTAATCTTTAGATGATAAAAGTTTTATTTTATCCGAAACTTTCTTTGGGTAGATGTTCTGGCGACAGAAATTTAGGACCCCCCCCCCCAACAGAGGTTAAAACATGCCTGCGCCTCCAAAGTAACAAATCGAACAATGCCGATTACTTGTCACTGAGTTTGGTTGAGATCCTACGATGCCTTTTGGATGACGTCTTGACAATACTTATTCCAATGATCTCTTTGCCTTTTCAATAATCACAGTCGGGATCTAGCTTCTCCTTCTCCTTGTTTCTAGGCATGGTAAAGAGATAAGCAAAATCAGTAAAACAAATAAAAATGAATGAGTACATGAGCCAAAAGCAATCAAAGATTTCTTACCAAAAATATTTGCAGAAACCTCCCAGGGGCTTAAGCAGCTGGATTCTTCTTCAAAATCAGCCGATTTACTTAAAGCAATGATTTCATTTAAGACATCTTTTTTATCTTCACTAATATCTACATTGAATGCATCTTCATGTCCATTTGGTTCACCCAATAAAACGTCACTACTTAACAACTAAAACAAATGTGAGTAGATAATTTTAAAGTACATAGTCTCGAATAAAAATAGTGCAGCAGATTAAAAGGATGAACAAAAGACTAAAAGCTAATAGTTGCTTTTTACTACATCTGGCTCTTTTTTCCCGCTTTCTCTCAATCTCTCTCTTCTTTTTGAGTCGGTGGGTTCTTCTGCCTTCTTCTTATCATTTTTTGTATTTGCTCGTTGTGTTTTCACGGTAAATAGAGGTTGTTGATCTCAAAGCGTATTTATACACGCGTATAAGAGATCAGTTTTGGTTGATCAGTTTTTTTGTACACAGAAAAAACCGTACAACTCCCATTAAGACGATATTTTTTCTTTTCTACGATATATGGCATGACTCGTTTACAAGAGCTGACAACCCGAATTGTTCACGATGTTGCCAAAGCAAATAAGGGCATTAAAAAACTCTCAGAGCCGGCTCTTGTCTAGTATATATATATATATATATATTATATATATATATATATATATATATATATATATATATATATATATATATATATATATATATATATAGATATATATATATATATATATATATATATATATATATATATATATATATATATATATATATATATATATATTTATATATATT
This sequence comes from Artemia sinica, assembly GCA_027921565.1. Classification (NCBI taxonomy): domain Eukaryota; kingdom Metazoa; phylum Arthropoda; class Branchiopoda; order Anostraca; family Artemiidae; genus Artemia; species Artemia sinica. The sequence continues at coordinate 44,288,678 of CM051270.1, forward strand.
TCGGATTTTTACAGCTTCTACCAATTCTCGTTCTGAAATAATTCGGCATCAATTTGTATGTTATGCAAAACCGCACAGCACACAAAACTACAAAGGATTGAAAACCAACTCTAAGTGAAGTTTGGATAACACCATGCCAAGATGTTCGTTCAGATTTAGAATAGCAGCGCATAACGGAAAGGAAGCTTACTGGAAAGATACCTTACAACGAGGAGGCAATTAAGGAAATCGGAAGAATAGGGAATATCCAGCCTCAAAACCAAAGATTATCACTAATAATGTCGGGTCTAAACCCCCTCGTTTCAGGCTATTTTTCTTCATTTGTTTGTCCTGCTTTTGAGTTTGTTTTTGTCTTAGATGTGCCCTACTTTCACGTTAGACCTATAACTCAAAACAGAATTCGAAATCAAATTTCCAACTGAAAGCTAAGAGGGTATAGCAGTTAGAAAAACGAAATGTATCAATGTTGCATAAGAAAAAGTACAATATCATGTTAATAAAATCAGAAGATAAAAGTCGAAAATAAGAAATTTTTTTTTTAATTCGTTCTCAAAATCGACTAAAAAGTAGAATCTATGAATGTAATTGAAAACGAGGGGCACAAAATAGACTGGACTCGGAATAACTTGACCTTTTGACTCGTTTTTCTCAGCTCATTGACTTTTTTTTGTGTGTGCATTTAGAACTTAAGGGCTCGGCACACGTGGCTGATTTCGGGAACCGATTTCAGCATCAGCGGACAAACGATAGCGGTAAGATAAATTTGTTGAAAGAAAAATTTATGGCGCAAGATTTTCAAAACAAAGAATCATGGACACAAACAGTCAACTTGAGTTTATTAATAGTTGCATGATTGATCTCAGCTTAGTTCTCAGCTCAGTACCGGGGTCTTTCACCACGGACATCTCTAGCTGACTATTTATTTGTATCCCAATTTTTTGTGATGATCATGATAAAAATCGACGCTGATTTTGTAAATTGGCGCCGAAAACAAAAAAATTTTTCAAGCTCAAATCGATGCCGATTTCTTTTAATATCAGCGCTGATTTGAAAATCAGTTGCCGAAATCAGCTACATGTGCCGAGCCATTTTTATGTTATTAAAAGCCCAATCTGTTTTGCGCCCCTTGTTTTCACGTATATTCCTGGTTCTAGAGAATAAATTATATCTAATTTTTAGTCAGCTTTATAAACAAGTTTTTAATTTATTTTTTTATCTAATATTATTGATATTATAGCAGCTTTTGATTCAATCATTAGAGATTGTATGTGGGTCGAGATGTGGGAAGATAGTGTTCTAAAGGAACTGATACGTCTCATCCAGAGATGCTATCATCATGTCCGTGCATGTGTACTAATTGTTGAAGAACTACTTTTCCTGTTTGGCATTGACTTTGTGGTGAGACAGAGATGTGTCCTGTCCTCCATATTATCCAATTCCCTATTGATTGGATAACGAGTCGCACCTTGCATGCTGCTAGAGGCGTAAGCAGTCCTGGTTTCTCTATTAACAATATTGACTATGCAGCCAATATTGACCTTCTGATGAGCCAGGTAGATGATGCAAAAGCTATGCTGTGTAACGTAGGAGTCACGACAGAGTTAGTTTGGCTGGTCAAGACAGACAAAGAGCTGACTGTGGACTTTCAACACTATGGGCAAACATGGCACAAATCAGATCTCCTAAAAGTATCGGCAGCAAATTGGTATCGGCAGCACAGGTTGTAGTAAAATTTTACCAGGTCATAAAAAAAAATCCCCAACATGAAAATTTTTTAACTTAGAAAGAATACGTCAACATTACAAAATAAACAAGAATCTCGTCCACCAAATTGCTGACGTTTTAAGAGATTATGCCAGAAAAAAGGATACCCTATTTAGCATTTTAGTTCATAGCTAAAATAGCTTTCATAGGCAGCGCGCTAGCGCTGCCTAAGTAAAGAACGATGTGGCCACAATGTGTTGTTTTTTTCTTTCTCCATACCCGGCACTTCGTATCGAAGGAGTCGTCGTAGAAACTTCGAAAGGGCTCATTCGATTGGAAATTAGAGTCGCTAGTGCCCTTTTTAATAGTCGAAAGTGATTGGAGGGCAACTAGCCCCCCCCCACCCCCATCATTCCCCCAAACACATCCAATCAAAATTTTGAGATAGCCCTTTATTCAGCGTAGTTGATTTCCAGATAGAAAATATGCTTTTGAGGACGACACAACCCTCAGGGCAAGGGTTTTAAGTTATGCCCTGGGGGCATATAAAGGTTTTTATAGAAGGCGTTGTTGTAGAAATTTCAAAACAGGCTCATTCAATTGGAAATTCAAAGGGCTAGTACCCTTTTTAATAGTCAAAAGTGATTGGAGGGCAACTAGCCCCCCCCACCCCCATCATTTCCCCAAATACATCCAATCAAAATTTTGAGATAGCCATTTATTCAGCGTAGTTGATTTCCAGATAGAGAATATGTTTTTGAGGAGGACAATCCCTCACAACCTTCAGGGCAAGGGTTTTAAGTTATGCCCTGGGGGCATATAAGGTTTTTATAGAAGGCGTTGTCGTAGAAACTTTAAAACAGGCTCATTCGATTGGAAATTCAAAGGGCTAGTACCCATTTTAATAGTCGAAAGTGATTGGGAGGCAACTAGTCCCTCCCCAAACCCATCATTCCCCCAAATACTTCCAATCAAAATTTTGAGATAACTATTTTGTTCAGCGTAGTAGATTTCCAAATAAAAAATATGTTTTTGAGGAGGACAATCCCTCACAACCTTCAGGGCAAGGGTTTTAAGTTATGCCCTGGGGGCATATAAGGTTTTTATAGAAGGCGTTGTCGTAGAAACTTTAAAACAGGCTCATTCGATTGGAAATTCAGAGGGCTAGTGCCCTTTTTAATAGTCGAAAGTGATTGGAGGGCAACTAGCCCCCCTCCACGCCCATCATTCCCCCAAAGATATCCAATAAAAATTTTGAGATATCCATTTTGTTCAGCGTAGTTGATTTACAGATAAAAAATGTTTTTGAGAAGGATACTCCACCACAGCCCTCAGGGCAAGGGTTTTAAGTTATGCCTTGGGGGCATATAAGGTTTTATAGAAAGCGTTGTCGTAGAAACTTCAGAAAAGGGCTCATTTGATTTGAAATTCAAAGGGCTAGTGCCCTTTTTAATAGTCGAAAGTTATTAGTAATATTTTTTGTTGTTGTTGTTGTTTAGACCATGGTACATCGTATCGAAGGAGTTGTCGTGGGAACTTCAAAAGGAGCTCAATCGATTGACAATTGAAAGGGCTGATGTCCTTTTTAGTAGAAAAGGGGGTACCAGCCCGGACGGGCACCACTGCTGCCATCTACAGTTGAGTCTAACGCCGACGGGACATAATTTATTCAAGGATTATAGATCGAGTCTAACGGGGATCAAGGTCAATTGATTTGTTATTGTTTGTCTAGGTGTAATGACACTGGGGTGAAGTTTGCACATGCGCATTGACGGGGAGAAGAGATGTATTGATCCACGAGGGGGGAAGCGGATTTCCGAGAAATTGATTTACATAATCGGTGGGGAATGTATTGATCTAGGGCAAGAGGGGGGAAGTAGATTTCCAAGAAATTGATTTACATAATCGGTGGGGAATGTATTGATCTAGGACTCGAGGGGGAAGTGAATTTCCGAGAACTTGATTTACATAATCAGTGGGGAGAATGTATTGATCCGATAACGGGAAACAGGATCAAGTGTCTCCTTCTAAGCCAATCAGGGAGTCGGTAACATCTCCTTCTAAACCAATCAAGGAGTCGGTTACGTAAGGTTTCCCATTACATCACAATTCGCCCTTCGATTTCGAAGGGCGAACCATCACAATTCGAGATTTCGTATATAACGGACATGCGTTGTGATTAAACATTTATAAAGTTCTAAGACACCATGGATAAAGCATTGAACATTGACTTGGAAGCTTCATCTACAATGATTAACAGTGTGTGTTCTATTTAGTAAATTTTCATACTTTATTTTCAAATAAAAATATTTAACATAGTCACCCCTCCAGTAAATTCAAATTCAGGTACCCCCCCCCCCCACACAATACAAACTCCACTATATGATGTTTATACTCGCTAGAAAGTGTAAAATACGCTCTTTTTTACCATGTAAACCTCCCCCCTCCACCCTCTGTTTACGACTTTAATTCTTCCAATAGAAATAACTGTTTTTTGAACTCTCCTTTGACAGCCAACTTTCTGTCAATCCCTTAGCTATTAAGCCACTATGGTTTGACTTGCAGATTTCTCACAAAGTTTTAAATAGTTGATAATTACTGTCACCCTTTTAAAATACATCCGGCTTCTTAATCCTTACGTTAGTGGTTTAACCGAAGGTTTCACTGAAAAAGGATACTTTTTGATCAAATTAACGTCATAGCTTCTTCATCGCAAATTTTACTTTTGCTTTACTGAAAAGGGAGAGGGCTTTCTTCTGTAAAAAGAGGGGGGATTGTTAAGAGGGGATGGGTGTCAGTTTCATATAATATTCATTTTCCATTTTGAGTAATCAGTGTTTATATGGGGGGGGGGGGGGTTAGGCTTGCAATGCCTCGCTTCTAACACCTTCACTGTAAAGTGAAAACAAACTGTTTCTTCGCGTGAAAAGTAAGGGGCCGGGATTTCTAAGAAAAAGATACATAGCTGTATTATGCGTAAATTGAATAGCATTTGCGTCTAAGATCGTAAATTTTAGACCTATAAGCTGTATGTTAACAATCTTTTTTCTATTTTAAAGCCTATAGACTGGAACATTTAAAAAAAAATTTCTAAGTCGTAAAAATAGAAACATTGATTTCTATCCAAAGGCTATAATTGCTTTGCTGAAAATGGGGGAGGGGGCTTCTTTGTCATAAATGCTTTCTAGACAAAATTATGGTTAGGGGGCAGGGGGTACTAATTTTTCTTCTGTAAAAAAGGGAAAAAATTATTTCATACTAATTTTTTTCTTCTTTTTAAGGACAATTATGAAAAATGTGTGCCCCCTCCATTGAAGAGAGCAAAAGAGGGTGAGGCAGCCCCTATGCAGTCTGGTCAAAAACCAAAAAGACAACGGGCCATAAGGATGGAGAACCCCGCTGTACAAGCCGTAATAGCTGAACCATCGAGGGGCACGCTTTACCAGCCCTCTGTATCCTCCATGCAAGCTGCTTCGCCAGGGCCTTCAAGAACTGCCACATCTATTTCAGATCGTGAGGTTGCCCTCCAGAATGCTTTGCCAGGACCTTCAGGCACAAAAGTGCAACCGGAATATAAAAATGTAAGCATTTTTACCTGGTTATAGAAATATCTAAACAAGCCCATTTTTCAACACTGTAAAAGTGTGTCAGAGATATTGAAATGTTATTTTCGCTATAATCCCCCCCCTCAGAGATACCTAAATATAATGTAATTTTTTTGCTTGTCAAAGAAACCACTCTTTTTTAATCTTTCCTATTTTCTCTGCCTACTGCAGGCATCTTGGGTATTTTTCAACCTCCTAATAATGTTTTTAGCTAATTTCTCGTTTACTGTTAGAGCCTTTTATCTCGCCATTTGAAACTAATAATGCTATTTTTCGCTAGAATATCATAGTTTTAAGGGACATAGAAGTAAGCCATTCTTTTCAACACAGTAAAAGCGTGTCAGAGATATTAAAAGACATTGTTCCCCCTTTTAAATCAGGTCAATTATGGTATACATTCAGCCACCTGAATTCTCATAACGAAGCCAAAAAAGACACTATATCCCGGACATAATTTCACCAAAGCAAAATCTTTACGTTACAAACTGCATTATTTAAAAACAATTTTCTATTGGAAAGAGTTGTATATGGCCTGAACGGGATAGGCTATCAAGCAAAGACCCCGAATTTTTTTCAATGCAGATATATAGTATTAATATGAAATTTTTTGAGGAGTTGTTTGAACAAAATCAAAACCTTCTATGTCATCTTTTAGATTGTATTAAGTTGGAACTTTCAGAATATATGGGAACTAAATGCTACTAAGCGCATTTTAAATAATAATCCAATTTTAAAAATAGGGATGATTTAGAAACTTTGAAAATAAGCAATTTTTCTTTTATAGGTTGCATTGGTTCCATATTCGCAATCTCCCCCCTGCTCGCCAGTTGGAGAAGGTGAAGACGCGCCTGTGGACTTCTACAACAATTCAACGTGGGACGGTATCATTAACGAAATTCCAAATAATATTGACAATTTTTTAGCTGATTTTTTAAATATTGATTATAGCGCAGTTGAGCAGGGAGACTTACCTTTGCTAAGTCCAAACACATTACAGCTTTTAAATGATTTTACAAATGAATTAACAGGAAACCCTCCCCCCACTGATTACATACTTCCACTTCAAACAACTGAAGTGGCTTCCCATGAGGGGTGCTGATAATATACAGGAGGGGGAGGGGGGTAATATCCAATTTACATCATTTCCTGACTTTCAGCTCTCAAACACAATTTTAAATGCAATAGTTGTTTACACTGCAACTTTTGGAGACCCTTTTAATTCGCTTTTGGGTGGTAATTTTGTGTTTGACCCTGTAGAAATTGTTCATGAATATGTAGATAGAATTCGTGCACTGCTAGAAAACCAGATTCAGTTGTGGGGTGGTAGGGATTCAATTAAGGTTTGAATTGTTTTAAAGGTGTTTTATTTAAATGAGGGAAAAAGCGAAGTTTATCATCATTATGCATACACCGAGATGCGAGTGGTCTATCCCCATTTAGAGAATTTTGAGGGTGTTTTTTCGGAATGGATAGGCCATATTATTACGCATCTCGAGAATTATAACGAAAATGGGAGCGGATCTATAGTTTTATTTGTTGAAAATTTAAGCGTTAATATTTATAAATTTAAGAAAGATTTTATTTTAAGAGGGGGCATGGGGAGGTGGCAATAGTTTTAAAATATAATCATGATTTAGAAGGTTGTCAAGGTGTCCAGCGAATCTGTTTTGAAACAGATCAAAAATGTTTCAAGTACGCTTTTCTCATATCAGCATTCGAGCCTCTAGCACGTGACGCTTCAAAGAAAAATTTAGACGATTGGGCTGTACATGAGAAGGAGGGGTCCGATTTTCCCATTGTAGATTTTTCTTGTTTAGAGGGAAAATATCCAGTAACGCTCAGGTCTATTGATATTTTTGAAAGGGCAAATGCCCATTTAAATATCGGCGTTACTGTGGTTCACTATGAAACTGAATTTGATGATGGGGTTCGTTCTAAAAAGAAGGGGTTGGTGTTCCCAGTAAGAGGCCCGTCGATTGAATTGGTGAAGCACTGGGTATGGCTGTTGTACACACCACCACAAGTGACCCCAATGCAATTGGCCATTTCAACCCAATTACAGACATCAGTAGAGTTCTGGGAGGGGGTAAGAAAATGAGGGTATGTTTCTACTGTCCAACATGCCTGTCTCAATTCCGTAGCGATTTAAAACTACGGGATCATAAGAAGCATTGTAGACAGCATGGCTACCAGTCAGTGGAAACGGTTTCAGGGGATAGGGCTATTTTACGCTTTAAAAATTCTCAAAACACCCTCCTCCAGAGCAATAAAATCTCTTTGGATTGTGAAGCGAAGTTAGTGGAAGTGAACGATCCTCGATTTCCAAATCGAATCAAAGAAAATCAAGCTATTGCAGTCTCCTAAGCTCGAGCGCAAAGAGACAGTTCTAACACTATGCAGTTGTTAGAAATAGTTGAAACGTTGGATGAGGGAGAGTTCATGGTCAAGGCACTGACTAAATTAATTGGCACCGCTAATGGCGCTATTTCTCGTTTGAGAAATACACATTATCCTATGTTGTTGTCTGCAGAGGTTCGTCTCGCGATTAAAAATAAAAAAAATATGCTGGGTTTGTAAGGGGGAGTTTGAAGAGGGGGATAAGGGGAAAGGGACAAGAGGGAAAAGAGGGGGAAGGGGAAAGTCAGAGACCAAAATCACTTGTGGCAGGAAATATCCTCTGGGGTTAGTAATTTTAGAGGGGTAGCGCATCAATCATGCAACTTAAACGTTAGCCAGTAGTTTTTTATTCCAGTTTTTATTCATAATTCAAATTATGATTTAAAATTTATTTTACCGGCACTGGCACGTATGCATAGGGAGACAGGGGGAGTAGATAGTCCATGGGTAAATAATTCATTTACCTATAACATCATTCCCAAATCAGCAGAGAAGCTGGTGCTTCTCGAGTTGAAATGGCAGGTAGTAAATAATGGGCATACGTGCTGGAATAAAATCAGGTTTTTAGATTCTTTTAGTTTTTTCCCAAGGAATTGAGTCAATTGATTCAAGTGCAGAAAAGTGACAATTTTGATAGTTTTCCTTTGCTTAAACAGCACTTTCCAGACAGCGAAATGTATGCCCTATTGACCTGTAAAGGTGTATATGCATACGACTATTCTGTTCTGGCACTCGCTTAAGCGAGGTGAAACTACCTCCAATTGAAACTTTCTATAATTCACTCACCAACAGTGAATTCACAGCCGAGGAATATGAATTTGCCAAGAGGTGTGGGCTAAGGGGAATTGTAAAAATGGGTGGGATTATTGTAGACTGTACTTAGCCAGTGACGTTTTAACTCTGTTAGATATTGTCTGCAAGAACACAGATCAAATCTATTCAGAGTTTGGACTAGATATAGCATATTATTTTTCCACACTACATTTGGTGACGGACTTGATTTTAAAAATTAGTAGAGAGGAAATAGGCTTAATAACTGATGTAGATCAACACCTTTTTGTAGAAAAATCAATGAGGGGTGGGTATGTTTTTCATTGGGATTGCGTTTTGACAACAGATCCAAGCGGACAAAACAGCACCGCTGCAAAGTCAAATGCAGTTTTCTTGGAAATGAACTCATTGTACCCCTCAGCAATGTCTCACTACTATTTGCCGTGTGGGAACTATAGATGACTTGAGAATCCTTGTGAGTTTCCCGACATTAACACCGTTGAGGACAATGGGCCACAAGGATGGTTCTTTGAAATTGATGGTCACATTCCATTGGCGCTTCATGATTCAGTCAAAGATTTTGTTTTTCCCTGTATCAATCGACCAGTGACCAGGGACTCGCTGAGCCCCTACAACCGATCATTGGTTGAGGATATGGGGATACACTGGACCCCCTCTAAGCAAAAACTGATTGCAGATCTGGACACTAAAGAGAATATCATTGTTCATCATGTGCTTTTGCACTGGATGGTGAACAATGGTTTCAAGATCACCAAAATACATAGGGTCCTGCAATTCAGTCAAAAACTCTACCTAAAGACATTTATCGACACTTTTGTTGGTAAACGCTCTCGAGCAAACATCAAAGTAGAGAAGAAAATGTACAAACTCATTCTAAATTCAGCGTTTGGCAAAATGTATGAAAGCGTACGGAACAGATCTCGTTGCGACGTCGTGACTGACCCTCAAGAGTGTGGACGAATTACTGCCGACCCCAATTTTACAAAGTTCACGAGCATAGAGGCGGGCATGGTTCTTCTACACAGAAAAAAGAGAAATGTGGTACTGAACAAGAATATAGCAGGAGGTAGTTCAGTACTTGAAATTTCCAAAAAGCTCATGCTGTCGTTTTTTTACAATGTGTGCAAGGTGCAATGGCCAAGGGAGGGGGAGGTTCAAGTTTACTATGGGGATACAGATTCTCTGCTGTTAAAGGTAAAAACGGGGATTTGTTGGGAGATTTAGAAAATGGGGAACACATCAGGTCGCGGATGGATTTCACCAACTCGAATCCGTCCCTCTACCCCGAGTTGGTGAAACGTCAGGCCCCCAACCAACTACTAATGTTAAAATCAGAGACGGGGAGTGATTTGATATCCAGGGGGTGTTCCCGGGTCCTAAAGTTTATTGCGTGGAAACTCATAATGGGGAAGTAAAGCAGGCGTGTAAAGGGGTGACTACACATTTTGTAAAGAACAATTTCAACATGAGTGTGTACAGAGACTGTGTAGAAAGTAGTTTAGTGCCGAGAGCACAAGTGCTTGCAATAAGATCTCTACAGTATAAAAATTATTCTGTAAGAGTGGAAAAGAATGCAATGTCATGTATATCTGAAAAAGTCTTTATGCTCGGGAATGGTGTAAGTGTACTACCCCATGGCCACTACCGTATTTCGGACCGGGTTGAATCCCTAGACTATCGCAATCAACTTGGTCTGGATAAATTAACCTAACCTAAATTAACCCAACCTAACCTTTCATGAATTGAATACTCTAACCTGTAGCAGCAGCAGCAGTGACGGCGACTATTGTATACAGTTTTCCCCGGGGGTGGGGGGTCCCGCCCGCGGCCGACTTTCGGCCCGTGGCTCCCGGGGGTGGGGGTCCCGCCCGCGGCCGGCTTTCAGTCCGCGGCTCCCCGGAGGGTGGAGGGTATTAAATTCATAATGTTCAGCTGTGCTATTTTAAGTTCATGTTCATGTTCATGTTTTTTTTCAAGTGCTGTTGTACAAAAAGTGTGTTTGTACAAAAATGTGTGTGCAAGGTGCACAAATAGTGTGTTTTTGCTGAATAAAAAGTGTTTTTTATGACAATAAGTGTTGTACATAAAGTGTTATTGTTGTTCTTGATGAACAGAAGTGTCTTGATAATAAATGTTGTCAATAATGTTTGAACAGATAGAGTTTTTGTTCTTGTTGAACAATTGTTTTTTTATGTTGTTCTTCTTGAACAAGTGTTTTTATGTCGAATAAATGAATGAAATATTGTTTTTGTTGTTCTTGTTAACGTAGATAGATCTAAGAAAAAAATATTACTACTTATTCATTAGACAAGTATGATTTACAGTTAGTTGTAGTCCGACTGTTGTCAACAGCAGCATGTATCAATTTAAAACACCATTCAGATCGTTTCTGTGTGGTCCATCAATGTCAGGGAAAACAACACTTTTAGCTAAAATAATTCAAAATTGCGATAAAATGTTTTTGGAAAAACCAAAGAAAATTTATTATTGCTATAGTATTTGGCAGGAGTCCTATGATCAAATAAAAGCTATTGCCACACCCATACCAATACAATTCATACGGGGACTTGATGTTTTCAATAGTATTGAACCAAACTCGTGGTTGATTGTTGATGATTTGGCTGAATCAATTGAACAGTTCTCACAGGAAATGCTACAGCTGTTCACTGTTCGCTCTCATCATGAACAAATTTCCATAACCCAAGTTCTACACAATCTGTTTCATCAGAGCAAATGTATGAGAACCCTTGCTTTGAATTGCACCATCTATATTATCTATCGAGTTGTTCGTGATTCTAGCTCGCTAATAACTCTCAATAAGCAAATATATCCAGGCGCCCCAAAATTTCTGCTGTCAGCGTACACTCAGGCGACAAATAAGCACTACGGCTACATTTTGATAGATCTTAATCAGAGCACACCCGAGGATCTACGTGTAGTCACCGAAATTTTCGACAATGAAATTACCGTATATCCTCCGGTGAACAGTAGAAAAAGCTATTAGTTGTCATTATGACACAGAAGAAACTACACAAACAACGGAATTTATTTTCCGTTTTAGGCACTTCAAAACCTCCACTCAGGAAGGCCATACTCAAACATGGTGTTGACAATGATTTCATTAATCTAATATATGAACTTTGTTTAAATCTAACTGAGGGCAATGTACACTTGACAGAAGGTGTTAGACAACAGACAAAGCAACATCGTTCCACTATACGCGCCTTGGCTTGCAAAAACAAGGGAAAAATTTTTTAAAGAAAACGTCTCCTTCAAGCGGGCGGTAGCTTTTTTACACTTTTACTGCGAATAATTGCAGGACATAATTGCAGCTCTTTTTCTGGAGAATGGCTAAACCCTATAAATTGACACCATTTGAACTTGTCCTCTCGCCTTCGAACATTTTGAAGACAATCTAAGCAAATTCATTAATGATGAGAATATTGCTGATGATAAAAAACTGCTTTTACTTCAAGATGCATTGCAACGTGTGGACAAACATAGACCTTATCGTGAGACACCTGCTGTTATCACAGATCCCTCTAAACGGGAAACATCTCCTCAAGATTCTGCAGTGCAATCAAAGGAGAAGGAATTGAATTCTATAGTGACAACAATTGGAAACCTATTGCCAATGACCTATCGAGACCAGAGTAAAAGAGTATTATCATATCTCATGTTGGAAACTGCTGATGATCAAGTTCAAGTCGATAGCGCTGGGAAACGAATTATAATTCAGGGAAAAAGTTATAATCTAGTTGATTTAATTTGTGATATGGTGACGACTCGTAAAGGACTTTTATCATTTGACAATAATCTATACGCCTTTCTAGTTTCATCAAATTTTCCCAAAAGTCTTATTGGCAATAAGCAAATTCTAAAGAAACTAAGAGAATATAGTCCTCCGACAACACCAAGACCACCATTTAAAAAAGAAGAAGATTCAATATCGGAAAATACTAGCAGCAGCACAGCAGCAACTCTATAAGAAAATTAAAATATATTTTCTTGTGAATTATTATCGCTTCTAATCAGCAGTTGTACCAAACCGATCTTGCTCAACTCATCCTCAGGGCTATACTGTGGTGTTTATCCTCCCCATAGTATAGTGCAGACGGTTTGATATCATTCTATTTTCCCTTCTTGTTTTAGTTTTATTTGTTTTTTGTTTAAAGCTTTTTCCAATAGGCAATGTTTAGAAGTCCTCCAAAAAAAAGTCCCCCCAGATCCCAAATCAAGTTTCAGTGAAAGTGCCATAGTGAAAGATACCCATCTTGGCTGGTCAAGCACACTATCTCAAAGTTCAAATGATAGCTCCAATTCGGAGAATAGGACAATGATAAGTGTAGGGGCTAATGTAACCATAAATGATGATAATGGGTTTCAAGAGGTCCTCTCTAGAAGCTCCAAAAAAAGGAAAAAAATCTCCCCAATCAAAAGCATTTCCCCTCTCCCTTCCCAAGATCCTTCCTCCAAAAACTTAGGAATTTACCTTAAAATTACTCCTACTACCCCCTTTGAAATAAAAATGATCACTGCAATAAGAGTTGCAATTTTTAAATTGCTAAAATCAATGTTCTCTCTTAATATTAACCGTGATGGATCTCTGCTAATAGCTGTAGAAGAACAGAAATCGGCAGATACAATAATTAACCTAAAATCCCTTCTGAATACCCCAATTATGGCATATAATTGGAACCCAAAACAATCAACAACAAAAATAGTAGTTTATAATGTTCCCCCAGAGATATCCACTCAGGAGTTAAAAGAAGGGCTCTCAGATAGGGCTGGAAACACAATCCCAGTTGTGGATGTTACCCAACTTGGCAAACCTAACTCTAATGGCCTAAAAACTAGTAGATCCTTCTTATTCACACTGAAAGAAAAAATTAATATCCCAGAAAAATTATTCCTATTTGGGCAAATCAAACCACACAAGGAATACAAACCTAAGCCTATCCAGTGTCAGAAGTGTCTCAAACTGGGACACACAACAAACAAATGCAATGAAATTCTCCGAGAGTGTAGTAATTGTAAAGCTTTCCATCCTAAAGAGTTGACAACTTGCAACAACACTCAGCCTACATGCATCAATTGCAAAGGCCCACATGAATCTACAAATAAATCATTATGCCCTGCATACAAGAAAAGAGCTCTAACACTCCAAATATCAACAGAGAAAGCCATCCAATACCCCTTTGCAGCAATGGAAGCAAATGCAGCCCAACAATACCAAATAAAGCCTGCAATGAAACCAACCAAAACCCCCAAGTCAAACGCCCCCAATCCATCAAGCACCCCATATAAAACACCATCTTCTAAGCCCCCTAGCTCAAATCTATATCAGAAGGAATCGCCAAGCCAACAAGCCTCCATGTCCGGTGAGATGAGGTCAGCCTGAAACACTACCAGGAATTAATCCCTTAACCGACAAACAAGACGCACAACCAAAAATGCAATCCCCAAATATATGCTTATTCATTCTAAACTGTAATGCAGTTCAGGCCATGAACATACATACTCTACAAAAAACAAAAATCATTGCAGAATTGGCAAAAATCTACATCCCAGATGATATGCTCATTCAAGCAAAAAAAAATCTTGCTTTACTTTTAACAAAGCTGAACATTGATACACAGTCATATGAAGAATAAATCAATAGCACAACATATATCAATACTCCAATGGAATGTAAGATCACTCACAGAAAATAATCTAAATGAACTAATATCTTTTATGAATAATAATTCCATTAATATTGCTTGCCTCCAGGAAACTCATTTAACCCAAAATCAACAAATTAAGTCTCTGGGATATACTATCCTTAGAAAGGATAGATCTTCGGAGAGAAAAGGAGGTGGGGTAGCTTTATTAGTTAAAAATAATATAAAATTTTGTGGAATCAATTTTCCAGATTTTGCAAATGATGTTGACGCAATTGGTATCAGTGTTTGGCTGAATAATTTAAAAACCTACATAATAAGCTTTTATAACCCTAATGGCCAAACTGCAGATGCCAAGGATTTCTTTAATTATATAAATAATTCTAATATGTTAAAAAATATCATTATTTGTGGAGATTTCAATGCCCACAGCCTTTTGTGGGGGAATAAACCAGCAAATAAAGCTGGTAAATTCATTGAGCATATGACTTCAAATAATAATAAATTAGCTGTTGCTACCCCTCCAAACCTGAATACATATTTCAACCCCAAAAGTGGCAGATTCTCCAAAATTGACCAACAAATTGTGTCATTAAATTTTTTGAATAAAATTTACATAAATAAAACTGATAGTCTATGTACTGACCACTTTGCTATAGTTTGCCCCCTAAATGAACCTGCTGAAACTTTATCTCATACCTCCAAATACATCAACACTAAAGCAAATTGGTCTATGTTCCAAAATAAGCTAAATGATGAAATTACAAGTTTCACCCAAATTTCAGGCATTTCTAAGACAACAGTTGACACAGATGCTGAAGCCTTGACATCTTTACTAATAAATACAGCTAATCATGTTATCCCCAGGACAACACCTAGAAAAACATTCCCTAAACAAATTCCTAAAGCATGGTGGACAAATGAGTGCCTAAATAAATGGAGAATAAAAAAGGCAGCTAGGACAGAATTCATAAAAAAACCATCAACTACTACATATTTAAAAAAAATTACAAGCAGAATCTAATCTAAAAAGGACTATAATAGATGCTAAATATAAATACTGGAATAATTTTGCAAATAATCTCTCCAGAGAAACACATGAGCCAATTATACATAAAGTCATAAGCCACATCTGTGGGAAAAAGACTTCCTCTAACCCACTCCTGTATGAGCTTATACATAATAATACCCATTATGACAATGATAATGAAAAAGCTAACCTATTTGCAACTCTTTTTGTTAATAAGCTAACATCAAATAATCAAAGCAAACTGTCCCCAATTCCTATGAACCCAAGTTACCAACCACGCCCAGGATCCGAGTACATAACTAATCCATTTTCAATCCAGGAATTGAATAATGCAATACATCATATTAAAACCAATACTAGCGGCAGCTATGACAACATGCACCCTACATGGATAAAGAATCTCACACCTTCATACAAACAAGAACTGCTAAATTGTTATAATCACGCTTGGGCATCTTCTATGTTCCCCAATATATGGAAATGTTCGTCCCTCCTACCAATCCTAAAGAAAAATAAACCCAAAGATAACCCTGAGTCTTATAGGCCCATAATGATTACTCCTGTGATGGGGAAAATAATGGAGAAAATGATATATCACAGACTCCTCTGGTTTGTTGGGAAAAATAATATGATCCCTCACACTCAAACTGGATTCAGGAAACACCACTCCTTAACAGATGCTTTCATTTTGCTAACAAATGCAATAAATGAATCTTTCTCAAAAAATAATGTCCTAGTAGCAGCTTTCCTAGATTTTGAAGGGGCATATGACAATGTGAACCACCAAATCCTTTTAAACAAACTTGCAAACCTTGGAGTACCCCCTAAGCTAGTATCTTTTATTAAATCTTTCATAGAAGTGCGAAGTTTCATCGTTTGTGTTGGTTCAGCCTCTTCACCCCAAAAGACAATAACCAAAGGCCTACCTCAGGGAGCAGTCCTCAGTTGCCTCCTATTTGCCCTATATCTCTGGGACATGAACCTACCCCACACAAATCTACAATATGCTGATGATCTGGTACTTTGGTGATCTGGCAACACCTTCCAGATAGCACAGTCAAATCTACAAAAGTCAACTTTTCCAGTTTGAAAAATTCTCTCAACATTCAGATTTACCAATTGCACCCACCAAGTCAAAAATAATCCAATTTCACCGGAAGCAAAATCATGTTAATGCAAAACTAACTCTAAATAAAACAACTATTCCAGAAGATAATCATATTAATTACCTAGGTCTCATGCTTGACCAAAAACTGAATTTCCACCTCCACATTTCAAACACAATAAAAAAATGCTATAGAAAAACAAATATACTAAAAATACTTCGTTCCACACCCTGGGGCTGTAAGGAGAAAACCTTACTCCAGTTTTATAAATCACATATAAGACCCCATATTGACTATGGGCTCATCGTCTATGGTGCATGTGCAAAGACCCAGATGCAAAAAATTGAAACAACACAAAATGATATAATTCGTCTAATATTTGGTCTTAGGAAACCCACAAGCACCAAGTTTCTGCTCATGGAGAGTGGATTAACAACAATAAGGGAGAGACGTAGCTTTCTCTTGACAAAACATCTTACAAAAATTGAATCAAATAGCTCACACACACTACATAATTGGTTAAGAAATCCAGCCATGTATAGAGGCATTGCAGATGAGTATGCCAATTTTCAGAAGAAGTTCCCCATACCAGCAAAGTCTATTGCACCCACTTTCCCCCGATCCCCCCCATGGAATTGGTCAAGTCCCATAATAAACAATGAATTCTCAAAGTGGAATAAAGATTTAACCCCCATTGCTTTTGTCCAGAAAAAATTTACAGAACTTAATAAAATTACCTATAAAAATCACTTCCAAATATTTGTTGATGGGTCAAAAATGAATGAGAAGGTTGCAAGTGGTGTTTTCCTTCCTGACCTGAAAATTGCAATGGGCGAGAGATTATATAATAATTTATCTATAATGTCTTCTGAGTTAAATGCCATAATCATGGCATTAGATTACCTTAAGGAAAACCAACCTTTGATTGTAAATTCAAATAATATTATCATATATTCTGACTCTCTATCAAGCCTTGAGTTGCTGGCCTCAGCTCCTCAATATAAGTTGGACATTGACACTTATCATTGTCTCAGTACTATAGATAATCTTGCTTCAAGTGGCATAAAAACTTATTTTCAGTACATTCCTAGCCACTCTGGCATAAGTGGTAATCATCAGGTTGATGAAATAGCAAAAAATGCTATAAATATTGACCAGCCAAGTGGGTGACCAATCCCAATTAGAGATATTTACCGATGGAGGCTATCAGATATTAATTTTAATAAGATTAATCCTATCCTTTCCCCCTTTCCCAACAAGTATCTTTCTAAAATTTATCATAGAATTCGTTCTGGAACAAATGGACTAAATTGCCTTGCATTCTCATATAAGTTTTCTAATTCAAGTGGTTCAATTCCCCTGTCCCCTCTTTGTAGGCATTGTAATATGAATAATGAAACAATTGACCATTGCCTATTTGAATGTAATATGCTGACGTCTGCACAACATACCTTGCTATGTAAACTGTTAAAATGCTTCAAACACCACAAAATCTCACTATCAGCCAAGAGCCTAGCCAACTATACCTGCACACAGAGCACAGAAATCGATATCTATCATCTTATATTTGAACTCCTTGAGTCAAAAGATCTACTGAAAGATATCTGAGAATATCTAATAAATAAGAGACAACCAACCCAGTAGCTCTGCAGCCCACAGAGTGAAGCAAAAAGAAAAGGGCTAAATAGCACTACTGAATAGCCCGCCTGCTGTGAATTAGAAGAAGAAGAGGAGCAGCAGTGATTTTATAACACCTGTGGATGCTAGTCAAAAGCGAAGACGGATTGGTTCACCCTCCAGTATGCAAAAGGGGAGTGGACATTACACTACGTGTTTGCGTTCAAAATAGTTGAAGTTCTGAAGCATGTCTATGAAAATATTGGTGAAGCGGGAAGTCTAAGTTCCCCCAAAACGCTTTGTAAAGTTGCCTCTGACAGCACATTAAAAAAGCAAAAGAGTATCTAAAGAATGAACCGAGTTACACACTCCATCGGAATCGCAGGCTTCGTGGCAAACAATATCGACAAACTAAAGCCTTTTTCCCTCTGCATATAATGCAAACTGATCTTTTAACTTTAGACGCGTTTCAACGGCGTCACAATGCACCCTACAAATATATTCTAGTGGCAATCAGTGTCTTTAGTCGCTATGCCTATGCCATTTCATTGCAATCAAAGAGAGGTGTTGAAGTTGCTCGTGCCTAAGTAAGTATTCTTGAACAGGATTGCTATAGAAAAATTCAATCAGATCGCGGTAGTAAATTTGTTAATCCTCATGTGCAAAAGGTTCCATTGAAATATAATACAACACTTTATCAAAGTCACAGCCCGATAAAGGCTTCATTGGCTGAACGATTGATTAGAACGATTCGTCTATTAGTTTCAAGATATTGTACACTGAAAAACACTCCTGCTTTTATTCATGATTTAGATAAAATCATGCAAATATATAACCAACGACCTCATCCATCATTGTCCAACTCAAGCCCTCGGGAAGTTCATTGCAGTGAAAATACATTTGATGCTTTTCTAAAGCAATATTCCAATGGTGGCAATGAAAAGAAGAAGAAAAAGAAGAAATTCAATGTTGGTGATACTGTTCGAATGAATAGAACCACCAATATTTTTGAAAAGGGGAATTATTTATGGAGCATTGAACTTTTTAAAGTGTCCAAAATCCTGGACACCGAACCCACGACATATCGACTGCGAGACACTAAAGATGATGAGATTCTCGGCGGTTTTTATGAATATGAACTGCAAAAAGTTAGAAACACTAGTGAAATCTATCAAATTGAAAAGATATTAAAGAGTCGTACTCATAGGGGCAAGAGACAGTTGCTTGTTCGCTGGCTAGGATACAACTCTGATTTTGATTCTTGGGTCAGTGCTGAAGATATTAACAATGCCCAATGATTTCTATGTGACTTTCATGTCCAATGTTTCTGATCCTCTTTACAATGACTTGAATAGAAAAAGTGATTTTTGGACGAAACTCTCCCCCACCATCAAATTCGACGACAATGGGAAGTATGAAGTGGCTCTTGTCGACTGTATTCTCAAAAATACCTACGACATCCTGAGAAAAGATCGTAAATATGAGATAAAAGTTATACCATTCGATTGGTCACTCTTTGCAGAGTATGAATGGGTTGAAGCACTTAAATCTAGTGAATATCCTCATGTCACATTGAAATATAAAGAATATGGTAATATGATGGAATTGTGTGCAAAAATCAATAGAAAAATCTCATAGCGTAGGAATGGTTCATTCTATTTTAATTATTCAATGGAATACGATAGGATTTACATTACCTCACCTGTCGACACTGAAATGATTCATCTCAATGGTAATCTGAGAGATGTTCTTGGTTTTAAACAGAATATGATCAATGGTAGGAATGCTGCAACTGTTAACGGGATAGATAATGTTATTTTTGCTGATTATCGACCTGGTTTCGCCTCAGACACTTATATATTTCTCTACGCTTCATTGGTAGAAACATCCCGGGTTGGCAATAGCAATGTTCCCCTCCTACGAGTTCTTGAACGAAAAACCAATCAAGAATATATTCACCACTACAATACAAAGCATCTTCAGCATATTCCCGTAATCACTTCGTATTTGTAACTCTGTCAGTTAACACTAAGAACTGAAATAGGTGACCCTCTAGCAATATCAAAAGGTTTGGCTGTGATTACATGCCATTTTCGACCTATCGTTCAACAACAACAAGATGTCTAATAGAAAAATGGTATTCATTTGTCCTGATATTGACTGCTATGTTAATACTCTTGGCCCAAGACAACAGGGCAACAGAATGGACTATTACAAAGGTCGCTCGTCAATGTCTGGCTACGGTCTTGGCAGTTGGTTTGCTAAGCTGTTTCGCTCTGCACTACCTCTGGCTAGAAAATATATTGTACCGGCTGCGACAGATTTTGCATCCTCTACACTATACGATTGGGGCTCTGGCAAGGATTTTAAAAAGTGCTTCGGAAAATCTTAGGTCCAGTGCGCGAACCCTTGGCGAGAGATTAAAACAAAATGGAAAAGGTTTAAAAAAGTCGAGAAACAATGCATCACTCATCAGTCTCTACTCAGGTCAGAAACGAAAGACATCACCCCTGTCAAAGAAAAGAAGGAAAAAGCCGACACGTACTGTAAACAGTAGTAGAAGAAGAAGCCCCAGGAAGAAAATTGTTAGATCGAAACTAGATTTCTTTTCCTCAGATGTCCTACCTACCGCATAAGGATTCCCAACCTTCAATTACCTCCTCATTGAATCTATTCAATGCAGAAAATGTTGATGTGAGTGTCAAGCATGGATACTAAGAACAATTTTACCCTCAACAACCCCTTTCCGATAATATCCACTTTCAAATTTATTCCAATGAAGACTACTTTATGGACATATCTTCGAAATTTATAGATTTACAAATGAAAGTCCAGAAATCCGATAATACATTGCCAATTCTTGCCGATGGAACATCCTATTAAAATTGTATATTCCATAATTTATTTCGTCAAATCAGTGTCTACATCAATGGCACGCTGGTGAGCACAAGCAACAATCTCTCAATTTATACAAGCTATATGCAATTCATGCTGATGACACCCAAGCCATACAAGGAATTGAGAGGCACCTCCAATAGATACGAATATATTACTAATACTGATAGTACAGATGCACTTAAAAATGCTACAACTAGCGAATTACATCTAGTTGGAAAAATATATCATGAAATATTTAATATATACCAATAGCTACCACCCAATATTAAAGTGGATATAAAATTAACGCTTGCACCATCCAATTTCATATTGAGAAAAGAACTTGATGCCAATCCTGATGTAACTCTCTCCCTCACCTCAGCAATACTACATGTACGCAAACAACAAGTTATGAGTTCTGTTGCTTTGGCAGTGGAAAAACTTAGAGCCAGTGGAAATAATATTAAACTACTTGTTCCTTATACAATCACCAATCAACGTCATATTGCCATGGGGTCACGCACCTTACCGACTCATCCTTTATCAATGGTGAAATTCCGTCAAAACTCGCTTTGGCATTTGTAAAAAGTGCCAGTGCAATAGGATCGTGGACTGGATGCCCACATAAATTCGAAATGTTTGGGCTTTCATCTCTTGTGTGCAAAATAAACGGTATCCCACTCTACAATCTGGGTCAATCCACGCCAAATCATCCAATCGTGACTGCGCGTGAAATTCCAATTTTGCTGAAAAAATTCTCAGCTGTTCTCTTCATTGATAGTACACACAGGATTTTTTTTTGAAAGCTAGTTTTTCGGGAAAAAATTTCCAAAGTTTCAAAATTCGCAAAAAACGAGGTTTTTTGAAAAAAAAATCCAAAAAGTTGGTATTTTTTTCCACTTATTTATCGAATTATCTACATAGCCAGGAGAGGTTGGATAGAAAAAATTGAGGCAATCCGATAACGACGGAAGAACTGACGGCCAACCGAAGTTTTTGAACCCTTGTGCGAAAAAGCAGAACTTCAAAAATCTGTAAATTCTTAACGGTAAGAGCTAGGATACCATTATTTTTTTTATTCTTGTCTTCTTGTCACCGGGTACAAAGGGAAGTTTTGCATTTTGTCCTATCGCTTTTAGTTTCGGAGATATTTTCATAGAATTTTGACAAATTGTGAAAATTGTCACTTTTCATCCCCAAAAAAAGCTCTGTAGGCAACGCGATCCAGGAAAACTACTTATTAGGTCCTAAACTACCAAACATGACCTACCTGAAACCGTAAAAACCTCAATGGCAAAATTCGATCCTGATTTTTAAAAGAAGATTAAAGTTCGACCGTTTTTCAAGTTTCCTGTTATCATAAAAATGCAGATTCTTCTATCGCCAATTATTGCATTTTTATTTGGTTAGCGAACATATCTTTTAATATGGCCACTCATGCTATATCTCGTGTAACCAATCTCAAACTTTTCTAGTTTGAATGTAATTCATCAATTCAGGCACCTGGTATTCTTAGTATGTAGGATAGTATACTAAAGTTTTTTAGCCTACCCTTCATGTGAACTTGTCCGGAAATGGCTGATTTTATATTTCTTGAAACAAATAGACACTTCTTCAAAACTACTTAGATCAAT
The DNA here is from genome assembly GCA_027921565.1 of Artemia sinica. Lineage (NCBI taxonomy): Eukaryota > Metazoa > Arthropoda > Branchiopoda > Anostraca > Artemiidae > Artemia > Artemia sinica. The sequence goes on from CM051270.1 coordinate 44,311,103, forward strand.
TAAGTTAGAAAAAAAATGAAATAATGAAAATAAAACAATTAATGGTTGCTTTCTCTGCTTTTCTTCTTGTAAGTTTTGAATGTTTCTGTAACAACGGCTACTACATCTGGCTCTAAAACAAAGTTTCTTGCGGAGTGACTACGAGACTCAGGAATAGGCAGCTTTTGTAGTAAGTTAGCAGTTGGTACTATGCACGTGTCGTCAGGCCGAGGCCAACGAAAACTTGAGCATGGTCCATTTGGGTGCATAAACTTAGCTTCAACTTCGCCACTCTCCTCATCAATGCTTACAACACACCCCACCCACCAATCAGAGCCATACACACAGGCTACGTAGTCTCCCGAATCCAGATCTGTTAAAAGGACGTTCTCGAAATCTAACCGCAACACAATAAATTCTTCTCTTGGCAAGATAGTACCCAAATCCGATAAAACGCAAGCACTGATATTATTTTTGCCTTTGGGCCTAAAACTGTGAAATGACTGAGTTCCAGGAATAGTAATAGCTTTCTCAAAGCGGTCTTCGAGGCAACTTTCAAAGTTTTCATTAACGTTATTTGACGAAACCCAAAATGCTGTAATGTTGGGTAGGGACTTATCTGCCCACTCATAAAGATCGTGTGCCGTAAGTATCTGATTGTCAAATGGCCCTTGCAAGCTGGCGCGAGCTGCTAGTCTTTTCACAGTACCGCCAATCCCATCACACGCATTCTTTCCATGACACGAAGCAAAGAAATTCCACTCAGCATCTAACCCAAAGTCACTGAAATGGCAGCTCAAATTTGCGAAGTTTTTTCTGTTTTTGTACTGGGATCCTGCACCGTCGCTGAAATAATAGATTTTGCAAAGGCCGGAATCATAGCCTTAACGTGAAGCAATACGACTTTCAAAAAAGCGTGAACTGCAGCAGTGTTATGGTCCATGTGGTCGCTGATAACACACAAACTGTTGCTGAACAGGCTATCACCCCTACGCCAATATACCACAAACGGATGTAATGTTGCCTGAGAATTTTCCCAGTGAAAACCCTGAACTGCGTCTTGGACCAAGAAGGAAAAATTTTCTGCAAAGTCTAAAAGCAGGAGGACCTCATTGGAGCAGAGATTCTGCTTTAGTTGGTCTATGTAATTTTGCTGACGGACTGAAATGAAATGGTGTACTGTAAGGTTCCGGATTGACTCGACGAAATTCGGTATGAACACATCTATCGTTTCTTCTACTTGTCTAAGAACTGTTCGGTCCACATGTACCCACTCTTTATAGGTCACTGAATCAGATTCAGCTAGTTCCTCCCAGAGAAAACTCTCCAAGTCGTTTTGTTTATCAACACAGACAGTGCAGTTGTGTAGCATGCACATTTCATTTCTGATAGAGCATACAACTTTGGACATCAAATCCTCGAGCGAAATCCTTATATCAGCGCCTAATGATTTAAGCTTAGCATTTTGGTGGTACAGACAAACACATACCGAATGAACCCCACTTGAGCCAGCTGTAACACACCAGGGTGGCTTAAGCTCAGCAAATTTGCTGCGTCCGATTTTGAAATCCGGCTTGTCCTCATTGTCCTTCTTAAATAACTCGTAAAGTTCAGAAATATTGGCCAGCAGTAATTTCTTTTGTTTTTGTTCCCTTTTGCCATCGATTTTTACGGAGACGAAATCTTTCTTGCCTGGAAGCTGCCGGCTGTTGACGTCAGATTCATAAAAGTCCAGAACAGCCTGAACTACATGTGGCTTAAGAACATTAGGTGGCTTTTTTTAGGTCAAAAGAGGCAATATTCCTCCCTCCTTTCTGATATTCCTAGCTTTTCTAACAAGGTATTCCGATACTTGGAAAAAATCAGATACTTTTTGCCGGGGCCATGTCGGAGGCACTAGAGTGAGAAGACTAAGTTTCCTAGATAATGTATCCGAGGTTTCAAGTTTGGTTTTCAGGGAAATACAGAAATCCTTTGTTTCTGTGTCGTTCATCAGAAAGGGGACAGATTCTTCAGCAGACTCCATAGAATTCTGAACCAATGACGAAGCTATGCATTTGCGCTTCAGCACAGGAGAGGAAGTAGCACTGGTTGGAACACTCAAAGCGACATTATTGATTTTGGAAACGGATTCTGCAACCGTTTCGGACTTCCGTTTAACGTAGTCTTTTTTTGTCCAACAGAGAGTTTTAAGGAATAAGGCTTGAGCGGCGAGGTCCCAATATTTTAAAATAAACTTGAAACAACTGTAGCTGCGTTCGCTGCAGATTGTCTCGAGGAACAATCAGGCTGGAAATTGTATGAGAAAGATCCGTCGTTAGAAACTTGGGGAATATTAACAATGTCATCATCGGACTCTTCGTAGGCACGATCGTCAATTTCGGTGCGGCATTCAGCACACACCTTGTAACCGGGAATAAGTTTGAAACGAGACAAGGTTCTAGCGTTTTCTAGTGTTATAGCTCTTGTTCCTTTCCGAGGACAAGAGGTGTGCAACTCAAATGGATCACAGCAGATTCTCGGAACAGCCTTAGCAAACTGATGAAGGTAGAATTGCTCATGATGAAAGCAAATACACTCTATGGAGCTAATAAATGTTCTCAATAAAATTGTCTCGCGACTCTGATCTGAAAGCTCGGTAAATTGTCTATGTCCTTCTTTGCGAAAAAATGTTTTCTTGTGACACTCGCTATTTAAATGAAGTCCAACACAACATTTTTCAAGAGCTATTTTTTCTAATTCCGACATCTAACAATCCTCACAGTACAGTATGAATTATACTTCATTCACGGTCAATAGCAATTATTCGACTGTGAGTGAAATATCTGAACTTCAAATAATTCGATGACGCATCCCACTAACTTACTCTGGAGAAAGGAAACGGTCAATTTGTGTGATTTCGATATTTGAATAAACTGCTTGGCAACAAAGAATTTAAACTTGCAGCAGTTCATTCCGCATGCATTTTATTAACTTGAAAAACGGTCCAACTTCAATCTTCTTTTAAAAATCAGGATCGAATTTTGCCATCGAGGTTTTTACGGTTTCAGGTAGGTCATGTTTGGTAGTTTAGGACCTAATAAGTAGTTTTCCTGGATCGCGTTGCCTACAGAGCTTTTTTTGGGGATGAAAAGTGACAATTTTCACAATTTGTCAAAATTCTATGAAAATATCTCCGAAACTAAAAACGATAGGACAAAATGCAAAACTTCCCTTTGTACCTGGTGACAAGAGGACGAGAATAAAAAAAATGGTATCCTAGCTCTTACCGTTAAGAATTTACAGATTTTTGAAGTTATGCTTTTTCGCACAAGGGTTCAAAAACTTCGGTTGGCCGTCAGTTCTTCCGTCGTTATCGGATTGCCTCAAATTTTCTATCCAACCTCTCCTGGCTATGTAGATCATTGGATAAATAAGTGGGAAAAAAATTCAAACTTTTTGGATTTTTTTTTTCAAAAAACCTCGTTTTTTGCGAATTTTGAAACTTTGGAAATTTTTCCCGAAAAACTAGCTTTCAAAAAAAAAAAAAATCCTGTGTGTACTATCAATGAAGAGAACAGCTGAGAATTTTTTCAGCAAAATTGGAATTTCACGCGCAGTCACGATTGGATGATTTGGCATGGACTGACCCATCTATCTTTTGATAAATCCTATAGAACATTGAATGAGTTGACCATGCAAACCCTAGATCATAATTCGCAACTATTTGAAAATGGTATAACCGAAGAAATGTTCGCTAAAACACATGGTATCATTGTATTGGATTTGTCTGGCACGCAGGATATGAGTATAGTACGAACAGGGAGTGTGCGTTTAGAGTGTACATTTGCCAACCCATTGGCTGAGAGTATTGCACTAATCTCACTAAATCAATATGAAACCTATTGGGAAATCACTCCCGAAGGCAATGTTCTACTAGACTTGGCGCCATGAACACCAGTCAAATAATCAACGTATTTAATTAGGATCCCTACATGTCCCAGTACAAATCCTATTGTCAGCCCTCGGACTTTCTTGGAAAAATTCAAAGTGTCAACAATACCTTAATTATTGTTAATAGCAGTCCGTCGACTGTGCTGACGGGTCATTGGCTGTGCATCTTTCAAACAATGAAGACGATTAAATTTTTTGATCCTCTTGGTCTACCCTATACATTCTACACACCCCACATCAGCAACTATATTGAGAGCAGTGGGAAAACTATTATTCAAAATCGGAGGAGAGTGCAGGATCTGACGACTAAAAGTTGTGGCTTGCATGCACTACTATATTTTGTGTTCCGATGTCGTGGCTATACTTACAAGCAGTTTCTCAACATTTATGGTGACAATCCACGTCTGAACGACTTTCTAGTGGAAAATATCCTCTCAGACCTGTATAATATTGATTTCAGTGCCCTAAGAGTAAAGTGCTTAAAAATGTATGTGAATTTGTTTATTAATAAAATGTATATATACAGCAATTTCTTTAAATCTTCACTTTAGATTTCTTCTTCTTCGGTGTATAGGCAACTGTCGTGAACCACTAATGCCGGTAAATCATTTGGATTCACTGTATATTGATCTTGATTGGCTGCAAAGTCAGGGTCACATTTTCTACAGTATAATGTAACTTCACTCTTGTCATATCCCTTTGTATAGTCAATGATACTATTTGCATTCATATTATGAAATTCACGAATTTCAATCTGTCTATTTGAAGCAATATCACATACAGCGTTTTCAAATGGTGATTTACATTCTGTAACTGCCAAATAAAAATCACTTGGTTTATAGTCGTAATAGGCAGTGTCGTCACAACGATGAAGTAGAAACCAAATTGTCTTGTTACCCCAAAAGTCGAATCGTAGACCAGATTCTTCCTCCCAGAATAATTTAAATCCACGACGATCCCAATCTCGTAGAAATAAACTAAAATCACGTTTGGGATTTTTTCCAATCATACCGGGGAAAGTATTCTCCCACTGATCACATTTGTCATAGTGACAACTGGAGCACAGATGTCCTCTAGGGTGAGAGTCACAAATCTCTTCAAGACAGGAATTACATCCTTTATTTTGTACCGCATAGCCTCTATGTAATATACAAGGATTACATAATTTGCACTTTTCATTATAGTCATCAATAATTGTACAATTTTCACATTGAGTCCAACTGCCAAGAGTGTACATGCATAGTGGACATGTATAGAACATTTTTTTTTTTTTTTTGGTTTCCGATGGCAACTCTCTCACAGCTAAAACGAAACTGATCATCCTCGTTCGATTAATTCAGGGTGGAGGTAAGGTAAGAGGAGTAACTCTGTGACGTCACATCTTTCGAATGGTGGGGGAGCCATCTACTTTGAATCAATGGCAATGTTTTCAAAAGTATAGCCACGATATTATTCTGCTTTGTTCCAATTAATATATCAATAAATTGAGTATAAGCATTTGAGTCACATCGACAAAGTTTCATACAATAGTCCAATGGGGGAGAATCAGTTTTCATTATATTGTCAAGTGTTCCCCGAGAGAATATCCTGCGTTGAAGAGATAACTCGAGAAAATCATCATCCAAAATTAAATGTTTTTCCATAAACACAAGATTCGATCTAATTCTCTCTTTCTCGAATTTATTCATTTTTCAATCCTTTCACCCTGACTGCTGACTCTAGACTGACCATGATTCGTTAGCCTAACATTCTAACAAAAAGAAAGGGAACATTTTCGATTTCGAAACAATTTTATTGGATAATTACAACAATAATACTAGGCATGTACAATTAGCGATACAGTTTATTGTCTTCGATATGTTTCACTAATGCACTTAAAGCACATTGAAGTCTATTCACATGCGCTATATCCACTTTTGCAGCGAAGCATAATTGATCCTCCATTTTAAATTTGCTCAAGGATATCACATATCTTGCATATACTTCATCCCATTCCAGACAAAGCCGTGTTCCTCTCGTTATTTCCACCGCAATGTTTGGTGCTCTTGTATTATTGCTACCAACTCCACTATCAACTTCTAATAGGGTAAACATTCCACTCATCATCAGCACAAATATATCCAAATGAGTAAAGTCAAACTGTTCTCGCTCCTTTGAATTCTATTCACAGACTAATAAAAACTATAGAAAAAATCCTTTCCTTATATTCTCTGCCATCCTCTCCCGCTAATATGTAACCGACTCCCTGATTGGCTTAGAAGGAGACACGTGATCCTGTTTCCCGTTATCGGAACAATACATTCCCCCACCGATTATGTAAATCAAGTTCTCGGAAATTCACTTGTCCTAGTCGATTACGCAATCAAGTTCTCGGAAATCCACTTCCCCCCCCCCCGGCTACGCAATCAATTTCTCGGAAATCCACTTCCCCTTCGGTTACGCAATAAATTTCTGGGGAATTCACTTCCCCCTCGTGGATCAATACATCTCTTCCCCCCGTCAATGCGCATGTGCAAACTTCACCCCAGTGTCATTACACCTAGACAAACAACAACAAATCAATTGACCTTGATCCCCATTAGACTCGATCGATAATCCTTGAATAAACTATGTCCCGTCGGCGTTAGACTCAATTGTAGATGGCAGCACGCAGTGTAATCCGGAGTCATTAGGTCCTCTCTACTCTTTTTAATAGTCGAAAGTGATTGGAGGGCAACTAATCCCCCTTCCACTCCCACCCTCCCATTTGCCCGTTATGTTTAAAAACTAAATGTTGCCTTAAGATTAAATCAAAATGCACTGTGATAATGCTAATTCCCAATAAGGCATCTCAGCAGTATCCCAAGAACGACTAAGGATATGATGTTCAAACTTTCGACTTCTGCTCTTCTGTTCTTAAAATTTAACCAAATCAAAATAGTGTAATTGTATCCAAGCTATCAAAGAAAGTAAACAGATTTTTTTTGCAAATATTATCAAGTTTTCCATTTCAGGTCAACTAGAGGAGGTATGAAACTAAGTTAAACAGTACTATTGTTGTCCAGATTTTTAAAAGGGTGTATGTTGTTAAAAATTGCTGAAAACTTTTCTCCAGCATAGAAATAGCAGGCCAAACTATAAAGTCTTAAAAAACAAAAAGATTTAAAGTGTTATTTTCTTTTTCCCTGGAAAGACTCTCAAGGAGGCACACTTGTGGCTCTTTAAAGAGGCGACCCACCACAATGTTAAGCGATTTCCGGTCCTAGCGGTCGCAGAGAGACGGCGGTGATCGCATTTTGTAGCCTAAGCTCAAACTAAGAAACATGTAAAATTTCACCCCCTTCCGACTTTATCTTCATGGGGGAAAGTGGGCCGGAAGTTTCAACCCTCCCACCACAGCCTTCCTTTAACGTTGTCTGATCGGGCTGAAGCTTTCCTAGGGCCTGGGAGCTAATCCTCAAAATTTCAGCTCAATCCGAACACTCCTTCCCTGTTTTCCAAAAGCCAAATATAGCCACTTAATGTTCATCAAATTATTTTTTTTATCTGACACGCCTACAGGCCACAGTTGGCAACGGATCCGGGTGAATGAGGACTCATTCGAAGCGGAATTCGACCTGTTAGGGAGTGGGAGATTTTCAGACCGAAAAAATTATCCCCCGAATTTATATTTACGAAAAACCTCGTTTTCCTATAAGAGCCCATGTTAATTTTTCCCACCACAGCCCCCCTTTAACGTTGTCCGATCGGGCTAAACTGAAAGTAAGGAGCGACATTAAAACTTAAAACGAACAGAAATTATTCCGTATATGAAAGGGGCTGTCCCCTCCTCAACGCCTCACTCTTTACGCTAAAGTTTTTATTGTTTAACAAAAATAGAGTTGTGAGAAAGTCAAACGTTGGTGTAAAGAGCGAGGCGTTGAGTAGGGGACAGCCCCTTTCATATACGGAATAATTTCTGTTCGTTTTAAGTTTTAATGTCGCTCCTTACTTTCAGTTTCAAAAACTAGTTTTTTTTATTTAAATGCTGCAAAAGAGGGGGGTTTGGGGGCGGCAGCCCCCCAACTATACCTCCTAATCCCTGCACGTTTTAAGGTTCGAACTTGTGACTCAGCCTCTTTAACTCTTTAGAAAACGTAGTTTTTTTCAAATAATGTCAATATAGAACGAACAGAAATTAATTAAAAAAACTTTTTCCACAAAATAAGTTTTTCAAAGAAAAGTAAAGAACTCCATTAAACAAAAAATGAGCAAAAATAAAATCAAATAATCTACCAAGCGTGAAACTACCACAAATCAGCATCGATAAATAAATGAAACCCAAAACGAACAGAAATTACAATAAATAACCGAGTCAAACTCAAAACGAGCAGAAATTAACACAAGTTTGGCGCAAAACCCCTATGCCTTCCCAAGGCCAGAACAAAATTTGCACTTTACTGAAAAAATACAAATGAATGTGCATTGTCAGTTTAATATACATATACTGATATTTAGTAATCAAAATGTTAGAATTATTTGATTTATTAAGTTATAAAAGTAAAAACATTTATATTTTTTTCAGTAAAGTGCAAATTTTGTTCTGGCCTACAATGACTAATTTTTTTTTTTTTTTTTTTAGCTGTTAAAAAAAAAGAAAAAGAATCAAACTGCACATCGTTCTAACCGTCCGAATGTCTTTTACATGTTGTTAATAAAAAAAAAGTCGAGACTTGAATCTGCAAGAATATATAAGCGTTTGAACAAGAAATCCCCCCGCCCAAAAAAAATAATATTTTCTGAATAGTGGCGTTTTACTCTAAATATTTTCATCACAACCTATAATTTTTATTTCACCAAACGATAGATCGCTCTTTTTTGAATCAAATAATTTATTTACATTCTATTTAACTAATATTTTGAACCGAAAAATAAAAACAACAGATACCTCGTTCTGCGATCGCATGCGCGAATTTGGTTTCCACATCAATAAAAAAAAGCCGAGCATCTTACATATCGGGTTTCAGTTGCATAAAGTACTTAGCCATAAAAGGCTAATTTCTCCTTTATAGGCTAAAATCGTCAAGTTCTACATTAGTGCGAGCATGTACGCCCCGATAATCGTTTTAAGCGCCTTAGATTACCCCGGCATCCATACTCAAACCTACTGCGGCTGATGTGAGCCACCCCCTCTCTTTTTTGAACGATAGCGAGCCTGACTATTGCATAAAGTACTGAAAAATACGACATAAAAGGAAAGACTTACTTACTTGACTTAAGGCTCCTGCCGAGGGTTCGGCGTAGAGAACGATGAGACTAGGCGCCTCCAGGTTGACCTATCGCTTGCCAGGATCGCAGCTTCTTCCACCGGGATGTGGGCTTGGGTGAGGAATTCATCGGCTTTGTCTTTCCACCTAGTGTGTGGGCGTCCTCTGGGTCGTTTCCATCCGTGTAGGGTGGGGTCGAAGTCAAATGCGACCCGTGCTGGGGCGTCGCGTGGCATGCGAAGGAGGTGGCCGTACCACCGAACAGTACGCTGGGCAAGCTGCGTTGAGAAAGGAGTTTGAGCCGTACGTGATAGGAGAGTCTGGTTGCTAACGAGGTCAGTCCAGTGAAGTCTTTCGATTCTTCGGAGATGTTTCGTCTGAGCGACATCGACGGCGCTGAGGATAGATTTGGCAGCTGGCCACGTCTCCGCTCCATACAGCAGGACGGTGCTGACTGACGCATTGTAGATGCGCATTTTGGTAAATCGGCTTATGTTTGGCTTTCGCCAGATAAAAGGAAAGGATTTGGGATATTTATCTGATCTAGTTAAAGGTAAGGATTCCGGCAACAACGATTTTAGGGGGTGTCAGTTGTCTTGCGCGAGGCACACCATGTTGGTACAACTAGTTCTAAAGCATGTAAACAGATAGAAATTCGCTGGACAGCATTGCTCCGCTTTTCTCGAAGCGCAACGAGTCCAGATCTACCATTAGGAATCATAGCCTCTAGATCAACTATTTAGATCTTATCCGTACCGGAAACAACTATCTTTATGCTGAAAGAGCTGCGGACTAGGGATCACACTTAAACGCCATAAAAGAGATGATTCCAATTTTCTTCGCACCCGGAAACCATAAATACGCCGCAGTTGCGCTTAACTACCTAGAAGAAATCCTACGCCTGCCTGAAAAAGCGCCAGAAGTTCACAGAGAGATTGTAAGTGGCAATTTTGTTGTTAGGAAAACAACCATGCCGTTTTGCAGCATTGCATGCGATCTGTCTTTAGAGTCGACCGTGAATCTGGACATCAAAGGTCATCGAAGAGTTCCTGGTGTCTTTGGTGCGACAACAAATGAAAATGCCAGGGATCGATATCTGGCTATTCTCCTCTTTCTCATAGCAGCCATCAGAACGCTGAAAGCAAACCTGAATATGGATGACGAGGAAATGAAGCATAATGAAGATACCACTGCCTTTACGAATCTGACAATAAAAGGTAAAAATCGGGTTATGGACTAGGTAGAGTTGCTCGGAAACCCATTCAAGACGACGAGAACAGAGGTGTACAACTTTATGACAGGGGATAGAGCTCCAGAAGCCGTAGCAAATAGTCTGCTGAACTTCCGAGACATTGGCTTCGAAGCCATGAGGTCATATCTCGACGGGACATCCACGAAAGTAAAAGTTGGCATAGTACAAACTTTCGCCTCTGTTGCCAAAAAAGGAAAAAAGAAAGAGCCACAAAAAAAATATTTTGGGGAAACTGAGCTGCTTAAACAAGCTCTGCGTCTTGCAAATTCAACACAAACTTCGTCCCTTTGTGAGCTGCTGAAGTACGAGCTACAGCCATATCCGGCCTCACTTGCAGTATTATCATCAAGTCGTAGGGAGCCTCAGCTAGGTGCTGGTACAAAGTCAACAGCCTTGAACTACATTCTGCAACAGTCTGGCTTGCAGTCATGGCCAAAAATTATTCCACATACGCTTTTTGAAGACTCTCCTCGATCTGACTATATAGTTGATGTCATGAGTGTCATAAGGTGTTACCGACCAGAAGAAAATGAGACGGTAGCATTTTTTGGAATAAGAGTTTACGATGGGATTTTTTGGAACATACCCGAAGCTTGTCAGTCTACCCATTTGGTTGGTGACAGGTATGGCGGTCTTAGTGACAATAGAACCCACGATGACTACTCGTTCAACCTCAAAAAAGCATCTGGCTGTCGAGAAAGAAGAGGAGATCTTAAAGGAAATATTTCCAGCCCGTTCACTTCCTCCAGCAAAGTTGCAACACTCTGGGACGGGATTCTCAGTAGTCGCTCAGCCAAAGATCGACTCGTGAAAGTTCTTTTCGAGGTCTGGGAGTATAAAATTTCTACCCGTCTGATGGTTCATCTAGCTGGAGGTTTCGAGAGTCGACATAGAGCTGTTACCGTTACGCCTCATGGAAGCTCTGTTGATGACGATATCTCGTCTTGCCATGAGGAGACAGACACTCGGGTATTATACCACACAGCAGTTGCCGCAAGACGAAAGAGCACACTTGTGATAATTGAAGCCAACAATACTGATATCGTCTTTCTAGCTGCATACTACTTCCAGTATCTTGCTAGTCTCGGCCTCAAGCAACTCTGGGTTATGCTTCCGTGCTACTGCATACCTATGCATACGGCAGCACAAAAACTAGGAGTAGCATTTTGCAACGCCTTGCCGCTTGTCCACAGCTTGAGCGGATGTGACACCACAGGCTTTCTGTATGGAATTGGAAAGGTCCGCTTTTTTTGAGCTGCGAAGTCTTCAGAACTTTGTTAGGGTCTTTAGGTGATGAAGTTTGAGCCCTTGCAGAAAAGCCATCATCTGTGTAAAGTGATGGTTTAGTCAACCTCTGTAAGCAGCTTGTGGTTACAGTGTATAGCAGAAGTGCGACTAACTTCAATAGTCTGAATGATCTTTGAGCACTTTTTTACTCAAGATTGGAGGATTTGCAGCGTTTAACACCAACTGATATCTCGTTTCTGCTTCATTTGAAAAGGTGCATTTTCCAGTCAATGATTTGGATCCATAGCCACAAGCCCTGTATTGATTTACCTCAGGCTACCGATATGGGTTGGGGAATTGAAGATCATGAACTAAAGCCAGACCTAGTTTCTGCGATGCCGCATGGGCTAGTACCGCTTACTTTTTGCAACTGTGACAAGACGAAGTGCGGCTTGCACTGCAAATGCTCCAAAATAGGTTTCTGTGACAGCGCATGCAAGTCTGGAGCTGACCCCCAAAAATGCCTACTTTCCGATGTGAATCAGAACGAGTCCCAAGACGAAGATGAAGAAGAAAAAGAGATTTGAGCCACCGTTTCATGTTCAGTTTTAAATATTTTATTTTTTATTTGTTATGATATTAAACTGCTAATGCAGTCGTCTAAACCTTACTTTCAGCTGAACCTGACATTTACCATCTACTACATCAGTGGCCGTCCACCCAACCTAACCGATTGGATCATTGGCCCCTACTATGCTGGGATTTAAAGAAAATAGTATTTTAAATCAGCCTTAGTCACCTCTGCACCACACGTTCACACGGCTTCGCCACCTTGAGGCTCGTATATGAGCCTACGTAAGCCAGATTGTATCCAGTACTACAGAAAAAATAAATAGCTGCTCAAGAATTAAGATTTTTTGGAAAAGAGGCACATGGTTTGACTCGTAATGACGAGCAGAATTCAAATAAAGCATAAAAAATATACCAAATTCGCGCATGCGATCACAGAACTAGGCATCTGTTTTTTTTTTCCTGGTTGAAAATACTAGTTCTATAGAATGTAAATACATGATTTGATTCAAAAAAGAGCGATCTATCGTTTGGTAACATAAAAATAATAGATTGTCTTGAAAACATTTCGAGTAAAATGTCACTATTCAGAAAAATTTCTTTTTTTTGGGGGGGGGGGGGATTCTCTTGTTCAATCGCTTGTATATTCTTGCAGATTCAAGTCTCGACTTTGTTTTTATTAACAACTTGTAAAGGACATTCTGATGGTTCGAATTATGTGCAATTTGATTCGTTTTCATTTTTTTTTAACACTAAAAAAAAAATTAAAAAAACTTAGGTCATTGTAGGCTAATTTCTGAAAGCTATGACGTTATTTAGAAAAAATAAACAGTTGCTCAAGGATTAAGATTTTTTTTAAAGAAATACATGGTTTGATTTGTAATAACGAGCAGAATTCAAATAAAGCATAAAAAAATACACTTATGTAAGCAAAAATTTCAGAAAAATCGAAAAAACTAAGATAAAGTATATTAAAAAACCTTGTTTTCAAAATTAAATAAGGGTTAACAAATAAAAATAAAGGTTGTGGGGAAAAATTAAAAATACCACGTGAAAGTACTTGTTCTTAGGATTCAGAATATGTCAAGTTTATTAAATTTTCAGTTTATTTTACCGTGTAAATAAAATCAAGAGCTGTATGACGTCGTTATAGGCCAAATTTGACTTTATAGGCTACAATGACCATGTTCTACACGCGTGCGAACTTGTGCACCCCGATATTTTTTATTAGCGCCCCCGATTACCTTAGAAACCACTCTCAAACCATCTGCAGCAAATGTGAGCCACCCCTTGAAAGATAACAGTCCCTGGATCACTGACTATTATAAGAAGCATACATTTTACTAATAGTAATAGAAGATAAAAAGAAAATTAAAACATGCAAATAATACTTTAATTTCAGTTAAAATGGATAGGTCCCTTCCTCTCTATGGGGGTTCTCTCAGAATTCCCCTACGGATTGAGCCTATGTACACCTTTGATATTAGAATGTGGGAATATCTTTTTTTTAATATTAAATGTTACCTCAATATGTCCAGCTGTACAAAAGCAATTCTCATCCCCAAAAAAGTTTCCTGTACCTGAAAAAAAAAAAGAAACTAAGAAATGTATCAATGAGAAAATAATAAACTATAAACGTACCCATACCAGCAATTAGGAGGGCGGTATATGGGAGAAAATCCCCTCCAAGATACTTCTAGAGAACCTGGTCCATCTGAAGACAATTTGAGGCTATGAATACACTCTTTTGTTTTAACACTTTCCCATAAACAAATCTTCTTTAAGCTTCATATATTTAAAGAAAATAAAACAGGGGAAACTTGAGTAGTATTTTATGACTCCAAAGTTCAAATTTGGCCCTTTGGGGCTTGTGATAAAAAATTTTGAAATAAATATCTTGTCTCATGCTTAGATTCAGAAAATGTTAGATGACTTCACAAGAAAACTTTCACAAATATCCTTAAACATATATTGAAAATTTCATACAAATCTCACTTTTTGAGGCATTGGGCACTTACCAAAGAAACACTTTGTTCCATCATAGAGACAACTCAGGCACAGGGAGGGATTGGAGAATAATACCGCAGTGGAACAGGCTTGTTGAATTTCTTTGAAGAAATACTACAGCCCATGCATGCACTAAATTAGAATTTCAGGCCCCTCTCCTAAGAAAATCCTCTGATAGACATCCCATGTAACTTTATTTCTGTGCTGCTAGGACCTTAAAATTTTGTAATAAATACTAATCAAATCTCAAGTTCTGTTTTAACCTGGCATGTTATAGACAAACAGCAAATTACATGGTTAGTGGCAAACCAACATTCTACCTAATTGAAAACCAAGTCTCTTAATCTTTTATTGTTAGATTTTATCATAATTTTGCCAAAAAATCGAAAATATTTCATCATTTTTACTTTTCTGGAACATTAGGCTATTTGTAATCTTAAGGCAATCTTATGAGTATGTTTCCCCTAAGCTACAAGTTTTTGGCAGAAAAACAAATTTTTTTTTAAGGCTATTCCATTCAAAAAAAAGTTCCAACATCAAAGCAATATTCTCTACAAGTTTAAAAACTATTATGCTCCAAGCTTCTTTATTCTTTTCCAAAATACTGTTTTGGGAGGTACTACAGGAATTTCCATGTTTGGATTTCACTCCCAGTCCATGTTTTTTTAAAAGCCTCAAGTCATATAGTGTTGACTGTATCCTGAGGCATTTTGTTCTGGCAACTTATTGCTAAAATAGAGAAGAAGTTCTATTTGAAATGAGTGTTACACAGCAGCTTGGGTAGCTTCTTAGAATATCACTATGTTGCACACTAATTGTCTTAATTTGGGTTTCCTTCTTGAACAAATATTACCCTGTAAGCAGCATGTTGCTATACTTATGCCTTTATACAAATGATGGTAATTTAAGGGAATGAACTGTAATTTAAGGGAATAAATTGCAAACTGAGAAGATAACAATTTTACAATAGGAGCTAGAGGGTATGACTGCAATGATGAAGTGAATACATATATTATATATGGGACCGTCATGTGGGGAAAGGGGTGTGCTGCTGTCCAAAAAGTGGGGAAGTGAAGTAGCAATGCTACTTGGCAGTTTTCAAATTTGTTGGCAGATTTTGTCTGATAATACTATTTTTACATATGAAGATACTTTTACTCAAAGAAAAGTTGTCAAAACACAAGTTGCACTGCTAAAGTGTCGGCAGCTTTTGGAATTCTGTTGAATTCTCCTACTGGCAGCTTTGGAACTTTTTTCATACCTGGGAGTGCATTTGCATAGCATATTGTGGGAAAGAAGTTTTCTATTACATGAAGTGGCACAACTTTGATATGCAATTTGATGAACCTATTTAAACATTTTCTATTAATCTAATGTAATATAAATAAAAGGGTCCATTAAGACAAGTACCGAAATCTAGGTCTGGTTTTGCAAGTGCCTTGAAGATTGCAGAAAATACAGATCTATATTTGTCTTGATGTACCAGGGTCATCAAAATGAAAAAAACAACAATTAACCCCCTGTTCCTATCTTAAGTCTATTAACACCTTAAACCTATATCTCTTTTGCTGCCATGCAAAATCATAAAAGGAAATAAGCAGAAACTTTTCTTGTTTACAAACAAGCCCAACCAAATGTTTGTAATGCCCAATTTATCTGCATCAGATTGTTGGGCAACATAACAACCAATATGGGGGCACAACTGCTATGTTCATTAGGGTTGTTGAACAAAAATAGACTAATCAGAATATGTCGAAATTAAGTAATAAAGGTGATATTGTTTAAATTAGAAGAAAATGATTATCCTATTGATTTGTCAATAGTCAACTAATGGGATAAATATAACATAGTAGAATAGTCTAATTGGTCTTTCTAAAAAGATACTTTTGTAAACAAGTCACTTAACTAATAATTTGAAGTATTTAACCAAAAATATTTTTAACATTATCTTTATCAATGCATAGCTTAGATTTAAGGCAGTGTTTGTCTTTTGCTATAGCCATATAGAAAGTTACATCTTCTATAGCTTCATAATGATATATATTTTTTTGCCCACTTTCTGCTGATTTTTCACACATATTCCTTAATTTTACACTTGGCACCTGCTAAGTGTAAAACTACATAACTGCATATGGAGGACTTTTCCATTAAAAATTGAGTTTTCTAATTTTTAAAATGTGTATGGTTGTGGCAGTTTCCACTTAACCAATTTAAAGAACCAGATTTCACTTTTACCTAGGTAATTGTACTTTAACTTTGGCAAAAATGGTTTTTCTTATTAAAACTTTTTGAACATCTTCTTTCTTCCTTTTCTGGCAGCTTGATAATTGTAAATCCCTTGTGTTTGGCTATGGCTTTAATCTTGTGAGAATTTTACATTATTTGCTGACTTGATGATACAATTAAAGCAAGCAATGAAGAGTACTAATGTTGGCGGGACCAAGGGAAATATTCTACAGTTTCCTCTCCCCTGTCAATTCAATTGTGCTTTTCATTTTTGAGAATTTATAACTCATTCTGCTTTTAGAAATCAAGCATATTATCTTTACACTATGGGGAATGAGTACCAGTTGTAGTGACTTTATGAAAAAAATCTTCTCCAAGTCACTTCAGGTAGTTTTTGCAGGCTCAATATTGCACTAAGAAGTGTTAATGCAGCCCCATCAATCCCACTCTGGAATAGAAAAAAACTATACAGAGGGCATAAAATACTAGTCAGGATTAAATAAAAATATTATTATTATAACCAAATCTAAAGTAAGCAAAAATGCTTGTTACAAAATACATTAAATAAACATAAAAGCAACATATTCAAACAGACAATATAAATAAAAATTTGAAAGAAACTAAATATTGAATTCTGTAACATAAAATTTTGATCTGATCAAACTAATTTTGAATAGCTGGATACTTTTAGCAAGCTAATTATTCCAAGGAGTGCAAAATCTTTCAAAAAACTCTGTTTACCAACTTATCTTCTTATTTAAGACTTCAATAGTCTGTTTGAGTGCTGTCAAGTTGGTTTCTACTAACCATATTACCCCTATCTTGTCCTTTCCATTCTTATACAATTTTGGAAAACATTTCAAATAATATTTTGGTAAATTACACACTCAAACAAACATGGATATAAATTGTAAACTCAGAAGATAACCATTTTAAAGCAGGGGCTAGAAAGTATGACTGCATTGATGTAAAGAAGAAATAAATTAAATATGGGAACATCATGTGGGGAGAGAGATGCATTTACATAGTATATTACTACTATTTATTAGAAAGCATTTAGCAGTAGACACTGTAAACAACAGAGGAAAAGTTTAACAAAAATAAAACAACTTCATATCGAATAATTATACACTGCACTAACATAACGCCAATCAATAACAAAATCATCAATACATTATATGCAAACTTACAACACTCAACTTCACACAATGCATTAGCATTGGGTATCAAGGATGATTAAGTACCAATGCATTGTGTTTATTATTCATCAAAGATATAGCTTCCTCAGGGTCAGCTGCTCTAAACCTCTGAATTATCCTAGAACTTGATGACCACTGACGCAATTGAAGCTGGTATTTAGCAAACCTGAAGAAACATGTTTTTTCTTTGTTTAAAATAAAATCAGTAAATAAATAATTAAATACAAAACCAAGGCTTAGATATTTTTTTTAGTCATTTGGTACTGTAGTTTAGCTGATATTAAGGACATCATAAAACATAGTTACCATTGGAAATGTAGGAAGAAAGACATTTTTCTTGAAGCTGAACAACATAGTTGTTAAATAGAATGGAAGAAGAAACTGCACCTTGGCCAGCTCCTCTTCAGACAGATATTCTTCTAGCTAGGGGGACCAGTTCCTTAGATTTCAAAAAGGGATCTTAAGATGGATTTGAATGAAATGATACAGGCTATGATAAGTCTTAATAGTGTACTGATATACACCCCTTTCAAACAGTCAATGGGTACAAACTGTAAGAAAGGAGTGACTTGCTTCAATAGTAACAAAAACTCTAAAAAAAAAAAATTCTGATATCAATACACATATCAAAAGAATTGGCTTTATATACTAATTCTAAATATATAAGATTCATTAGGTTTAGTGTTGTCTATCAAAAGCTAAAAGCCTGAAAAAATTGCCTGATTTTCAAATGGGGGGGGGGGGAGTTTTGGGCTCAAAAGATTGAGCCCAAATAAGTCAGGTGGTCCTGATAGGGTTCACCTTTGGACTTTGAAGGAGGCTCATGCAGAGTTTACCCTCCCCCCTAGCGAAACTGTTCCATAAGTCACTTGATACCAAACAAGTACATCAAGATTGGTGAAATGCAAATATTACACCTGTTCACAAGGGTGGAAGCAGGAACTATGCTGCCAATTACCAGGCCATTAGCATCACCTCAACAGTCAGTAAAATCCTGAAAGGAATTGTGAATACTGTTGTTTTGAAACACCTCACTGACAGCAAACTACTTACTGATAGCAAACATAGATTCAGACATGGATGCTCAGTTGAGACAAATCTTATTGATGCATATGAATATGTCACCAAATTGCTAGACCTGGGTATCCCTGCTGATGTGATATTATTAAACTTTGCAAAGGCTTCTGATAAAGTTTGCCATCACTGTTTGAAGGCAAAACTCTTAGCTACTGGGATATATTTGGAGGTTTTTAAATGGGTGATGCAGTTCCTCTTAGGAAGAAAGCAGAGTTAAAATGTTTGAGGATAACAGGCAAGAATTTCTCTCAGAATTTATAAAGGCATACTCAGGGAATGGTCTTGGGCCAACAAGTTTTTTTTTTAATTTTTTTTTTTTTAAGTTCTTTTAATTTCTCATTAAATCACTGCAAGACAAAATAACACTTGTAAAATATGAATCAATGGAAAAGAAAATATTTACAGAGGGTGCCAACAGTGAGTTACACTCAAAAACAGGCACCATAAAAAAAAAATAATAATAATAATAAAAAATGATGAAAAGAAATAATAATACATTAGATATACTTAGAAGAAAAATGAGACACCACACTGAACTCGCAGCCCACACCTCAAATCAATATATTACCAGATAATTAATTTTTTATCAACAATAGCACCAGCCTACATGACTTCAAATAAATAAATAATTATCTATAATTACTTATTAGATATAGTTTGAATTTAGCTTTAGAAACTGGAATAGAAAAACGCAAATCTATATTACTTTCATAAATATTCCAGAACTTTATTATTGAATTTTTAGGAGAAAATCTGGATCTTTCAGTTTGAATTCTAGGGCAAGGTAATTTGGCTGAACTTCTTCTTAAACAATAATTATTCTGGACAAAAGAAACTAAAGAGAAGTTACTAGAATT